>CM032815.1:12505382-13105382 GCA_019155185.1 Beaufortia kweichowensis | reverse complement strand
TGTTTTTAAAGTATCTATACAGTATATATTTTTGTATAGCACTTTGGTCAGTCTTACAGCTGTTGTACTATATAGTAAATGTACTATATAAATAAAATAAACTTACACTTCTTATAACACATATTTTGCCCCCCTGGTATTTCAGTAACATCTCGGAATTAGAAAATTTCTCTTAATTTCTTGCTCTGAGGAGCGCAACATGTCACCCGTTTCCCGCGGCTCAGGTTTCATCGTTGCCAAGGCAGTTGCGACTGGACTCGTGGGGTGCGCAGACAATGTTGTGAAAGCAATGGAGATGGCTTTGTTCCCATCTCCACTCTCAATTATTGCATTCCTGTGGGCCTCTGAGAAACACGACTCGGCACACGTTTTCCACAGCTCAGGTCCCGCTGCTGCCAAAGCAGCGCGTTAACTGCACTTGTAGGGTGCGCGGATGATATTCTAGAGGCATCTAGAGGTTCATCCCTATCTCTGCCTTCCTAACTTATACGGCATGCTCTGAGGAGCACAACCAGACTTGAGTTTCTCGCATCTCCAGTTCTGTAGTAGACTATCTGGCAGCATGGAAACTACTGCCAAATGTGTCACAGTGGGTCCTGCAAGGCCACCCTTTTTCAGTGGGGTATCTTCCACCGAGGTGGGCCTCAAGCAGGCTCTGGTCATGGAACAAGAGTTAAGACACTCTAGGCAAAGGAGGCCGTAGATATAGTCCCCCCCAAAGAGAGAGTCTGGCTTTTACAGCCGTTGTTTTCAAAAGGATTGAGGCATGCGTCCTATATTATATCTGCGCTCTTTAAATAGTTCAGTAAAGAAACTAAAGTACAAGATGCTTACAACTCAAGACAGACTGTGGCTTAAATCAGGTCCGAGGACTAGTTTGTCACCATTGATCTAAAGGAGGCATACTTCCATGTCTCCATCCTTCCTCATCACAGGAAATTTTGGGTTCTTCCCTTTAGTCTGGCCTTGTCACCCTGCACATTAACGTGTGTAGACGCAGCTCTGGCTCCCCTGCGACTCCCTGTCAATGGCCAGTCTTTGAGTCGAGACCCATTAGTGGTTGGCATCCCTCTGTGGTACACAGAGGCTGAGGCCTGCATCTCATGCCAGGGTCCTTGCCTGGGACCAGGTTATTGTGCTAGTGGGACTGTCAGGAACCCCCTTCGAACCTATCGAGACTGTGTCAGTCAAGTTCCAAAGCGGTGTTCCTCTTAGCGATTTCCTCACTTAAGAGAGTGGGCGATCTCCATGCTTTATCTGTGTCTCCTTTATGTCTGGAGTTTGCCCCAGGCATGGCTAAGGCTATTTCACTGGCTTATGAAGCTAAGGAACATCCCTCTCCTTTGGCTGTCAGAGCTCATTCGACTAGGGGTGTAGCGGCCTCTAAGGCCTTATGGTCTGGGGTCTCTGTTCAGGATGTATGTGATGTGGCAGGCTGGTCTTCACCGCTCACATTCATGAGATTTTATAACTTGGACTTGGCAAACATCACCAGGTTCTTATGTACTTATGTCTCAGCTGTGCTCTTCGGACTCTTCGGAGACAGGTATTCGGACCTATGGCAGCGTTGGTATGGCGGCCCTATAGCATTAGCTCCATAGCACAGTGCAAGTTCCCTTTAAAGAGAATGTCTCAGGTTACAAATGTAACCATGGTTCCCTGAGAAGGGAACAAGATGCTGCAACTATGGGCCATACAACCTGCATCCCTGAGCGCTTGCTTTGGCCTTTGAAGCTAAAGTGTTTACATTCTGGGTGCTCTTTATACTTCCTGGTCCTGATGTCACCTGCTACCCGGCTTGTCATTCAATGTCATTGGCACACGTGCTTCAGACGCATTCACGCAGAGGCGTTCCAATAGTGTCAGCTCCATGACGCAGCGTCTCGTTTCCTTCTCAGGGAACGGTGGTTATATGTGTAACCTGAGACGTTTTGCATTACATATTTAAAAACTGAGCACATTGTTTAATATAAGTGAACGCACAGCAGCGGTGGCATTTTGCATCTGTCAGCGGAGTCAGACCCCTTTTTTCACTATTACAGTCAACTACTAGTATTTTATGTTACCACTGGCTGCAGCAAGTTTATCTTAAATCTTAATCTTAAATTTATCTTAAATTTAATTTATAAATAAATTTGCAATTAAAAAGTTTCACAGACATATCATTTCCTGCTATGGGAATGTTGTGTCTGTGTTCTTAACACGATCTTCTACATTGGCATTGTTTCAGGCTCCAGCATTTTCAGCTCTACAAAGTCTACATTTAAAAACATATTATGTATAACAAGAACAGTATTGTATTTAAAAACAAAACAGTGCTTGTTTGGATATTCTGCTATGCTAAAGCTCACAGTTTTTCAATCAAAATCACAGCTAAGATTTGGTGGCAAAAACAGCATGGTTCCGCTTACACATCTCCAATAAGATCAATGGAGACAGACTAAGCATTCTCCTGTCTCATGCTGACTGCCATCCAATGAGTTTTGCTCCAGCTTTGCTTATGTTTCCACAAGGTCTTTCTGAAGGCATGGGTGTAATCGATATTTTCTAGCCAGTAATTATGCAGTGCTGTGTCTGATTGAGCTACCAACTCACCATTTGTGTCGCAGTCTTTCACACAATCCTTGGACTTGTATTACTTGCGATTGCCACAGCACATAAATTATGTCTCTGTCATGCGGTTTGTGCTATTTGTTTGTGCTATTACTTTCCTAAATAACTGGATCTATGATTTTTGCCTTGTGGACAGACAAAAATAACCCCACAGATTTAAAAGAAGAGAGGCAATTCATATCTATAGATCTAAGTCATATAGACTGGGGGTAAGCATTTTTTATTTGCTATAGTGAAACTAACAGCATTTTAGTTACACAAACTAGATTCCTAGTAAACTGTTCCCAATGGTGCTTATAACAAACCTCATAAGGCAATATGTTTAAAGCGGTTCTGCAGTTGCTAGGGTATTTGTGGTGGTTGCTAGATGGTTGCATGGGTCTCCTAGGTGTTTGCCTAATGGTTCAAGTCAAAAGAGTCAACCCCCAAGTCTATGATATACAGCTGGGAGCATGTGTTTGCATACCCCTGCAGAATCAGCAAGATGTTCATCATTAAAAAAGATATAAGGAGGAATTAAAAATGTATTTTTTTTTGTACAGGTAGGACTGCTGTACAAATAAATAATTTATTTGAATTATACTCACTTCTCAGTAAGTAAAATCATTTAAAGTATAATTTATGAGAATAACACAAACTGGCGCAGTGAGCCCTCCACAACATCGTAACCCTTCCAGCATACCAGATAAGGCATTCCCTACCATATTGTAGGGGAAGAGAGCACAATTACTGACTAATGAATGCTACTAGATCTTAAAACTAGACGAAAATGCTTAAAACTCTGCAGTTTTCACTTTTTATAAGCAGTGATCACTGAGTTTTAAGCATGTTTGTCTAGTGGCAAGACCCAACAGTAACTTAAGTGACTAGATTTAAGATCAGATACTCTAGTTTTCAGACAATTTCTTCTAACTTATTCATTATTCAGTGCTTAAAAAAGTGAAAGCTGCCTAGTTTTAAGCATTTTCATCTACTTTTAAGATCCAGTAGCATTTATTAGTCACTAGAAATTTATGATGTTTTCAGGAATTCTTACCAAGTCAGTTTTGCTTACGCCACTGGCAGATTTTTTTTGCTAGATTTTAGTACATTTTAAGTTTAATTTTTATATACCCAGATATCCGGGGGCCAAGTCCTGGTATGCAAATTCCATTAACCAGTTCCCACTGGCCTTTTTTGGAGATGACTTGGACTTGGAGACTTGGAGATGATTGGACTCCCTAGGACAAACCCCTAGCGTTGTCATCTACACAACGTCAAGTGACTGACAGAAAGGGAACTGTATAGAAAAAAAATGAAACATTACATTTCCAGGTCAGAAAAACAGTTTTTTAATTCCCTGACTTTTTTAGGTTTTCAATAACCACGCTTGAAACGCTTGAAACATTTATCATTCACAGGCTTAAAGGAAATATTTCAAACATTCAGGTTGCAAGCATTCATTCAATCGTTTTAGAAAAGAATTTGGCTCTCGTAATGGAACTACAGGACAGAGATGACATGTACATGTTTTATGAAATTGCAAATGTCAAGCTCTATAAAATGTGCAGTGAATTTGGCAACATACGGTCATCTCGAGAAACATGCCATGTGTGGATTAGGACTGTTTATTGTGTTGCTTGTAAATTTTGTATGATTTCACTTGAGCATAGTGTTTTGCACTTGGCAGTCAATTCTAAACAATTCTCTTTGTCCAAGTTTGTGCCAGGACTGTACAGGTTGTGTGTGCATGTGCTAAACGCACTGTGGTTTGGAAAAGACTGTTACAACCATCATTGAACCCTTATCTAGACCCTGTTTATATTGGAATCAACCCAATTTGGCTAATTTCATGTTAAAATCATACAATCTTATTATGTTGAAATCATACAGTCATTCATTTTGTATGATTTGGTTTCGGTCAAGTAAAGGTTAGGGGTGGAACGTCATACTACAAAATCGCCACTTTGTAAAAGAATTACATTTTCCTATGAGATCAGGTTGATTTGGGGTGGACTCATTTGACATCCTTTAACTGCCCTAGCAACCGCCCAGTAGACCCTAGCTTCCACACATCAACATTCCATGTTTTGATTTCAAAATATTTATTTACAGCTGTAACCAACACTGATTAACTGTTGAGCATATGAAACCAATATTTTCTGCTAGCCATACTGATTGAGTGTGAAATTGACTGAATCTTCTAAAATAGCAATAAGACAACAGAAATTAACGTCAAGTAGTGATTCAGATGCCTTGGGGTTTTGTGTTGAACTTTAAGCGACTGATCTCAGATCTAAAATCATGTACTGTGTTTCTTCATTACAGCTTTGAGCTTCTATAATGCACAAATCTTCCTCTCCCTCAAAAGTCATTTCTCCCTAGAAGAACAATGGCTGCTTTCCAATCAGATGTCTTTTTTAAATGAACACGGGGAGGCTAAATTTGTCATCCATATGGTAAAACATTGAAAGTGAAGTGGAAGGGAAAGAGAATAAAGGAAAAGAAAATGAGAGCACAGAGTAGGGGGAGACGAGAGATTTTGGAACGGATCAAACCTCTGTTCAGGCAGAGAGAGCAACATTATTGATGCAGTATTCACAGAACATGGCTGTTTATTTTCACAAAAGAAGAAATATTCGTCCCTATAGGTGAAAAGACTCAATCCACAGTATGAGTTTTGACCAATTGGGAAGCTGATAGAAAATAAAAGGAACAGAAATCAAAGTGAGAATATTTTTTTTCTTCAGTGCAAACATTGTTCAGTACAATTTTTATCTGTCAGGTGCGTGGGAAGGAATTTGTTGATTCTTTTGGGAGGAAACCACAAGCACATGTTATTCCAGGAGAAAACACACAAAGAACTCATAATTTACACATATTATGAGCAGTATAACATTGACGGAAGGGCATTGTCATCTTCTGTGCCATTTTCATGTCTCTCTGGTTGTATGAATTTAAGGGAAATGTTAATCCCTTATGTTACTAGTGCTACATTCCACCAGTTGAGCTACAAAAAGTTAGCAATATACTTACATTAAATTTGAACCCATGTATAATATCTTGTCTTATTTTTATAACAATTTCTGTACCCTCATAGCACTCATAGTGCATTTGATGCTGTTTACCCGAGTTTACCCGAGAAACGGCATAATGGACCGCACTCGTTTTATCCTCCAAGTTGAAAAACAAAAAGTTTTGAACTTTTAGAGTAGGCTTTCTCAAGCTAGCATAAAATTTGTCCCCAAACTTTACTATTTACTTAAAGTTGTCAGCAACACAACTGTAAAAATGTGATGACACGAATTCTGTTTCTGCATGAACTATTCTTTAAAACAGACACTGAAATGTGTGTGTGTCTGTACAACTGTAGGTTACCTGTTAACTTAAATATTGTTAGGGTTCAGGTAAGAGTCAGAGTCAGAAAGGTAGATAAACTCAGGTTTACTCTTACCAAAACATAAACAGTCAATTCAAAACTGGGAACAAAAAACATCCAGAGACGAAGGCATCCAAAAAACAGGTAACAGGTAGCAATATCCAAAACAGGTAACAATATCCAAAACAGGTAGCAATATCCAAAAACAGGTAGCAATATCCAAAACAGGTAACAATATCCAAAAACAGGTAGCAATATCCAAAACAGGTAACAATATCCAAAAACAGGTAACAATATCCAAAACAGGTAACAATATCCAAAAACAGGTAGCAATATCCAAAAACAGGTAACAGGAAACTAACACGACCAGCATGAAACAACAAGAAACAACAATACCAGACAAAGACAAACTGAAGACACATCGTTTAAATAGAAGTCCAGGTAATTGTGATCAGGTGCGGGTAGGGATGGGTACCGAACTCGGTATTTTTATAGGCACCGACCGAATTGCGTCGGTACTACCGAGTATCGATTCACATAAAATCAATCGGCGCTCAATTTCGGAACCTGAGAGAACACGTCTGTGCGCCGCGTGAGTCTTGTACGTAGCGAAAGCGAGAGAGACCGTGTGTGAAGGGTGACACCCTTTTGCAACTTGCTCAAACACACAGGGCAATGGCTAACAGAAAGCACTCTAATGTGTGGTTACATTTCCCAAAGGTTGATGCAGACAACGCTGCCTGCAATATTTGTAACAGTAAGTACAAGGCAGGCAGTGGTAATACATCCAACCTGAGGAAGCACTTAGTTAAACACAACGTGTATTTAAAAGCAGAGGAGTGCAATGTATTCGATAGCCGAACCCCCAAATTAGCGAAAGTAGCTACTGCGGCTAATGCACCCACAGCCTGTGCCAACGTTAGTACGTAGTATTGTTTTCTTCATAAAATAGTTTACTTTTATGTTGCTTTTATGACCTTTATGTTCATTGATCATTTGTTTTACTTATAAATTTTATTTATTTATTTTATTTATATGTTAGACACACATAAAAGTGTGATTACAATATGCCCTGGATGTTGTAGGGATTTATTTATTGTAAGGATTGTGTGTATTATTGAACATTTCAAAATAAATATGTTGAAAATGAGAGGTTTGGGCTTATTATGTCCACTGAAAGTCACTTAAGTCAGAGTAAAGTACCGAAAAAGGTACCGTTGGGTACCGGTATTGAATTTCAGGTACCGGAACCGGTACCGGTAAAAATGTGAACGGTACCCAACCCTAGGTGCTGGTGAATCAGGATGATGGCGGCTGATTAGTAACAGGTTTGGAGAGGTGCAAGGTGTTATGGGAAATTGAGTTCAGACGGGAGGTGCAGGGTGAAACCGTGACAAACATATTATACAGTTTACTAGTCTGTTACTGTACATAAAACAACCTTCACTATTTGTCAGAAGGTTAAGACTGGGTTGGCAGGTAGCAAGTAACAAATCATTCATGTTATTTTGTGTTAATAATTCATTAGGTGACACATGTAAAAGTGGTTAATGTATCATTCTCTCCTGCAATCCATCTGCTTGTTATATTTGTAAATGAATGCAGGTGGTCTCAGCATGTATTTATGGATGATGGGAAAACATCAATTTAGTAGGCACTGAATAACATGAACCTCTATGAGTATATTAATATTCACCAGAAGAACACTTTGCACCAATAGCTGGGACAACAGGGCATTTGAATGAGATTATGGAAAAACTAATTCCATAGCTGTAAAAGCTGCAGAATCGTTTCATTTTAGCTTGGCTTGTGCATTTTACAGTTATCAGGTTAAATTATGATCTGCTTTTCACACAAAGCTATCACATGGTTTCAGAACACTGAATGTACTATTTACTGCAAGAATTATTTGAACTTCTTTTGGTCTTTTTTTATATTTTTTAGGCTCTTCCGTCAACAGCTTCTGTCACCCTTTACTATTACTGTAAAAACAGTGGGATTATTCAACCCACAGAAAAATGTAAGTAATTCGAGTTTAGAACAACACAAGGGTGAGAATGTGATGACAGAAATGTCATTTTTTGAATGAACTGTTCTTTTAAAACTGACTAAAATATATGTGTCTGTTACCGTATGTGTGTTTGAGAGTGAGAAAGGCAAAGAAAGACACTGAAAAATGAACTATCAGTCCTCTTCAAATATAGATGTGTCACACTGCGATACATTCAAGTAGGAACAGGGAGAGCAAAACCATAAAGCCACTATTATTCCCAATATCATCTAATGATGAAACATCAAGGGCCACTGCTAAACAATTGAAATGAGTAGCTTGTAAATCTGTGTTGGCAGAAATGTGCAATTATAAAAGTTATAAACAAACAAAAAGGCCATTCATGACTACAGTCTACATTGATCTCAGTTTTATTTGTACAGTTTGGATATTTGGCACAAAGGAACAGGGAGAGACACAGCAAACAAACAAAGACGATTTTAATTATTAAAATGACAAGTATTTCATTAAAGAACATGGGAACACAATCTTTAGAGAAGTGATTCATGTTTTTTGTGGTGTTACTGATTGTTCTATTTGTTCCAGTTCATTGTATCAAAGACACCAGATATCCATGAGCCATAATGGGTAGTTGTTACTTGGATGAACAGAATTGTACGTAATTAAATGTATATAACATATATCCTTTAAGGAGTAAATAAACTGCTAATGTTTTTTTGATAAGTTCATCAAGAAGAAAACTCCACCCAAGATGTGTGATAACACAAGAAACACTAATCCTAAATATACTTACATACACACTGAACCTTTATAGTTCTTTTGATACTGAAAAGAACAACATTTGTGTTATGTTTTTTTTTGTTTGTTTATTAAGATTTAATGTTTTTTTATGAGTATCATGTAATTAGTGATGTTTAAATGATGTATGGAACTTTTAAGATGTATCTGTAAATATCAATAAGACATCATTTCATGCAAAGCAAATAAATAAGCTTCAGATGGTTCAAAATGCAGCTGCTAGAGTTCTCACTAGATCAAAAAAGTATGACCACATTAGTCCACTCCTAGCAACACTGCACTGGCTACCTGTAAAATATCGCATCGATTTTAAAATTCTGTTAATGACATACAAAGCACTAAATGGCTTAGCACCTCTATACCTCCGTGAACTATTATCAGCATACAACCCATCACGGACATTACGTTCACAAAACAACGGGCTCTTAATAGTTCCAAGAATATCAAAGAAATCTAAAGGTGGCAGATCTTTCTCCTACTTAGCTCCTAAACTATGGAATAAGTCCGGGACTCAGACACAGTCGAACAGTTTAAAACTACATTAAAGACTTATCTGTTTACACTTGCATTCACATAATCTTTGACCCAACTCTCTAAGGCCGCAATAGTTAACCTCAACTGGAACCGGGCACACACACATAATACATACTGCATGTGATATCACATAAAACTGCTTACAATCAACATAGGAATGGCTGCTACGCTAATTCTGTTTTGTCCTTCTCTCCTCCCTCCCTCTCCTTCTCTCTCTCTCTCTCTCTCTATCCCTATCCCTTTCTCCGAGGTATCCTGAGGAATGAGTTCCAGCTGGCTAACACTGCCCCACCTGATGCCCACCCTGGTGCTGCTTCATGACGACTACCCAGGACAACCTCTGGCACCTGTTATATTAAAATCAAATTTACCACATTACACTTAACATATAACATTTTTTATTAACTCTCTTATAGTGAAGTTCTGCATCTTATAATGTCTGTATCTGTATCCTGTAAACTGCATAGTGAGTTATGGATGCGATCAATGGCAATTTGTGTCCCCTATTCCGGATTGCACATGCTACGGATTGCACCTATAACACGTCATGTCAGGGGTTTTTTTCTCTCCTAAAGAGTTTTTTTGAATCCCTGACCACTGACTGCTATGTCATTACATGTAAAGCTGCTTTGATACAATGTCCTTTGTGAAAAGCGCTATACAAATAAAATTGAATTGAATTGAATTGAATTGAATTGAATTGAATTGAATTGAATTGAATTGAATTGAATTTCACACTTTACATTAAAGGGGGGTGGCATGGATTTTTTTATATTATTTTGTTCCCAGTGGTGTAAAACTTATATTACAAAAGTTTTTCAAAGTTAAAACAAGCAATGTGTAATCTTTTTCCACAAGATTATCAATCCATTGTTTCAAAAAGTCAGACTTAGTGCTTCCCTTTGTCAGTCTTCAGTACTCTACCCACTTCTGTGATTGACAGATGCTTATGCAGATGTTACATGCTACTAAATGATCACAGTTGATCACACAGAAAAAAAATTACCTATAAGGTGTTTTAAAGCATATGTTTGACTATATACAGTCTAATCCGTCACGCTAAAGCTACACTCTACCGAATGATCACAATTTTTATTGTATAGCATATCAAACAGTCTTTTAATTCACATATTATAAATGATTACTCATATGACTCAAAGCCATATTCATGATTATCATGATGTTAATTGATGTAAACCCACCCTTTCTCCTTAGCATTTAATGTGTAATCTTGTCCACTACATTGTAGATTTTAGTGCTTGATTTTATTTTTGTAAAATTTATTTTATTTCATTGTACAGCACTTTGGTCGGTGTCAGCGAACAGAAGGGACGGAGTCAGCGGATGCCAGAAAGGTATCTTTAATTAAACAAAAACACAGAATGATAAATAAACAGGTAAGTAACGTTAAACAAATACTGTCCTTGGAGTGCAGATGAATGTAGGGGAACACAGAAGACGAGAAGATGACGACGGAGACACACTGAAGACGAGACGAAGATAAATCCACTGGGAGATGATCGTAAACACAGGTAAGAGTCCGGGTAACAAAATTGTAGACTGGACAGTGACTGGTAGTGGGTGAGTGTCCTTTATACAAGTGCGGTGATGACGGTCAGGTGGTGGTGATCAGAACTCTGGAGAGGGGGAGCGTTGTGATTGGGTGCGTTGTGATTGAGTGCGTATGCGAGCCTGGCGATCCGTAACAGTACCCTCTCCCACGGCCCGCCCAGAGGGCGGGGACCCCGCCGGTGGTCTTCCTCTACCACGAGGGGCCGGTCTGTCGGGGTGCAGAGAGTGGAAGGTGTGTAGCAAGGCCGGGTCAAGTATGTCATCTCGTGGAACCCATGACCGCTCCTCAGGCCCGTAGCCCTCCCAGTCAACCAGGTACTCCAACCTTCCACCACGGCGTCGGGAGTCCAGGATGTCCTTGACCGCATATACTGTTCCTTCTTCCAGTACCAAAGGGAGAGGGGGTTCCACGCCAGGCTCTGTGGAGGGAAGAACAGAGGGATGGTGAGGTTTTAATAGGGACACGTGAAAAGTAGGGTGTATGCGGTACTCAGCCGGTAAACGGAGCTTGTAGGTGACAGGGTTGATTTGCTTGATGATTGGAAAGGGACCAATGAAGCGGGGACTCAGCTTACGGCAGGGCAGACGCAGACGAATATCTCTAGTGGACAGCCATACCCTTTGTCCTGGTTGGTAGACAGGAGCATCAGAGCGGGCGAAGGTTGGCTGTCAGTCTCGTCCGATTCACTGCACGTTGGAGGTGGTGATGAGCTGAGTCCCAGACTCTCTCGCTCTGCCTGAACCAGTAATCAACGGCTGGGACATCTGAAGGTTCGCCTGACCAAGGGAACATGGGGGGTTGGTACCCCAGGACACACTGGAAGGGAGTAAGATTAGTAGAGGGCTGGCGAAGGGAGTTCTGGGCATATTCTGCCCAGCCGAGATACTGGCTCCAGGAGTCTTGCTGGTCACGGCAGTAGGTCCGTAAATACCTGCTGATCTCCTGGACCTTTCTTTCCGTCTGCCCGTTGGTTTGTGGATGGTACCCAGATGACAGACTGATGGTCACACCTAGGAGGGAGAAGAATGCTTTCCATACACGTGAGATAAACTGAGGACCTCTGTCTGACACAATATCTTCTGGAATACCAAAGTACCTGAATACATGATTGAAGAGAATCTCAGCAGTCGTCATGGCCGTGGGCAAACCTCTCAAAGGTATTAGTCGACAGGATTTGGAGAATCTGTCTACTACGATGAAGATACATGTACAGTTATTGGAGGGGGGTAGGTCAGTGATGAAGTCCACCCCTAGGTGTGACCAGGGGCGGTTAGGAACGGGCAGCGGGTGGAGCTTACCAGCAGGTAGGTGGCGAGGGACCTTGGCTACGGCACACTCCTGGCAACCCCGCACGTATCTTCTTACATCGGCGGCCATGTTGGGCCACCAGAAGCGTGCCTTCAGGAGCGAGAGAGTCTCATTGGCCCCTGGGTGGCCAGTGCCAGGCGACGAGTGAGTCATGTGGATGATGGAGGTACGCTGACGACGAGGGAGGTATTGTAATCCAGGTGGGCAGCCCGACGGAGCTTGAGGTGGAGCATTGGCCGAGGGGAGTGTCTCTTCTTCCCAAGTGATGGGACTTACGACCAGTGGTTCAGGAACAATGGGTTCGGGGTCCTCGTTACTCTCTAGGGATGAGTGGATACGTGACAGAGCATCAGCTTTTGAATTCTTGGAACCAGGGCGATAAGAGATGGAGAAGTCGAACCGGGTGAAGAATAGGGCCCATCTTGCCTGTCTGGGGTTAAGGCGTTTGGCAGCACGAATATATTCTAGGTTCTTATGGTCAGTGAATACCTGGAAGGGGTGATGAGCTCCCTCGAGCCAATGTCTCCATTCTTCCAGGGCAAGCTTGATGGCAAGGAGTTCTCTGTTCCCGATATCGTAGTTGGCTTCCGCCGGGCTGAGTTTGCGGGAGAAGAAGGCACATGGGTGGAGGCGACTAGGGTTCCCCTGCTGCTGAGACAACACTGCTCCTACTCCAGTAGCTGAGGCGTCGACCTCTACAATGAAGGGCTTACTGGGATCAGGATGAACCAGGAGAGGAGCAGTCACAAAGGCGTCTTTCAACCCCTGAAATGCTTCTGCAGCGGCTGGCGTCCAGGGGAGATGCTTGGGTGCTCCCTTCAGCAGGTTGGTGAGAGGATGGGCAATGGAACTGAAGTTATTGATGAACCGGCGGTAAAAGTTAGCAAATCCAAGAAAGCGCTGGAGTTCTTTGATGGTGGTAGGAGTGGGCCAAGAGGTGATGGCAGTGACCTTCCTCTCGTCCATTTGGATGCCACTACTGTTGATGTTGTAACCAAGGAACTGCACTGAGGGAAGATGGAAGGAGCATTTCTCAGCCTTGAGGAAGAGCTGATACTCCCTCAGGCGTTCTAGGACCTCCGCTACGTGTTGGCGATGTTCGGCCAGACCCCGGGAGTAGATCAGGATGTCATCAATATACACTAGTACGAACTTATGAAGAAACTCCCGGAGCACCTCATGTATGAAGTCTTGGAAGACGGAAGGGGCGTTGGCCAGTCCATACGGCATGACCAGGTATTCGTAGTGTCCAGTAGGCGTGACGAAGGCGGTTTTCCATTCATCCCCTTCACGAATTCGAATGAGGTTGTAAGCACTGCGGAGGTCCAACTTGGTGAAGATAGTGGCACCTCGGAGCTGTTCCAATGCTGCTGGGACGAGAGGAAGGGGATACCGGAACTTTACCGTAATCTTGTTGAGGGCTCTATAATCTATGCAGGGTCTAAGTCCGCCGTCTTTCTTGGCCACAAAGAAGAAACTCGAAGCAGCAGGGGAAGTAGATGGACGAATGTAACCTTGGGCTAGCGCCTCCGTAATGTAATCCTCCATGGCCTTCTCCTCCGGGATGGAAAGAGGATAGATGCGTCCTTTTGGCACTGGCTCACCCGGAAACAGATCGATCGCACAGTCCCATGGCCGATGTGGAGGTAATTGGGAGGCTCTCCTGGGGCAGAACACGTCACTGAAGTGGGCGTAGTCTTCTGGAATATCCACTGACCTCCTCTCCATAGGGCTTTCAACGGATGTGGAACATAGGGGAAGTTCAGTGTTGTCACTTGGAGCTGGACACGGACGGGACAAGAGACAGGTTTGGAAACAATGGTCGCCCCACTTCAGGACTTCACCAGTTCTCCAGGAGAGGATAGGATGGTGCTTCTCCAACCAAGGGCGCCCAAGAACTACGTCAGCGGTGGAATCCTCCAGAACCAGCAGGGAAATCACTTCCGAGTGTAACACCCCTACGGTGAGGCTGATGGATTCCGCCCTCCGTGTCACCGGGCGCCGGCTAACTGGGGATCCCGTTATGGAGCAGATTTGGTACGAGGTGGGTATAACGGACGTTTTGAGTTTGAGTTGCCGGCAGAGGGAGCCAGAGATGAAGTTGCAGGCCGACCGAGTCGAGGAGGGCGGAAACTGAAAAGGAGGTAGAGAAGGCAGTAAGGGATACAATAGTGGTAAGGGTTTTAGATTTTCACTATTGGGAATGGCTGCACTCACCATTTGACGTGCTGGTCGAGCGGGGACACGCTGAGATGGCGTGCCCGGACCTCCGCAGTAGAGGCAGAGCTGATTCGCTGGCGGGCGATAGACGTTCTGAGAAGGACAGTCTAGAAGTGTCGATTTGCATAGGCTCTTCGGCTGGTTCTGGAGGGCTGACGGTAGCTGGTTGGCGGAGGAAGGCAGCGAGCTGGTTTATTTCTTCCAGGTTGAGACTTCGTGACACAGTTGGATACGAGTGGCCGTTCGGATGGATAGCTGAATAAATTGATTGAGATCCATATCATCATCATATGTGGCCAGTTGCAACCTCACCTGGGGATTCAAGCCTTGGCGATATGCAGTGATCAGCGCCCGCTCGTTCCAGCCGCTCTTAGAGGCCAGAGTCCGAAATTGTAATGCGTACTCGTTGATGGGCAGCACCCCTTGTTTCAGCTGATAAAGTTGTTCACCCACGGATGCGTCCCAAACGGGTTTCCCAAAGACATCTCTGAAATGATTCATAAAACTGGACAGAGAGAGTGTTATGGGATGTTCTTGAATCCAAAGAGGAGTCGCCCATTGGAGCCTTCACCGATACGGATAGATGTTGGATGACGTAGCTGACTTTGAGACGTTCAGTGGTACAGGTGAGGCTGCATCTCGATGGCGAGAGCACTGCAACAGAAACCGCTGCAATCCTCCGCACCGTACCAGAGAAGGGCGCTGGTTGGGCCATGGGACTCGCGACAACCACCGGAGAGGGAGGAGTGTTGACGGTAGTGCTAGGTGCGGTGGGAGTGGTGGTGGAGCTCTCGTGGAAGGCTTGACGAGCCGCTTCAAATAAATCCCGAAAAGCATCCGACTGACTCATTATGTTGTTTGGGTCCAGTCTTCTGTCAGCGAACAGAAGGGACGGAGTCAGCGGATGCCAGGAAGGTATCTTTAATTAAACAAAAACACAGAATGATAAATAAACAGGTAAGTAACGTTAAACAAATACTGTCCTTGGAGTGCAGATGAATGTAGGGGAACACAGAAGACGAGAAGATGACGACGGAGACACACTGAAGACGAGATGAAGATAAATCCACTGGGAGATGATCGTAAACACAGGTAAGAGTCCGGGTAACAAAACTGTAGACTGGACAGTGACTGGTAGTGGGTGAGTGTCCTTTATACAAGTGCGGTGATGACGGTCAGGTGGTGGTGATCAGAACTCTGGAGAGGGGGAGCGTTGTGATTGGGTGCGTTGTGATTGAGTGCGTAGCGAGCCTGGCGTATCCGTAACAGTCGGCCTGTGGCTGTTTTGTAAATGTGCTTCAGAAATAAAATTGAACTTGACCTTAAACTTAATTGTGTCTGTTACAGTGAGAGCGAATGGTGCTGCATCTTATTATTCTATATCATATGACTCTTGTCACTTTTCTTAACTGTGTGGCTCACCAGGTACTACACTTAATGTGTTATGATTCTCAGAAAAAGTCATTTAAAAGACCAGGAGCGTCTGCTTTTGTACATGTACAAGTAACAGAGATAAAAAAAAATAATGAACCACAGAACCATGCAACAAAATAATGAGTTGAAATAAAAAAGAAGTCAGAAATGCAGTGTTGAGTGTACAAATGAGGCCTGTCAGCATCTGATTGGACATTATAGGTGAAAATAAGTTTGCTCTGATCTTTAAACCACATAAATGCATTTAAATGCACATTTAATGCATTAGATGACCTAATGCATTAGATGTATGAACCGAACATTTTTGTGTCTTTAAATGCTTGAAATGGTTCTCCTGTAAATGTTTTATGCCATAATGCTTCAATAGTAAACAAAACACAATAATTACTGTACTATGTGTACTGTGGCATTTTCACCGCTTTCAAAAACAAACTGCAAATGAAAAACCATTAAAAACATTAACTTACAAAATCCACAGTATAATGATTAATACTAAAATCAATTTTTTCAAATTATATCAAACATTTTAAACAATTATGTACAGTATCCTAAAAGCTACAATACATTTTGTTTTCTGTACAATACTCATGTTAATGATTTATACCCATATTAGTCTATAATGTAACACAATGACACTAACTTATATTCATTATGATTGATTAACAATCGCTAGCTTGGCACTTGTGATCCAACACAATGGAGCAATTTTATTAAAACACTCCCACATAATATCACTGTGTCAAGCTAACTCACCTAATATGATTCTTATATAGTTGTAAAATGAAAATGAAAAATAAAATATAAAAATATAAAAATATGACTTTTCCTCACCATCCTTTTATCCTTCTAGTACTCAAATCCACTCCATCCACAGGTAGAACTATTTAACTGCACATGAGCAATCACAACACTTCACTTTATTCACTTCACTTTATTTTTAGTAAGCTCAGCAGTTATACTTTATGACCTATTCATTTTTAACTCATAAATTATGAGTTAAAATTGCTCACTATTTGGCAAACATTGGATAAAAATATAAAGTTTTGTCAAAACATAAAGTCATTGCTGAAAATATTCAAAACGAATGTGTTTGGTAAGCACTGATACATAATTGATTAAAAAACTTGATTTTTAGCACAGACAGACATGTCTGCACAGTGCAAAACACTGTGGGTTTTAAAGCACCCATTTGCTTCCTTTGTTCTGCTTGTAAAGGCCTCATTAAGAAACTAATCCACCCATATGTGCAGTCTTTAAAATAAAATACGACCTCAAGTCCTGTGCCTATTCTTTGAAATCATGAAGATTGTCGATCAATTTGTGCTCAAGCCCAAGCCAAACTGAAATTACAAGTTGTTCATTCATGTAACTGCCTTTTTGCATGAAAGCATTTCTGTGTGTTTAATGAAGTGTGTGTTCTCTATTTATCAAAATGCCTTTACTGGCCAAGGTTTCCTTGGTTGTCATGTCACAGATCATTTAAATGACCACATAAGCATCTAAGGCACAAGAATAATCAGAATCTTTGTGCAATTTATTTGTTTTTGACTGATCACAGATAAATATTTAATGTTTGACAAAAGATACTTTATGAAGGTTATTTTAGCTCTTTTAAAATCAAAACAGGCAACTTCTCTAGACAAAACAATGGCACAAACCCAACAATGGCACAAACTAAGCTGAGATTTGTCAAGTCAAAGCCAATATTATTAAAGATTTGTGGAAAATTATCAATTCAAATCCAAAACCAGATGATTTTAGGTACACAATCAATTTTTTTTTTTGTTCTTAATGTATTGCATTGTCTACTAAAAATCTATTTTTTTCTGTTTGCTTTTAGAGAAACATGCTTAAATGAAACATAACTGAAAACTGTATTAAGTATTATGAGTTATAAAAGAGCTAAGGCTAAAATTTACATTTGAAATGTATAGCTCTCTTAATGTTTATCCTTCCAGCAATTGTTTTTGCCATTGTTTAAAGAAAGTTAAAATGAATAACATTTGAGTTGTTGAGCTTTAACAGATACTATATACAGTGTTGTCCAGGCTACAAAAATACAGTATCTTGAGCAATCAGGATAAAAATGAATTAAAGCAGCTCCGCATGTGTCTCTCTGTAAATGGCTCGGCACCAACACGTGTTCTCACTCTCCAGTAAACAACATCAGCTGCACTGGTGACATGGACAAAAAGCGGGTGGTTTTATAAACACATTCAAAGAGTTAAAGCGCTTCTAATGAGCAAATATTTACTCTATAATTAACTCATTCAGCTACATAGCAACACACAGACAACAGCCTTAAATGTTTGCACACCGCAAACCCTTACAGCATTGAGAAACTTGGCCGAAACATTTCCACATGAAGTCGTCGATCCTTTGAGGTGATTGAAAGTGTTTGATAAAAATCTGTAATGGGTGGAATGTGTAGAACTGTTGAGTGTTTTGTAAGTATTTAGTGGGAGGCTGCTTTGAAGAAAAATGCAGAGGACTTGGCTCAAACATTGCATTAGATATCCTTAAACCAATTTACTGTTGTAAATGAGCTACAAAATCTTACACTTGGATGGCAGAGATGTTGTTTTAAATTTGACAACAACTGCCAAAGCTCAGAATGAACTTATCAGCTTCCTGCAAACTTCTCACACATCTGGATGATCCACTTTGAATTGTTTCAAGATGCTACGGATATGGGAAACACAGAAACGTTCTTGTACGTCTGCTAACAGTTGTGACTTCAATGTTTACAGTAACAATAACAATGTCCGTAAATGGTCTGCATCAGTGAATTATTATTCAAAGGTTCTGTTATATCTGCAATCGTTAGAAATCGTCAAGGTTTCTCTTATAGATTTTTTTTCATAAATCACACCCAACCATGCTAGCATTTTCACAATGTCATTTTGCCACACTGGAGATGTTTCGCTGGAGAGGAGACTGATGGGCCTATAACAGCTTCTAGAACATGCTGCACACAGACAGTAAATGACAGGAAATAGCTTGAGTGGCTACGGGTCCAGGCCCTCAACTTTTCTCCAAAACACTCAACTCCTACTCAAGTTGCAGACTTAAATGGGCAAATCAAAAGCATGTGTGCTAAAGTGTACATTTTTAACACAACATTAACCTTCACACAGGGAAGCTGACATTCCATTACTGTCTCGTCTGCAGGCACTGAATGCTAAATATTACACAAGGATTTGGAGACAACATGGTCAGGTGGTACTCTGATTTATATTTCCAAGATCATTTGATGCGCATGACTGCTTTGGATAATTCTTTGGTTATGGAATGTTGTGTTAAAATAATAATGGTAAATAATGAGACGCGGTTGAGATTTTTGATGCCATACATTTAAAGTGACCATGCAATTAAAAAATCTACTTTTTTCAAGACTGCCTTGACACAGTGTGTATTGTAAAATACAAATAAAAGAATTTTTTTTCTGCATTGAATATTCAGTTTTACTCAGCAATGTCAAAATATTGAATACAATGCGTTGTGAATGCTGTTTCATATTAACCTTAGCACCACTGGTCATATTGTGGATTTGGATATTGTTCAATTATACAATCAATAATAAATAATTCATCAGAAAGGATTTATTTCCAAAGATGTGGAGACTTCAGCTCTTTATTTGGAATGAATTTAAATCTCAGGGGTCCTTTAAAGGTGTCAGCCAACTCTATCTACTCTGAAAAGTTATTGATATATTCTCCAAGAACATCACAGGAAGATCCCTAAGGACATGTGGAACTGCACTGGGGCATCTTACTGCACTGCTAACAGTGTGCAGACGTGTTTTCAGAAGGACTGCTCCGCTGGGAGTCCCTGAACCAGATATCTGCTGATGCTGTTATATAGTTCCCTTCATAGCACAGATAGCTCGAGGTCTTTGATAGAGGTGGACACTTTCTCTTTCTTTGCTGTTTCTGTCATGTCCGAATAACTGGATTGTCCTTTTGAAGTCTGTGTAGATATAGGGTGATAGAGTCTTACCTCATGTAGGTCATTAAAACAATACAATAAATATATAAGAGAAAGAAAAGTGTTAAAATAAATACACTGTGATGCCATTGTGTATGATGTCACATGTAATGGTGTAATCTCAAACAAATCAGTTAATAACTCGTTCTTAAACGGTAAGACACAATCTGGCCTAAGCATTCTTTCACCCAAAAGAACGGTTCTTTGTGATTTCTCCAGAAATGCATCAGGAACCAAGCTGAGAAATGCCAGTGAGCATTATTAGATCAGATCTCAACACAAATATGTGTGTCCCTTGAGTACTGGTATTGTAGAAAACTGTAGCTATCTGTCGTGTTAACTTCTGACTGCAAATGGAAAGTGTGAGCTGATGTTTTTAGACTGGGATATTATGATGGTGTAAGTGCCTTAGGACACAATTATTTTTCTGTTTTGCGGTAACACAATAGACCTGATAGTACAAGAAAATGTTTTAGTATTTAGCTTATGCTGATCCCTAAAAATACTTTTTAGGTTTACCTAAATCACTTGTGAGGAGGAGGCTAAGATCATAAGAGAAACAAAACCATTGACACTTTGCCCTAATATTTGCTTTAATAATACCTGGCATTTACTTTTTTTAATGTCATCAATACAGTTTACGTGAATACATTTTTTATTAATTCTTTGTTAAGCTGTATGTAAGAGTTTACCCAGGTAAAACTCACCACCATGATGCTAGTCATTGTTATGCAGATGCTATGCTCTTCTGAGTGGTTTGTAGCATGTCTCGATGTGGTTGCCAGAGCGTTTCTAGGTGGTTGCTAGAGCGTTCTGTATGGTTGCATCATGTCCAAGAGCCTACTCCCTAGTCTCCAAACTATACCACTATTCCAGTACATAGTTGTTATATCTCTGTGTGTGCATATGGGCTTCAAAGACGTTTTGTAAAAATGGACTAAACCTTTTAATAAAATCCAGGTTTCAGAAATGCACGTGCTGTGCAGCTACTGTATGCTGGTATGTGTTTTCCGTTGCCCTTACAAAGGAATTCTGAATTCACTTGTCTTCATCAAACACTTATGTCCTGGTTCTGACCTAGGCTAAGGTCAAAGTTCACAAGTTTCCCACCCTTGTGTGTGTAAGTCAGTTTTTACAAGAAGCTGCCAGGCTATGACAAGGGCCAGGGGCCAAAGTGGAAGAAGGGTTTTATGAGCAATGTGTTCCTGGTTACATGCTTAAAAAGTGCATATAAAAGCTAATGCTAGTATTTATTGGGCACAGTGCATTTGTCTCATGACTTCTGGTGACACAACAAATCTAGGATGTAAGTTCTAAGCAATTCTAAGCAATATTTCAAAATTATTTTGTAGATAAGCATACATATGAATTCCACCGAGTGACTTCAAAGTGTGCACACTACTTTCTAGTAATTCATTGTCACACATTTCTCTGACATGTTGCACCTCCACTTATGTCTGATTAGCTTTGTACTACTGCAGAGTTGAATAGAAAGCTTGGCTTAGCAGCTTGCTCCCTGCTGGAGATGACAGGCTGTATATATCAATGCCTATTATTAGTTATTAGCAATTTCTCCCACATTAGTGACAGCAGGCTATGCTACAGGAGCGGCCATGATGTGGTCCCTGCCAGATATATTTCTCAGGACATCTGTGGAAGTCTTATAAAACCTATGCATCGAGGCTGTTGAATACCAGGTGCACTGCTCCAGAAACGCTATGACCAAGTTAGCCATAGTGTCACTCAAGCAGGGAAATTAAAAAAAGGAAGACCATAGCCACCTGTAACAACACCAAACAGTAATAGAGGCCCACTCCAGCATCTGGTCATGGACTGGATACAGTTGACCTCTATGGGCATGTAGGTGAACATCATCAGTGCTGTGACTTTATGACAGTGATCTCATTGATATTGGCATTAGAGCTGCTGCTTAGGTCTAGTGGTCTGTAAAGAACTAGTAGAGATACCGATGTACTATTTATAATGTGTTTTGCCTTTAATACAATAAAAGTGAGGGGACACAGATCAAATCAGATGGGGCTCGTTATACCTCCTCACAGTGCTGCGCCAGTCTATATAAGTGACTCCTTTCCCGTGGTAAGACTTTGGTCACACCACCAACCAACATTCACAATATGTGGAAAGAAGCCTGCTAAAATGTTCCAAAATGTAAGTGGCATGACAAACAACTGATTTTCACCAAGTGGATAGATGAGAGCTATATTATTGTGCTGAAGAAATATCTTACTTGTTTAATAAAAATGTCTTATGAACATTGCATCACATCAGAAGCAAAATTGTTCATTTCAGCTTGTTGTCAAACTGTTTAATGAAGATGCTGAGGTTTTGGTGCAGTGCAATGATTTGTAGGCATGTTGTAAATGAAATCTATTCTTGTATAAGTATTGCTTGAGATCAGTGAGGATGTTATGCATGACTGCACTTCTTAACATGTGAAATGTTGACTTTCAGATGATGTTTACCTGGCCAAGCTCCAAAAGAAGACCTGCAACAGAGTTCCCCTCCTACTACCATATGCTTCTTGTTAAGGAATAGGTCAAAAGTTAAAAAATTATAAAAGTAACTACTTACTGGTAACTCCACCGTGGAGTGTTTCACTGTGGACGTGTGAATTGAAAAAAACTAAATGGCATATGTTGTTTTATCCAAATTTGCTTTATGTTCATGTTTGCAAGAACACCTTCATTTTTAAAATCTAAGATGGTACCAAGTTTTAGTTGGCTCAATGAAAGGCCTTATACAAGTTCATGAAAAAAACCTTTTAATAATTCATAGCAGAACTTTGGCAAATGTCTATTCCTCTACAATTCCATTAAGTAATTCATTCCAATGACCCAATTCTTTCGAATTTGCCCACCACTTAGCATATTTTTATCTACTTATCTACTAGTAATTTATTGATTCATAAACAGAAAGTGGTTTGTGATGAAAAACTAATCTTATTATTCTTTACAAAAGGCTCAAGGGGCTCAGGAAATAGTGTAAGCGCCATAAACTATTTTCTTCACACATTACAACAAAGTTGACCGTAACTTTTGTAATGTTTCACTAGATCAAGTCATGTGAAGTCAAGTTTATTTTAATGGCGCTATTTCTATATTTGCATTATTTCAAAGCAGCAGTACAGAAAACAATATACAAACTGTATATTATATTGTCTAACTGTGACCCTACATCTAAACCTAACCCTTGCACAAATCTTTCTGCTTCTTTGTTTTCAAATAAACATAATTTAATATGATTTTCTCATGGGCACCAAAATATGTCCCCACAATGTTAAAAAATTACTGGTATTACTATGTATACAGTAATATGCAAAGCAACAAAAATATACGAATTAAAAAATACACTATTATAGAATATACACAGTTGTTACGGACACGCCAGGCTCGCTGGACAACCAATCACAGCGCTCACCCTCTCCCGACTTCTAATCACCTCCACCTGAATGTCATCACCACACCAGTTTAAAAGACACTCACTCTCCCTCACTCATCGTCCAGTCTCACTAATGATACAAGGACTTACTTACCTGCTCACATCGTGAAGTTGAACTATTGCTGTGTTCTCCTATCTCCGTGTTTCCTGTTCTCCTATCTCCGTGTCTCCTGTACTCCGATCTCCGTGTTCAGCATCTGGTTCCGGTCATCCCAAGTTCTCAAGGACAGTAACAGTTTCCATTATTTCCATTATCTGCCAAGTATTCCTGTCTGTGTGTGTTACCAGTGTAAATAAATACCCGTTGCTGTGATCCGCTGACTCTGTCCCATCTGTCCAGTAACAACAGTGTTGGGTGTAATTGATTACTTAAGTAATTAGTTTTATTTAAGTAATTAAATTACTTTTTCATGGAAAAAGTAAGGCATTACTCTTCATTTTAAAGCAATTTAATTATAGTTACTTATGATGTACTTGCATTACATTCTGTATATACCTTTAATAATTTTGTATAAAATATTGAATTCAAAATCTAAAAATGAGTTCATTTTGTTAAAATTAATATGAAAATGCATATGCACTGAGAAGTGCATTGTTTACAGCTCGTCAGATTATGTTTTATCTAGACTGATCTTAACAGATTCAAAAATCTAAAAAGATTGAAAAGAGTTTCATTTCTGTTGTGAATGTGGTCTGTTACAGCCTTTTATAAGTAATTAGAAATGAGTAATCAATTACATTTTAGACAGTGTAATTAAGTAAGTAATTTAATTACAATGCTGATGATGTAATTAGTAATTAATTACTTTTCTGAAGTAACTTACCCAATACTGAATATACAATACATTGTGTTATTGCAGTAGTACAATAAGTACTATTTATGTAAATTTATGTGAGATGCACATAAGCGACAGAAAATGTGGTTAAGTTTTTACATATTTTAGTCAGATTATAAAACTCTAAAGCTGATGTCAGCAGGGCAACAGTGGCTGGCATAGAAACCAACACTTCAAAACCCATACTCAATCAGGAGGGCTAAGAATAAGCTAAGAATTTGAAATTGTAAATGACAAGTGACAGATTACTATCAAAAAGAACACCCAGATTCGTAGTTTACAACAGAGGCAAGGCAAGGCAGGTTATATTTATATAGCATATTTAATACATTCAAAGTGTAATTCAAAGTGCTTTACATAAAATTAGTTAAAAGAATTATAACAAAATAATCACAATAAAAACAAAAAATTAAAAAATGTTAAAATGATTTAAAAATTGATTTAAAGTGAAGTAAAACTGATAAGAAGAGAAATGACGATACATAAAATACAGTGCAGTCAGTTTGGCTTTATGGAACTTCCATCAAGGGTTAAACAGTATTCTAGGTTGATACTATGTGCTATGAATTGTGAGTATCTGTGATGTGTGACGGCTAGCAGACGGCTGGTAAAGCCAGTCTGTTCAGTCCCTGACCTGCATGGGACCCAGTTAGTCATATTTTAACATTAAAATTATGTGCCACATTTCTAGACAGAGGAGCAGAGAGGGATGGAGACCATCTCTTTTCAACAGGTCAGGCCTGCCCCAATTTTCTATAAAACCTTTATTATTCTGCAGGCACCACTTAGACATCCAGACATTTGGTGATGACAGTTTGCTATGTATGTCATCACCACTATAAACCGAGAGAGGAGACCAGAGCACATTACACTTGGTAGAACATTGCATTAGCAGCGTAAAGTTCATGGGTCCAATTCCCAGAAAACAAACTTACTAATAAAAAATGTATACCTTGAATGCACTGTACATTCAATTGGATAAAAACTGGCAAGACACAATCTGCCAAATGTATTAATGTAAATAATCTCATCAGTCATTTTAAACATTTAGAAATTGGTATTCCAACACCTTATCTTTACCTTATGGTTTAAAAAGTACATCATATGAATAAATAAACTAAATAAACGAGACAACTTGTTTAGTTCATTTACAAACAACATGTCGCATATTGTTTAGTGCCATTTTGAATCCTATTTCAAAGGCTCTAAAGATCAAAGCCTGGAAGGCTGCAGGTGTTTTTTTTTTCTGTAAAGGGGTCCAAGCCGCATGCAGCTAATCATAAGCTAAGCATATCCCCCTTGCGTTTGTTTAACATCTACAAATCCGAACCGTTTTAATCACAGAGATCAAGGCTATAACAGAAAAGTAGCAAAGCTGCTTTAACTGCCCATCTTCCATTTCCTCTGACTGTGTTTGGAGGTCTGGGCAGGTTTTATGAGTCCTGGCCTTTGACATTATTAACAAGATCCCTTCGCCCTTGCAAAGGGTTTAACACATGCACTTGAGGTACAGGCACATTGCTGGCTGTAAGCATGCTGTCCGTAAGCATGCTGTCCTTCCTTTGGTCTAATGTCCACCCCTGGGAACCGTAATATAGAGGAAGCAGGTATCCGCCTGAAATTAAACAGTTTAGCGTTTCCTTTCGAGCAGTGAAAATGATTAGTCAGAAGGCCAGAGCTCTTTATGTGTTTATTTCTGGGGTAAATAATGGGAAAGATGCAAGATTTAGAGCCGCTACATAAAAGACAATCACTGAATTGATTGATGATAAAATACATCATAGTGTCCTCCAAAGAGCTGAATCGATGCCCAATGTTGATCATTAAATAGCCCTTGTGTTTCTTTCGAGTTTTGTCAGTCTTTGCTTGCTTGTTGCGTTAGGATGTTTCTGTGTCTCTGTTCCATGTTCCTATGTTAATATTAAAGTTTGTTTGTCTGTTCCTGCATCAAGCGTTACATAACTATAAATCATTTGCAAGTGATATAATTTAATATTCACTTACTTATTACTGTAACATTTACTTACTAAAATGAACAAACAAACTTCAAATCACTTACAAAATATAATCAGTCAGGAAATGTGTTTGTATTAACATCTATTTGAACAAATGATTAAAACCTACAGTGTTTGGTTGAAAATTGAAATCTGACATTACTGTTATTATTCACAAGCACAGTTCTCACAGACGTCCTGTTGGGAAATCTCTCAGGAAATCTGGGTCTGCTATAACTGTGACTAATAGCTAAGGGCAATGCTTTGATTTAAGGATTGAGAGAGGAATCATGTTATTATGCTTTAGTTTATATATGTTTCCTCAGATTTTATAAAAACGATTCTGAATTGCTTTGGTGAGTTTGGAAAAGACTATTCATTATCCAGTGTTGAGTTTGCTAGCATTAGACTACAGCTACACATTACAACATTGAAGAAAAATGTATTAGAAATAATGCCACTTACTCAACTGCATTTTGATGTAGTATGACATTATCTCTGCTTTTGGCTCTTTTCTCAGTAATGACCTAGAACGCACTCACAACACCTAAAGGATTAACAAATACTACTAACTCTGACATCATACCGGCAAGTTTTACAGGGTAAAGAAATTACTACTTATTTATTTTAGTAAACTTTAATGTAGTCTACATAAGGTTATTTTATTTTTATTTATAAGTTTTATTGGTTTGGGTATGTTTAGTGTACATTTTAAAAGAATATACTTTAATGTATATTGCTGTAATATTTAGTGATGTTAATCTAACTGGGGTCCTAATTTCTGTGCCAGATAAACACAGGCTTAATAAATTAGTAACTTTCAGTTACCTGACCAAAGTACAAGACCCAAAAATAAATGACCATGCACTTTCCACTGACCTGGACACACTAATCAGCCATTAACAATTGCCTTTTCAGTCAGTATTTTTTGATAGGACATCACATCTATAATATTTCAACATTCTGCTTTTCAACACTATTTTATTTTTAAATCCTCCTTGAAAACATATCTTTTCTCAGTGGCCTTCAATATTCCTTGATTCATCAGCTTTTCATATTTTCGATTCAAGATTTTATTCTTTTAGGTTTTCCGTTTTTATCATATTTTTACTGTCTTTTTTATTGTTTAAATGTTATGTGTTTTTATTGTCTTCTGCTTTTGTAAAGCACTTTGGTCAACACTGTCACGATTCCACTCTGCACCTCCCTCTGGACTCAATTACCCACACTCCTTTGCACCCCGCTCACCTGTTCCCCATCACTTGCACTCAACCCCATTCATTTGTACCGTCTGTTTTGTTATTATGTTAGTTTAATTGTTTGTATTATTTAAGCCCTGCCTTTTGTTCTGTTAGTTGTTCTGGTATTGTTGTTGCATGACTGTTGTTATTTTGTACGTGTTGGAATCTGGATGTGTTTTGATAGTCAGCCGTGCATACTATTGTCTGCCTGTATTCCTCCTCTGAAGTGAGGTCTGTTTCTGTACCTGTATTCCCACTGATGAATTTCAGTAAAAGATTTGAAACTGATATTCTCGTGTTCTGCCTCGTCTGATGCACTGTAACAAACACAAGTTGTTTTTAAATGTGCTATATAAATAAACTTGTACTGTATTGTATGGGTAATAAATGAATCTCATGTTCAATTCAGAGTAATGATAAATCTCTAATAATCTAACTCGGACTGATACACAGCTGTGATGTAATCCCAAGGTGAGTGTACATTGTCCAAAATCATTGCTGTGCTCCAGAATAAGAATAAAACTGATGGTATGGATGATATAGTCCAGCTGTTTTTAATCAAAAATGAGATTGCTGATTTCCATATCCCATTAAAAAAAACTAATGGAGCCCATCAAAGTTTCTGAGCCAATGAATACTGAGCCAATGAGTAATTAACATAAATGCGAACAGTATTTTTAGCAGACCATTGAATAACTTGCTGTACTGATGAAGATGATCAGATGTGCAAGCTCCATGTTTTCTGAACAGCTTTATGTTTTTTAAGGTTTAGCCCAAAAACAATAACAATAGGAATTTCTTTAGGTTTCACTTCAAAAATTAATAAAAACTTTTATCATCAACACCTGAGGATAGACTAAAATAGAGAAAACACAACAGCTGCGCATCATTGGAAAACATTGGAAAAATGGAATTAGCAGGAAATACATTATGCACTACATAGGTGACTAAAAAAACCTAAATTACGAGTTTGTTCAGTGGTCATAATAGTCATTTCATTTGACTATTGGTGTTTATGGAACCATCCTATTATTCACTCTAAAATAAGGGCTGTTTTTCAGAGAGATGCAAATGACCATGAGGTGCAATTATCGCATACAATAAAGTCTAAGAGCTGGTTAAAAAATTATTACAGAGCTTCACCATTTGTAACAGTTGGCAAAATAAATTGTGAGCATAAGACATCCTGATGTGTAATGCCGAAAAAGCTCAATATCCGCAGATAACAGAGGTGAGAACAACATGCTGTATCATGGCATTCTCTTCCTTCACAGCAATGTCCTATACTTCCTGGTTCACAGGTCTTTTGGAGGCACTCAAGGGTGGGCTCAAACCTGGGTCACCCAATGCAGGGCTTGAAATCTGGTCTCTCCATCCACAGCTCAAACCTTTGCTATATGTAGTTTACAATCCCCCCACCTTTCTTGAATTCCTTTGCCGACTGTCAAGTTCACCCTTTGAAAAGGTAACGTTATTCTTATATTTTAGTGGAATGTTTAAAACATTCAGAAATAACATTTTCATTACTACCCTATTCATTCCAACAGGCTACACAGACTATTCTATAGAAAGTAATGAAAGCAACTACATTCTTCAGATGTGTCACTTGGTCTCGATATGAAGCTCTGGTGGCTTTATGTGGGTTTTATGATCCATGAAAACACGAGATCTTTTCCTGTAATATAAATTCATGTCTTCTGTGGTTCTCAAAACCCCCTCATTAACACTGCAGCTGCTCAATAAACACAAACTGCACATCCTTAGTGACCAATTTGTATGAAAATAAATCAGATGAGTCAGGTCTGTAATTTAACAGATAACACAGCTGAAGCCAGTAGGGTAATACAGGACCAAATAATCAAGGTGCGATAATTCTCCTTTTGAAATCTGCCCCCAGCTGTGGCCTTATTTACAGAACGACTCAAGAGGGTGTACTCATTACACCAGCCTTAATTTCCCGCTATAAACAAGCCATTCATAAACATGACAGAAAATGGTTTCTGCCAATTTAGTGGCTGCTTTTTAATAAAAAATGTGAAGCTAAAAATAAGAACATCATCTTGATTTAAGGATTGCGAAGGAATCAGTGCTTCATTTCACAAATCTCTTATAATATAGCACTACATTTTCTTTTGCTATGAAATGTAAATGTTGGTGATAGATGAAAAAAATGCAATGTATTTTCCAGTACCATAATAATAGCTAAGCTATTTGTAAAATAGATTTTTTTAGCCACAACCTATAATAGTTGGTACAGGTAGCGATGCAGTGTGATGCAGTGCATAACAACAACTAGCAATCATAAAAATGCCTTTGCAATATAAAGCACCCACTGGATTTTTGGAGCGTTTTTACAAATTTTAGTAAAGTCATCAGGCCAACTTTAAAAAGGAAGCACCACGTGCAATTGTTTTTGTGTAATAACTCAGCTACTAAGCTCAGACAAATAATGCTTGAGCGTTACCACCTGATTGATAATAAAGTTCCGCCTCCAAAAGCTTCCCAATTTGTGTTACTAATTTTAATAAAAAAACGTTTATTGTAATGTATGTTAATTCGTTTACTGTCTGATTATACGATTGACATTCACAGTAGTCTGTGTGTGATTGCTATCTTCCCAGTCAATCCATGATTAACTCCCTATCGCCCTAATGTAGCCCACAAAAACACAAAGCACTGTATGTTTACTCATGCTAATGCCATGATTTTCATCAAGTTTGAGGAGGTGTATTTGAGACACTTGATGAAAATCTCTCTTCTGACAAAAAGAGCCCCACATAGTACAAAGATGAACAGGGCTAGGGATCCGACAGTACTGTGATTTTCCGAGAAGACGGGTGCTGGTTCAAACACACACTACTTGTCTGACTAGAGTCAGCAACTCCCTCGGGCAATGTACAATTACTTCTGTGGCAAAGAGCAGATGCTCTCCTATTCTGCAGAACAACCTAAATCTGCCACGTACAGAGATGTGATCAGCTCTGGGATCAATCACGCACACAGCGGGCACTGAACTGGATATTGAGGGAATATGTGAGTGGTTTAGCAGAGAGGATTTTTGGTGAGGCAGGGTTAGAAAAGTAATTTGGTGTCGAAAAAGAACAGAATGAATTCAGCAGTTAGTTTAAGGGAAATTCGGAGGTCTTCGGAGAGCAGTTTCTAATGTTAATTTATGGTCAGAAACTGAGACAGTTTCATTAGATCTAGGCGGGTTTCAGATAAATCACTTTTACCTGTTGCTTAATTCTAGTTGCACGCAATGGGGCCTTTAAAGTTCAATGTGCATGATGTTTCCAGACAAGTAATAAAATTATGCTGAGGTGTTATGTGTTTTAATGTTTCATTGTAGTCATTAAAGCTTAAGGGAATAGTTCACCCCAACAAAAAAAATAATTCTTCCTAAATTACTACCCCTTAATTATTTTCACAGTGAAAACACTATTGCCTGGAACACAAAATGCATTTCATTTAAAAAAAGATATATTTTAAATATTCTGGCCATTCTTTTTTATACAACAAAACAGAATAGTTACTAGGACTGGGATATCCAAAATGACAAGTGACAAAAATAGCCTGAATCAGAGTTAGAGTCTGAATTATATGTAAAAATGTCATCTGAAAAAAACATGGGACACAAGGGGAGTAAATTATAAATGAACTGTTCTTTTAACACTTTCAACAAGTTGTAATGCTTATGAAAAAACCCCTCTCTGCACATTGAGCCAGTGTTTCACTATACCACACTTATGTATAATTTATACTATGATGAATAAGTTGAAATTCATTGCTGGAAGTCTGTTAAATAACAGCAATTGGTTTGAGTAGTAATTATGCATGTTCAGCTCTAGACAGTTGACTCCCTACTGTTACCGTGCAGACGAGGCAGACACGAGAAATTCAGATCAAGTAGTTTACTTAACTTCTTCAGGTAAATGTCCTCACTTAAGAGGGGAACAATACAGGCTTTAAACATCCATGGAACAGGTTCAGAGATACAGAAACAAATCACACGGCAGAACAGAACACGGCTACATTAACATCAACACCAGACAAAGAACTGAACAAAAGACAGGGTTTAAATAAACCAGGTAATGAGTCCATAATCATAATGTAACAGACGGTGCGAGTTTGCGGGGCTGAGTGTCATTGATTGATGGCCGGTGTGCAGGGTGCAATGGAATGTGGGAACTGAAGTTCTTAAAAGTCCGGGGATGAAGAGCGGGTGACGTGATGTAGCGAACCCGATGCTGAAGGCATCGACTCCGTGACACCTACTGCCTTCCTGCCCCATGTATAATATAAGTGATTTCACCCTAAATGCTGTTTATATTTCCATCAGCTTAATTTCAGATGGGTGCTTCTTTCATTCCAACAGATGCAAAATCTACTTCTGCTGTGAAGTTATATTATAATATAAAAATATTTTAATGGGCAATTAAATGTGTGATTGAAATATTAGTCCATCAATAAATAGTTACAATTAAAAAAAGATTTTTGTTGAGGCCTCTCTTCTTGGCATTTTCCATTTGGAGTCCACGCCCCTGGAGAGTGGTCCCAGTCTGCAGAACATACACGAAAATACCAATCAGAGAGCTTGTTACATCCAGCTGGCCATAGCCAATTTGCATTCCTGGATTTACCAGTGCTAGGCTCCCAAGTGTCAGGGGAAAGCTAAATAGAGATGCGAAAACAAAAAGCTAATCTAATAGCAAATAGAAAACAAAATGCGTCGGGGCAATGACAATGGAAATGGGAAATGGAAAAGCACCTTTAAATGCCTGATTAAAACCTTTATTTGTAATTCAATTTGTAAATCCAATAATTTATTTCTCTTTTTAAAATCACATTTTCAAATTGAAAATTAATTAGGAATTCAATGCACATTGAAGTAATGTACTTATTGAGTGTTTTATGTAGTTTTTCCTAAATTCCTTTCATTTGTATAAATTAAATAAATGTTTAAATAAATAATATTTTTTTATTTGAATCATTTATTAATGGATTAATATTTTAATAATAATTTGTTTTTGGCTTCCGGTTATGGCGAGGTGCTAAGAGGTCGCAACTTTTTAGCTCTGCAGCTAGTTTGTAATTAATCCTACAATACCAATCAGAGTTGTATTGTCAAGCAACACGAATATAAGAGTATAGGGAAGTAAAATGTCACGCAAAGGTGTCAAAAAATACAAGAAAAAGGCAAGAAACGAAGATGAATATTCTGAGGGTGAAGAAATTAGCGACGCCATGGCAGCTGGAGACGGCCCTGACGAAGATGATGACGAAGTAGTAACTTCGGGTGGAAATAACAACCAGGATTATGAAAGCTATAATGTCCTTGAAAAGTGGACTTTATAAGAAAATTGATGGAGTGCAAACAACAATTACGGAGGTAAGAAAGGAGATACAGGAATGCACAGGGCGTATAGCACAAGCGGAGCAACATATTTCTGATGCCGAAGATAATGTTAATGGGCTATTATCCAGAACGAGCGCGTTGGAAAATACTGTTAAAACACTTTCAAATAAAGTGGAAGATTTGGAATGCAGAAGTCGACGGAACAACATAAGACTGGTGGGCCTACCGGAGAAAGCAGAGGGCCAGGACACGGTAACATTTCTGGAGAAGTGGATACCAGAGGCTCTAGGAATGGAATCGTGGGAGACTTTGGTAATCGAGCGGGCTCACAGAATCGGCATTCCGACAAATATCGACTCACGAACGACATGCCCGATGACAATGATTATGAAGTTCCTGAACTTCAAAGACAAGGAGCGACTACTAAGGGCAGCCAGAATCAAAGGGAATGTTCTCTACAATAACGAACAAGTCCGTTTTAATCCAGACCTCTCCGCCGGTATTCACAAGATGCAGCGCGACTATGATGACGTGCGAAAAAGGCTGCGAGATAAGGGGATTCATAAGCACAGAATTATCTTTCCAGCACGGCTCCTGCTGACACACGGGATAGGATCCTACACCTTCCAAACTCTGGCTGAAGTAGACAAATTTGTCCAGTCTCTTTGAAGGATCAAGACGAACCAGATGTTAAAGACTACTCCATCAGGAAAACGTAACGGTAATATTGGTTAATTCACTTTATATTATTTTCACACAAGAGAGTGTGACCATTCTTTTTGCATAGCGTTTTCCGTTTTTTTCTGTTTTTTTTTATGGCCAAATATGTTTATTTTCATGATTACAAATCATTAATATGGACATTGGAAGTGAAAAACATGGCCATGATTCACATTTAAATACCCCATATCGGTCATAAGCGTTGATATAAGGTGTGCAGGTTTTTATTTCTTCTTTTTTTTTCTTTTTTTCTTTTTTTTTTTTTTACTTTTCTTTTTCTTGTTGTATGTGGGTGTGTTTCCATCAAAGTATTCTATCGAAACAAATCTTAAGGATATATTATAAAACTTATGTCTAGTAGCTTGAAGGTGAAATTTACTTCATGGAACTGTAGGGGTTTAAATAAAATTACAAAGGTTAAACAAGTGATGAACAGGATAAAATTCTTGAAATCAAAAATCATTTTCTTGCAAGAAACTCATCTATTGAGTGGGGATATTCCTAAAATAAGAAGAAGATGGCAGGGTCAGGTGCTGTCTGCCCCCTATACCACCCATGCTAGAGGGGTTATAATATTAATTCATAAATCTGTCCTACTACAAATTAAAAATATAATTAAGGATCCTGCAGGTAGATATATCATAGTTCAGGGTATGCTACTATTTGAAAATATAAATCTGATAAATGTGTATGGTCCTAATGAAGACGACCCGAAATTCTATAACAATTTGTTTCTGACTGTTTCAAATCTCCCTGGGCAATATATAATTGCTGGTGATTTTAATTGTACTCTAGATCCAGCAAGAGATAGATCATCAGGTTTAGATAATACTCACACTAGATCGAGGAAGACAATAAACAATTTTATTACAGAATTAAATTTGTTGGATATATGGAGACACAGTAAACCTAATGCAGTAGAATACTCTTGTTATTCCAGCACTCATAAAACTTACTCACGCATAGACTATTTTTTGGTTTCAGCACAACTTGTTTAAAAAATTGATGACTGTCATTATAGTAGTATAGTAATATCGGACCATGCAGCTATATCACTTATTTATACAGATACTAAATTAGTGAGGGATTTACCAAAATGGCGCCTTCAATCAGGATGGCTTACAGACCCCACATTTATAGATTTTTTAGATAAACAAATTGATTTGTATTTTGTATGTAACACTTCTTAAACATCTGCTAGCATAAGATGGGAGGCATTTAAGGCCTTTATTAGAGGTCAAATAATTAGCTTTACCAGTTCAAAGAAAAAGAGTACACAAATGGAAATGAAGACATTAGATGGAAAAATTAAAAAACTTGAAACAGATCTCTACATCAACAACCCTAACTCTATAGATGCAAATGCACAATTACTCCTACTTAGATCACAGTACAATGAATTGTCAGCTAACAAAGCAGCAATTCATTTAATGAAACTTAAACAATCCTACTATGATCAGGGGGAAAAACCTGGGAAACTTTTAGCATGGCGCATTAAACAACAACAAACAGAAAGGTCTATTAACTACATTGAAGATCCAAGCGGTAGAACTATAGTAGATCCTACAGAAATTAATGAGGCCTTCAAGGTATTCTATGAGAAACTATATAGCTCTGAGGGTACTCCCAGACTCGACAAGCAGACACAATTTCTAAATAACCTTAATATTCCTAGAATTTCAGATAATGAAAGTAAAGCATTAGATAGAGAATTAACAAAAATAGAAGTTGCAGAAGCAATTAACTGTATGCAGGCTAGAAAGACAGCAGGCCCAGATGGCATACCTATAGATATTTATAAAAAATTTCAGTCCAAATTAATTTCACCTCTTTTGGAGATGTTTCAGGAGTCTTTCAGGAATGGTCTTCTCCCTACATCCATGAGAAGGGCCCTAATAACTTTACTTCCAAAATCGGGAAAACCAAATATAAATTGTGAGAACATGCGTCCAATCAGTCTTTTAAATTCAGATACAAAAATACTTAGCAAAGTTCTTGCAAGAAGATTGGAGGGCTTACTCCCTCAGGTGGTGGGAGAAGACCAAAATGGTTTTATTCAAGGAAGACAGGGCTTTCATAATGTCAGACGATTACTCAATATTTTACATAGCCAGAGAGAGGCGAAAGACACGGCTTTACTCTCTCTTGATGCAAAAAAGACCTTTGACCTTGTCGAATGGCACTACCTATTTGAGGTGCTCACCTGCTTTGGCTTTGGGGATACTTTTTGTAAATGGGTTAGATTACTTTGTACGGGGCTCACTGCAGAAGTTTTGACCAATAATGTTGTCTCTAAACCTTTAAGTATCTCTAGGAGTTGCCCACAAGGAAGTCCTCTATCACCTTTATTATTTATCCTTGCAATAAAACCATTCGCCATAGCGATGAGAATGCACAATGACATTTATGGAATTCGAGAGAGCCACCTAGAACATAAATTAGCATTATTTGCAGACGATGTAATTTTGTTCCTAAAGAATCTGAGTAGCTCTATCCCTGCACTCCTGGATCTTATTGAAACTTTTGGAAAAATATCTGGATATAAAGTTAATCATTCCAAATTGTCTATAATGTTACTTAACAAATCAGAGAGGAAAAGTAACCAAGGTTATGCTTCCATCTTCAATTCAATAGATAATTTTACATATCTGGGTATAAAAATTGTCCATGAGGTGAATAAGATAGCTCAGATAAATTATGACCCAATTTTGGAAACTACTACTACTTCAGTAGAACGGTGGATATCTTTACCCATCTCAATGATTGGCAGGATAAGTATCCTAAAAATGAATATACTCCCTAAATTTCTTTATTTGTTCCAAAATATCCCTCCCTCATCTTTGTTTACTAGAATTAAGAAATTGTTAACAAACTTTATTTGGCAAAATAAACGTCCCAGACTACATCTAACTTTATTATACCTACCATTTGATTGAGGAGGACATCCAGTGGTATTACTGGGCAGCTCAGCTGCGTAAAATCATGTTTTATTTTTCATCTGAAAGCCCTCCTGCTTGGATTGATTTGGAATCCTGTTCTGTTACACCAAGATTGCCATTGCACTTATACCTATACCTTATACCTATACGTATTCGGCAGACCATAAATACCTGAGAAAAATACAGACAACCCTATTGTATTGAACATGATCAATATTTGATTTGATTCTTGTAAATATTTGAATATAAATTCCTCCTTGTCACGTTTCAGTCCTATTTGGGGCAATGTTAATTTTAAACCAGGGAAATGTGATGCAGGATTTCATATATGGGCTAAAAAAGGGTTAAGGAAAGTGCAAGACATGTACAGTGAGGATGAAGTAATTATGTCCTTTGCAGCAATATTAAATAAATACGACATTCCAAAGACCCATTTTTTCAAATACCTTCAACTTAGAAGCTTTATATCCTCATCTCAAAAGCATTCATTAGATATTCCTAACATTTCCCCATTAGAGACAGCAATCATAGGACATTGTTATGATAAAGGTTCAATCTCCTCTTTGTATGAATTGTTTGTACCTGGGTCTAATGAATCCTCAGAATCAAAACTAAGATTATGGAAAGAAGACATAGATGATGAAATATCTCTAGAGGATTGGAATGAGGCATGTAAGAAAGTCAACAGTAGTCTGAAACTCATACAGTAGAAATGGCTGATGCGAACATATATAACTCCTGTTATATTGCATAAATTTAATGATAATATTCCAGATACCTGTATAAAGTGTAATGAGGTAAGAGGTACATTGTAGCACTGTGTATGGGAATGTGAGAAAGTGAAGCCCTTTTGGGTTGTGGATTAAAGAAATGGCATCAAACATGTTAATGGAAAAGATCACGTATATTGTCAAAAAGAAACAAAATGTTTTTGAAGTTGTCTGGAGACCTTTTATTAATTTCTTAAGGCACAATGCTAATGTTTGTAGCCTGCTACAACAAGAATAAGCTCTGAGGGAGTAGGGTAGTATCATGCTCTATACATAGACTTGGGAAACACTCTTACCTGATCTAGGTATCCCTTTTTGTTCATTTAATTTAATTTATTTATTCATTTATTTATTTATTTTTAATTCTGATTTGTTTTTTTGTTTGGTGTGTTTTTTTTGTTTTGTTTTTTTGGGAATGGGTTAAGGGAGGGAGAATGGGATGTAAAATGTTTGCTGTGTTTACATGATTATTACTCATTGTTGAATCTGTTGTGATATGCATACTGAAAAAAGTAATAAATATATTGTTAAAAAAAAAAATAATAATAACTTGTTTTTACAATAACTTTTTATTGTCCATTAAAATATTAAATAATTAATTTATTATTTTATTACTTTCCTGTGACTCTTCATAAATAACTGTATTAATAAAAAAAATCATAAAAACAAAATGTTTGTAAGGAAGATTTTTGTAACTTTTGTAAGGAAATATTGTAATCTTGTAAAATGACCAAATGAAAAATGAAAGAACATTTGTTAAATCTTGTGAGAAAGACTTGAGGAGAACACTTTGTCAGAAACATTCACAAATCATGACTGATTGTTTCCCTCATTTATCTATTATACAGTAGTAAAATCTGAAACCCTGTAGTGTAAACAGACAGACTTGAAAAAAAGTGGTTGAGGGACAAAAGTTCACAAGACTTTGTGGATTCAATAGAAAAACTTAATTCTCCTAATAGGCACCTTTAATTGTGTGTTTAACCTGTATATTTAATTTTCATGTGCAGCAATCCATACATGCATGGTTACAGACACAAATTTACCTTCATTTAAAGAGAATCCAAGTAGAGCTGACTAGTGTCAATTTTATTTACAGTGTTAGTGTTACACTGGTTCCCTTGACAAAAATTCAATGGATTTTCCACTGATATTTAAGCTATCACAAAAAATGAGGTCTGTCATCAATAAATATTAATTATATTTTCCCATTTTATTTATCAAGATAAACCAAATGATTATGGACAACAACATGTGGGTTTGTAATCAAGCGGATTTAACCATTAGGCAAATGCCTTGGGCCCCCATGTACCTAGGGGCCGCCCAAACCCATATTAACTTATAATATTAACTTATATTAACTTAAGGTTTCTGGGGCTCCAGCCCGGAATGTTTCGTGTTTTTTCAAAAGCCCCAAATCTTTTCAGGTTTGTAAAATTAATTAATTCAGTATGCTTGGTTGAGGCATTCACCTTTAAACTCAGTAGTCCACCACTACCACTAAAAACAAAGAAGACGTTAAAACGAAGGTGAAATAAAATGTGTAATAAAAATTGCTGAATCTTCTAACAGTAAATGCATTTTTCAAATCTGCCATTTTTACAGTGGCTCCGTTATTACTGTAAAAGTGTATGAAGAGAAGGAAGTGACCAGAAGTAGATCAAATAAAGTAGTGTATAAGGTAATAATCAGGGTTTGAAAATTAACACCCGCCAAACTGACAAATGTGGGTTAAAAATAAGCTGTGGCGGGTAACGTTGTGAAATCACTAGCCAATTTGGCAAGTTACTTTGTATGAATTATATTTACTTGTTAATTGCTTGGTAAAGCATATGTAAGCCAATTCTGCGCAGGTTTGGCACAAATACTCAACTCCTGAGTCATCATGGTATACTAAACACAGCCTTATTGCGCAGCATGTGCGCATATCTGAATTACTTGAACACACCTGTCACCACTACGCAACAAAAGATGCCGCACTAAACTCGATATAAGACACAATCATGTCGCGTTCCCGACAACTCGGATTTAGGATATTCCTCACCTCAAACATCTGCAATGGCCCTCGAAGTCGGACAATTGACATCTGACCTCAGGGAGACGCATCATTTGATCGTCACGCCCAAGATGCTTCCACTCTGAACCATACATTTTAAGATGTGCCATATAAAAGAAACAATGACAAAAGCTCTAACAGTTTGTCTTATTACGGATTCATTTTAATGGACCGTAATAATGGCTAAGATTTATAATTCATTGTTCAGGTGAGGATTTAAATATCAACCTGCAGTGGATGTAAGTGTTCCACAGACATCTGCAATCTTCTCTCAGACAGGCGGTCTTCATTGGGCTCCCACGAATTTCCATTACATTCTGCCAGCTCACAACCCAGGGCTAGTTTTATACCCCTTTTTTAGCATTCATTGCATTCTTTGAGAACGTGTCAGCATCCAAATGGGTTTTGGGGCACAGTCGATTTTGGTAGTCTGTTTATCTATTGAGCAAAGGAAGTTTTAAAGAGGTTCATAGAATTTAAATTTTGGAATCTCATCTCTTGCCTTTTCATATTTCCATCCATCTTTCACACTGCTGTTGTCAGGCTGAGCTGAAAATCTGACTTTAAGCAATCACATTAGTCACTGCTTTTCTTCTGTAGGGGTATTATGGATTATATGAAATTTAAAAAAGTCATTCATTGAGTACTTTGGAGGAAGGTTTACCATGCATCATCATTTTGCTCAGAGCGACAGTGTCAATGTTTGAAAATATCTTTACGTTTAACTTAAATGAACACAAACTGTGCTTTAATGGACATCATTTTATTTTTCAAGCTCGACCCTGCTGAACCAATCACCGTTTCCATGGATGAACATGCGCAGGAATTTGTGGAATATCGAAGGTAGAGAAAGATACGTTTATGTTGACTTCGAAACTTGATCAGAGGGTTTCAGAAGGTTGGTATGCAGCCTCCAGAGGCAGAATTTTGCAACTTTGTCTTTAAAGCAAACAGAAAATTCTTGACATGTTCTGCTAACATCATTTTTAAATGCATCTTACCAATCTAAGTTAAATAAATATCTTGCATCCATTTTAACTCTGACAAAAATATGCACAGTATAGCTTAAACAGGAGTCTATATTCACTGGTCTACACTGTTTCCTTTAATACATACCATGGTGTATCCTAATAAAAAACACACCACCAGCTCTGCAAGACTCCAAATGAAACTCATTGATCTGAATCTAAAAGAGAGGTCAAATTAAAAATACACTCCCATAAATCTGCATCACTCCATCAAAACCTTGGAGATAAAGCACTTCAGAGAGTTCCAATAAAGTCACTGCTCTCTTTGACGTTTGAAAGAAAGTCCGCCTGCATTACTGTGGGCTGCAGCATTTAATGCCACATACATAGAGTAGTACATCAAAACCCAGAGTAAATTGGGCTCAGGAGAGAAATTAAGCATAATTTGTTGAGCGTGAAGGGAACATGCCTGTCTCGACAGTGGCTGCAGTTCCCTCGAGAGGGGAAATTCAGACCTCCCACTTGAAAGGAAGCTGTAAAATGACAACTAAAGAGGCGTCTTGGCTGCTGTGTCATGTTGTTAAGAACGTTTAAACTTTTGTTTAAAACTAAATGAAAAAAATGTAAATTGTACTAGAACGATATTGTGACTACTGCTTTAAAACAATATTTTTACAATTGTTTTTTTTTTTAGATTTTTTAAATGAAATAAAAATAGTTATAAATAATAATAAAACAATTATTTTACATTAACTAACATTAAAAAAAATATGAATAATGCTGTTAAAATATAGTGATGTTAACAAAAGGAACCTTATTGTAAAGCGTTAAATGGTAATATTCAGAACACATTATGCATCATCTGCAAAATAACAATATTATTAAGGTTTCATATTTCAAATATTGCCCAAAGCGATATTTCGGCCTAAAGTTTTATATCACAAGAGTACAATAAGAAATGGATGACCTTTCATTTTCTATGAATTTATGAATAATAATTTAGCTTACAGATACACATGGCTTTATATTTATATTACACAGAAAGGAGTTTCACAGTTGTGAACCTAATTCGTATTTTTGTAGTTTTCACATTTAAATGAATATGATGCTAGAATGCCACGCTTGTGTATGTTACGTTAAGATGAAGCCAAGCACGGTTCCCATGAAAAGCCTCTCATACTGGGGTCTTTAATGGTTTAAAGATGAAGACAGGGCCACATTGGAATTTCCACAGAAACCACAGAACAGTTTCCAACTTTGGGTTAAAGGACCGCAGCATTCAAACACTAATTGCTTTTAAGTAGACAATGTGTTGCACAGAACCACTGACTGCATAAGCTCCTCTTGGATTGACTGCCTTTAATTAATGTGCTGTAACACCCGTTGCTTTGTACGCTTTGTGGTTTACATTTTATAGAAATCAATATAGCTCTGTGAGAAATAAGGAAATTGGGCTAGTTTTAACATTTCAATGTTTCTGAATGTGTTTGTTTCTGGTGGGCGAACGTTAATAGAATCAGCCGGTATTCTTTTCACCAAAAGATAAATGTTCTGCATCTTCAAGATAAATAAATGCACGTATAGAATGTAAAAAACAGTTTTGATCAGCACACCACTAAAGAATACATAACTACCATATGGGGAAATGTAAATGAGAGTCAAGCAGAAAGTCAACAGCAATATAATATCTTCACTGACTGTTAACAGCTTCTCCTACACGTAGAAAATGATAGAGATAATAACATTCTCTGAATTTTAAATTCTAAAAAAAAGTATGCAACATGAATAACATACTGTATCTAGTAGTAAATATGTTGAATATTTAACATTATAAAGTATTAGATGTAGAAATTAAATAACATGCAAACATAAGTGATTCGGACTGTAAAATAAGCCTATTGTAGTCTTGTCAAAAAGCTCTCATTTATCTTCACTTTTTAGTATCACATACAGCATATTAGCTTTAATAAAAGGGCCCAAGCTCAGTAACATTTCAAGTTCAAGAGCTTATTTGGGTCCGTGTATTTCAACACCCCTATGTTGTGCTTTTCCATTGAAAAGGCTCTGTGTGTTTTAGTTTCAATTTCAATGTGTCAATGTAGCCTTTTATCTCACTGCTTGCTTCTCTTTGAAGTCAAATATGTTTATTTGGAGGGTTCAGAGCACTGAACTTTGAAATGGCCATGCGTTTTCTATTTATATTACAGCATGGTGAAAACTGTAAAAATCTAACTTTTGTGATTACATGGTGATTGCCAGGAATGCGGTCAAATAATGTGAGAGAAACGGAATATAATTATCTATACATTCTTAATGTCAGACATTTGGCCCCATATCAAAACAAAATATACTTTCAACATAACTGCAACCTATACTTATATATAACAGCAGCAATTTTCTTGTGGGGTGTGTGTGTCACCCCTAATGTCCCCACAAAGATTGTAATAGCAGTAATTCTGACCTTGTGGGGATATTTTTTGGTCCCCATAAGGAATTCTCAGCTTATAAATCATACTAAATGATGATTATTATTTAAATTGCAGAAAGGTTTGTGTGAGGGTTAGGATTAGGGGTAGGATGAGAGTTAGTGGATGTATAAAAGTCATGTCTATGGAAAATAGTGTATGTGTCTCTGTGTGTGCGTGTATTTGTTTTGCTGTCCTTGTGGGATAAAATTTCTCAAAATATCCCTTTAAGAATGTATACACAAGCCCATGTGTTCTTCGTGTCTGGGGTCGGGTCACCTTTTAAAACATTAATATAGTACCACTTGAAATCACATTGTGGGGCCCTTTCAATCTTCACTCCCCTTTTTCAATTAAAAAATTCTCTGTAAATTGTAAACTTAACATAAATACAATAATAGTCAATGGTTAGCAGCAAATTGCTATCCTTGTGGGGGGAATTTCTTAACATGGTTGTGTGTGTCTTTAGGGTGGATTCTATCTCTGGATTGTAGAAGTCTGATAGACTGAGTGGATGTAAATGCGGTAGGTCTACTGGACTGAACATATTTTAGGACCACACAGATAGTGTTGCCAGTCATTCAAGCTTCCAGCAGCCTAAATGTGACACTAATGCGTTTCAAAGGGGATGGGTCCTGCCATTTTCAGCATGCATTATTTATATCTCATTTTAAAACAGTCTATTACCATTGTCGTTAATATCTGTCATCCTGTCATCCAGTGTCCCTAATTCACATTAGCATTTATGTTTTTAACAGATGCTTTCTAACCAAAGAGACTTACATATGCAAAAATCATTTTAATAGCAATGCACTGGACAGGTAGAACAGCCAATGTTTACTAAGCTCAGTCTCTAATATAACACGAGGCTCATAACAGGGAAATGCTTGCAAAACTCATTGCCATAATGCTGTGGGTGGTTGCCAGATCATTGATACGCAGTCATTGTTTAGGGGGGTTTCATTAAATAGCTTTAAGCTATATGGTTCAAACGGAGTTGTGAGTGTGTTTAGGGCGTTGTTACAGTAGGTGGTTCTTGTAGTTTGGAAGGGCTACTGTATAGACCAAGTTTCTATGATCAAAGGCGTAAGTTTGCATTTGGCACTGGTGGGGACATAAAGGCGGTCAGCAGAGCCACATTTTCATGAAAATTAATTACTGTTCACTTGACTTTAGCAATATTTAAAATGTATATATAATATAATATAATATAATATAATATAATATACAAAACAAATAACACTTTTAAAATCACATTGTTACAAGCCCAGGCCTTACCTGTGACCCTGCCTGTCCATCTGCCTCTAAAAATAATGATTACACATATTTTAAATGTTAACGTTTGAAAAAAATTGAAGTCTACTTTCAACAAACAGACAAAAAAATATCACCACCAGATTATGAAAAAAAATCAAAATGAAAAATATTAGTCTTTTTAACAAACCTCATCTCTGTCAAGCATCAACGCTACTGACAAACCTGCTATTAAAACAGCAGCTCCAGTTGATGGGTATGTGAAAGACACAGGGGACTCCGTGTCAGTCAACCTCAGTAAATATGCAAAGGCATTTTAAAACTACATGAGATTCATTTAGCTCCGTTTTAAATGTTGCAACTGGTCACGCACAGGTACACGGTCCTACTTGTGGATTGTGTGAATATAAATACAGAACGAGAGTATGATGAGGTGAGCCGATGCTTGTCTATTATTTTTATCGTTTAGTCACCTGTTACGCCACAGAAGGGAGAGAGACAACGGATCACAGCAAGTGGTATTTATTTCGACACAGCAGAGTAATGATGACAACAAGAGAAAGCAGGAAGTAATGGAACTAATACTGTCCTTGTAAACTTGCAGTTACGAAGAGATGGAGATCGACTGGAGCACAGGAGACGACTAGGAGAATACACACAGGAGACAATGGGGCAACGAAGAGACGACTCAACAGGTGAGTAAGCCAACACAGAGGGAATACAGGTAAGTCCTTAGTTCAGCAACGAGACCGGACGGTGAATGCACGGGAGTGAGAGTCTTATATGCCAGTGGGGTAATGAAGTGCAGGTGTGGACAATCAGAATTCGGGAGAGGGAGATCGCTGTGATGGAGTGACGTGGGAACCTGGCGTGTCTGTGACATCCCTAATTTTATGTTGTAGTATTTTAATAAAATTGCTGCATTTTCTTGGATGATGACTGGCAAGCTAGCAATTGCCAATCATTTAGCTTTATAGATAAATATGTTTTCAATTAAGGAACACAAGTTAATGTTACTGTACAATATACACTAATATGGGTATTAAACATGAACTTTACGAGTATTAATTTGAATTGGAGCAGTAGATTAGAGCGGTGTGGTCCAGAACAGAAAATATGTTATAGCACCTTGAATACCACATAATTATTTAAAATGTTCACATTGTATTGCTAAAGAAATTGTTGTTTAGCCAATGATAAATCAACTGGATTCAGCAATTTCCACAGAGATTTCAGAAACAGACAGTGCAATCGGTTTGATGTCACAAAAAGCCTTATGGGAACTTGTACTGACTATTTGTTTAACAACATTCTAAAGTCAATGCCCTTTCCACATGCGCCTCACAGACTCTTTTTTTTTATTTCTGTAAAATGCAGTGATATGTCTTTATGACCATATACTATTGCCAGTCCTGTAAATCCAAAGCCCCTTTGTGAAAAAGACTTGTTAAAATTGTCTTGTTTTGAGCGCTGTCATTTACTATAACATTTACAATATAAGAAATAGTTGAATTTTAACATAAAGCTCCATCAACAGATTTGTTTGGTTGGTGAAAATACAAAATTGATTTTGTTTATTTAATTTATTTAAATTATGTGATCGCAAACTGTGATATTTAGTGTCATTTTTCGACAGTATTCTAAACTTAAGGGTTTAGTCATGTACAACATACAGGTCAATGCTCAGTTCTTTTGCTTTAATGTAGTAAAACATTAAAGGTAAAGAAAGAGTAAATAGTTAGAGAAAAAACAAAACAGCACCAGCTGTAAATGAGTTGACGCCCTTTGATCTTTGTCAGGTTTGACATGGTTTAAGGGTGGAAGGGATGAGCAGCTTCAGGATTGAGTTCTATGGAGAATATCTCCGAGCTGCCTAAGTGTAATATACCTCTCAAACCACATGGTGGGTGATGACATCACATCTATCACAGCTCATGGGCCCCGCTGTAAAGGAATGAAGCCAGGAGGAAGCACCTCAGGATGGGGAAAACCGGTAAGACCACAGGAGGGCCATCATTGGATTTGTGCAGAACAAAGCCAGAGCTTGTAATTTATGCCTGACACCCGCATCCTCTTCCTGACAGCCCTGGTCCTGAAAAAATATGCATGGATTTACTAAGGTCACATTGAGTATCATCACCTAGACACACTAAGATGTTTGGAGAAGCTGAATGCATTAGCAGATACTATATAACATCCAACAGGGAAAATAAAACAAGCCATTTGGTTTAGGAAGAGTGATATATTATTGGTTTAACATTTCTTCTCCTATAAATACAACTGAACAGCTAAACCGTTTGCTTTAAAATATAGATGTGTTTTTAAGTTTCCATACACAAATACAAATCCCCTGTTAGCCTCATCCGCATTTGCATCCAGACCTTAACATTTTTCATGATTTGTGATTTTTTGCCATCATGCAAGCACTCATATCTCTTATGAATGATTTCTCCCAAATGCATAATTCTATGAAAAAAGACTGTGGCAGAAGTACAAGGCAAAGCTTCATAAATTTCTTCATAAAATCAAGTGCTGTTGCACTCAGCTAGAGACGTGATCAATTTCACAAACAACCCATTTAATTCAGTGTTATACAAATTTAACATAATAAGATAAAATGATGTGCTTTATAATCTTTGCACACAAAAACTAAACTGATATTTGTACTTGAAAATCAAATATTACAAGACATTGCTACTATTTCAACAGGTGTCCTCCTGTTCCATCTGTTTATGCGTAAATGATGACCAAATCGTGTGATTTAAACAAAGACTTGAAAGTTGTGACAAAACAGAAACCAAAGCCACATTTAGGGACTAGAATATAAAAACTTGTGTGTGATCCTTTTAAAGGAATAGTTCGCCCCAAAATGAATATTCTCTCATAATTTTCTTACCCTAATTGCCATCTCTCTCTCATTGATTCTTGCATGCCACATGTCTTAATAATATAATGTCTTTAAGACCTTTAAAGATTTGAAGTTATTGTTGAAAAATATGTGTTCGGTTTATTTTTAATTTAGCTAATTAAGTTTTTAATTACCTTTACTTAAGGTAACATGCATTAACTCAGTGGTGTTCTTTGTTTGTGTTCAGTTGAAGATGTCATGGGATGTCATGAGTCAGTAAATTATGGAACTGTTCCTTTAACTTGGGCAGGTAAGCAATCCGATGGGAATACACTAAAAATCACATCAACATTCTGACAGCATCATCAACACCCGAGCAACGTATTGACAATCTTTGGACAGACAAGAAACACTTGTATTACTACTTTTCTGGTTAACAAAATGTCCTTAACTATTAAAAAAAAAATTACTTACACCAAGCATGATCAATAGTAATACTATGCGTGCCTTAACAAACATCATTAATGATTAAAGAACTGTATAATCACTTGGGTTATCAGATCTCATTATTATACAGGTATTACACATTTCCAGTGACACTTATTCTCTAAAGGGAGTATCATTACAAAAATGTAGATGTATAAAAATATGGTAGAGGTTCCCAATCGTGTACAGAAAGAATTTCATTAGGAAATTACAAAGAGGGGTTTTGAAAACATACTGACCTTCACATTGACGTAATACATCTTTGTTGGAGAACTGACAAACACTACAGTCATATTAAAGTCATAGATAGAGAAACTTATTATTACATTAATGGTTGAAAATGATTAGAACTTAGAATTATTCCAACAAATGTTGGAAAACAGACTTTTCCAATATTCATTCTTATTTATCTTTTTTATCTACCTTTATTCTCTCTTTTACATCATCCTTTTAACTTGTAACAGAGGTTATACTTCTGCAAATGTAAATACACAAAACCAAACTTAAACTATTTTGTAGTTTCTCCTCTTACAAGCTATTCAAGTTGATAGGCAGACAGCAGTACATACATTTCCTGTGAACGAGGAGAGCAGGCAGCTTCATTTTGTGTGCTGTGTGATAAATTGGGGCCAATTACGAAACTGCACAGCGGCAATAATGGCATCCCATAATCCTCTTTAATTTCTCTCTCCCTCTGTCTCTTTTTCAGTAGGATGGAGAGAAATGATACTTCTATTGTCCACTGAGCGAATGGTTCACTTCCATTGTGATCTCTTACAGACAGTTAATGTGAGGTGCCACAGGGGCAGAGGATGAGCCCAATGTAATTTTCTGATAGACACTTGTCTTGTAAATGGATAACCACCCACCCACCCCCACTGAAATAGAGTATGACTTGGGCCCAAGCCCTGAACCTAATGTACTGTTCAGTATGTACCCTGTCAAATGCTATCTTTTGTGATGGACGGCATCATTCTTAGCATGTGATGTAACCAGAAAAGGGGAATATATGAATGATGATGAGAACAAATGGTAACTGGTTTTCCTGGAGCAACATCTGTGGCTGCCACATGATGACAGACGGGCACTGCATGCCATGCATATAAAAAGGATCTGACTTCCCTCTGCCTGTAAGGTAGATAGTGTGTGTTGTAAAGATGCTAGACATTAAAGAGAAAATGTGATCATTTTTATAACATGACATCTACAGTACATGCTAGATGTAACACTTTATTATAAAAAAATTCTTATGAAATATGTCAGACCACAAGTTAAAGGTGACCTATTATGCAAAACTCACTTTTATAAAGTGTTTAAACACAGTTGTGTGGCTGCAGTGTGTGAAAACAACCAGCCTATAATGATAAAATTTTACCACTCATTTCATTAAAATACACAAAAATAAGTCTATCTCAATACACAGATCAAGATGTCCTCCTCTTGTAACGTCATAAGCAGGAAAAAACCCGCCAATCTGTGATGATCTCTGGGCAGTTTGCATAGATACAGACCTAACAGAGAAGCCCCAAGTTGGGGAAGCTGGGCGGTATACAATGTCTGCACCAAAGAGGCAGTGTTGTGTTTTGGGATGCACCAACAAACATAGGAGTCTCTACAGACTAACACCATCTGAGCCACTGAAGACTAAGTGATTAAATTTAATTTTCAAAGGAAATATTCTGGAGTCTTATATGTTTTATACCCTTATGGACTGCTTCACAAACGAGGGACAGTTAAATGCTGTATTTTCTGAAAGAGGGGTCAATATTTGCACATATTGTATAGGATAATCAGAGCACACTCCCTGAATTATGCTTAAATGCCTAAATGGAAATGCCTAAATGTAAGTCATATTTTTTGAAAGCGTGAGGAAGCAGTGTTTTATATCATATTAGTTTATATTACTTGGTTCATTTCTAAATCTACATTAAAAATAAAGATTAAAACAAGCCCTTAAATTTGCTACATACACACTCTGGGGACATCAGAGAGTTTTTTACATCTTGTAAAAGTCACCTTTAATGTTATGTAAAGCTTAACAATTCACCTTTAATGTTATGTAAAGCATAAAAATGTCTTTCTTGTCTAAAACTGTAATATTTAGGCCTAAAATGTTCTTGCAAGAATTTTGAATATAAAAATGCAAATTTTATTAAAACACTTCTGTTTTTTTTGCTTATTTATATCATTTATAATACATTTTTGAATTGAATTACGTGACACGAGATGGAAGCACCGTGTCCAGCTCATGCACACAACTGCAGACATTTTTATAACAACAATACACAAAAATGTGCTTTAAATCGCCTTTAATTGTGTTCATAATCAATGATAGTAATAGTTATGCATTATTTAAGGTAGAAACCTCTGTTTGAAAGAGCTTTTGTTCCCGGATGTCCAAGCCGACTTTACAGCAAGGATAATTTATCATGTAAAAAATAGACAATCAAATGCATTTAAGCTGTTGCTAAGCTCCCTGCTATAAAGCAAGTAGTGTGTACATTTAAGCATTTAAAGTGATTGGAACAGATGACATCAGACATTATGTTGGGGAAGTGACAATTTTTCTTCAGGCTGTCCATAGACTCTTTCTCTAAATATAAAGATATAATATAAAAAAAATCTGTATTTAAAAATATAGTAAGTGGAGACACAGATGTCCCATTGTCCACTTTTAAATGGGTCCAAACAATGTGAGGAGTTTGCAGTACAATACAAGTTAAAAGAAATACTTCCCACAAATAAATATAAAGAGTGAATTTTATTCTTTCTCTGCAAGGAAGGGAATGTGTTCCCCAGGAGGCTGATAAAGAGGAAGCTTTGTTAACGCCAACCATGTGTGGAGGGAGTTAATGGCAGTTGACAAGCCCTGGTTGAAATTATTTCCTATTGTGTTTCTGCAGTTGAACATTTTGAATAGTTGTTGAGACAAACTAAATAAAAGTCAAACTACACAAAGGACCTGTTCAGGGCTTTGGACCTTATAAAACAGATTCCATGCTTGTTTGATTCCAAGTAATAAAAAAGACACAGCAGTAAAGTTGCTTCCCAGTAAAAATGCTGCAAATGGGGATAATGTGCAAGACGTGCCACCAGCACTTTCATGCTACTCCTATGAGGAGTGTTCGATTAGAAATGCTGGGTCAAAAGCAAATTACTTTGGTGTAAGGAGACGTGGGTATGTTTACCACAAACAGGCCAAGATGATTGGATATTAAATCAGAATTTGCTTTTGGAGTTAATGAATATACTTTGCAAAATAACTTCAACTCAGCTATTATTTGTATAGCGCTTTTTACAATTTGCATTGATACAAAGCAGCTGTACAGGAAATATGTTGATACACAGGGAATACATTTAATACACTGTAAAAGCGCACAACATGCACAAAACACAGACACTCCCCCAAAGAATTCATTTAGCCATGTTTTCAGGACTTAATAAATAGCCATATTGTGAACCTAGAAATCAATAGATCTAATTATTATAATCTTTAACCAGTGATTTGAAAAGGTCATGAGAACCCCTCACATAACATTTATCCTTCATTATTGAGCCGGATTTTAATGTTGGCACACAATGGAGCTATAGCTTTGAGACCTGCAAGGAATAAAGGTAGGAAGATTATAACATGAGTTCCAGACGTAATTGGTATTGGTAAATTACCAATTACTAGTTACTAATTACTAAGTACATCATTATATTTGTATTAAATTACTCACTAATTACACTGTCTAAAAAGTAATTGCATTACTGTAATAAATTAATGTTAATAAATTAATAAATAATTAATAAATGTTTTTAAAGGAATACTAATGAATTATTTGAATTATTAGATAATTTATTAAAGTAAATAATTAAATGATTTGTTTTTTTACAAATACATAAAAACTCATCTAAATTTTAAACGCAGTATTGTTTTAGACAGAATTGTTGCAGAATTTATATACATTATGTAATGCATGTAAATCATAAGTAACTGTAATTACATTTTTTAATTAATTAAATTGCATCTGGGTGTAAAAATTATTTTTAATTGCAGTAATTGCATAACTTTATTGACACACAGCACTGGTGAATTCTCATGTAAAGGTCACAACACACCACCGTTACCATAAGGTTTTTCCCCATTTGCCAGAAACTGCTAAATCTGACCATTAAAAAAAGTAATAACACAGCTGTCCTCAACAAACCACACAATTTAAGGGGGAAAGGCTTAATTCCAAGTATAAGCTATATTTATAGTAATGTGTGCCATAGCACTAATAGGGCTATTATAAGCTATTATATTTTACTATGAAAGTCAAGGGAGAAATTTAAACTCTCTTGTTAATTCAGGCTTTAGTCTGTCCAAGGACATTCAAGTACAAATTGCACATAGTTGGTCAAATTGGTCATAGTTTAATGAAGTGCAGTAGTCAGAAGTGGTTCCGGCTTCTTCATTATTCACTAGGATATTATGTTGAGAGAGCAATAATGTGAATTGTTCAGGAAAGGCTACCAAGAGGCCAGTTTGCTGCTATGATAATGAACTAATGAACTACATCCCAGCTAAAAGCTCAGAGTCAGTAAAGAAGCTTCACTTTCTGTATAAAAACCATCAATATCTGGCACCTTCTCTGCCGTGGCATTCAAGCTCTTCATTTAATTTCACCTTATTAGGCTTAATCAGTGAAAACGATGAGTGGTACGTCGATATGTTACGCTGGGAAGGAGGAGGGGGATTTTAATGGTTTAAGTCTCGGGAGATTGCTCTACAATAAAAAGAAAAGCAAATGTGTACAAAATCTATAACTCAAATATCCTGCTATTTGTCAATGGGCCTTCACACACAAACGCTTGCTCCTGGGGTGGCTAGTTAGTATTATTAGCATCAAAGTCATGTCACAACTCCTACAACAAATGTGCGGAGACTAAAAGACTCGCTTGAGCAATGTGACATTTCTCCTCATTACGCTGAGGGAAAACTTCACACGGTATCTAGGTCATTGCAGTTCATTATAGTTTTAATAACTCACCAGAACACAAAAACAAATTACATACAGGGTGAATTTACTCATAATAAAACTCTAAGTTAAATCTCAAAAGGCAATGTAGCATTGAGGGCCAAGTCATGCACCTCCGTTTGAGACCCTTTTTTTCTGTGAAATGATTGATTCCTGATTTTCTCCAGTTGGGTATGCTTTGAGTTTGCAGCTGCTGGGGAAAATGTGATCAACTTTTTAAAACAGTCTTGAATTTGTTAGTGGAGCATATATGGAATCAGTCGTTCGGAGCAATGAAATTGTACTGTCTGAGTTAGGTTATGACGAAAGAAAAGCGTTTAATGTGTTTAGAGGAGTTGATGGAAAAACCCAAAATGAATTTTTTGCACATGCCTCAGTGTGATGACAACCTCAGCATGGAGGCTTAGAATAGATGTTACAATGAAATCACTTTTCCATTAGAATGTATACAGTTAATACGGCATACATCATACCGTGCAACAAGATAAGAGTTTAATGCTATAAATGAGTAAATGTTGAGGGAAAAACAACAAACAGCCACATTTGTATTTGTTACATGTGTTAACCTTTGCTTACACGCCAAATTGACACGCTCGAGTAACACCTCCCCTGCCTGCCAAAATAACATCCAATCCTTTCAGCCAGCCATCGAGTAAAAGCGAAAGAAATTGAGACATCATCTGAAAAGATGCCTTAAACAATAGATGGTCTTGTTTCTCATCCTTACTTGACAGTGTTATTTTTTCTTGCATGTCCCGCAAAACTTTAATGGAAATGTTTTATGAGTCAATGAAGGGTAGCGAAAGGTCCTGTTGCGTCGTAGCCACACGTGTCCTCTTGCACGAATTGTATGTTTACAATGTATTTGTCGGAGAAGGATGACAGAGGAAACTGGCTTGTTAAATTCCCAGGAATCAAGAACAAGTCTGAGACCACTGAATAAAAAAGCAGGTAAAAAACTTTTTTTGTCTTGTGAACCTGAGGTTTGTCCTATACCCATCATTTGGGTCAGGGATTGTTTACTAAGTTTAAACTGTCTGTGTGTAACTTATCATGTCATATTTAAGGATCAGAATATCAACACCCAGAACACAGCAGCACTTTTGCATGGCCAATTACCCTCATGTAAAATAAAGGAAATGTTCACTGTACTCAACATGTTTAAAAGTCTTGCTTTTAAAGAAATGTTATTTATATGTGCAAAAGAATATCTAAAAACGTCAAATCTTCTTCTATTTGATGGGACACACATTCTAATATGTACCATTAGTTACAGATATACATTTGGTACCAACATGTACCTTTGTGATACTAATATGTACCTTTGAGGTACTAACATATCCTTTTTAGGTGCAAATGTGTACGTTTTGAAAGGGTATTGTCCCAGTGACAACTGGGGTACAAATTTTGACTATTTTTCTGACAGTTTGGAATGAGTTAATAATAACATAATGTACATTTCTGATAACCTCTCATGAAACATTTGTAGTCGGTTCACATAAGCAAATGAAAGACTTGGCTCTTATAGTCATTGCTTATAAATTAGACCCTGTGGTATTTGCCATTCTGTTTAAATAAAATATAAATGTAATATATCTCTTCTCCTGGCATGGGTCATCGACAGCCAAAGTCTTAGACAGTCTGCAATGGATTGGTCATTCTCTATCTGAATAATCTGGCCTAACTTTAAAGTACAACCAGAACCGACATTTATAGGGAAGCATCTTGTCAGTGCTCGCAGCGGTGAGATAAATCACTGTATTAAACATTCAGGAATATTGAGGAAAAACCCATAATCTCACTTAACTACTGTATCTTTAACTGGCAAGCAAGGAATTGATAGATTTGTCACGGCCTTTAAGACTTGCTTAAGATTTTTTAGTCTCAGTACACAAGTTAGTAATATAGTTGAACAGAATCTTGTTCTATGGACAGTACAGTTTGTTCTCTTAATATTGTAGTTTGCTTTGTTTATTTGCCAAACCAGCATATTGAGTGTTTATTGATCCTAAAGGCACCATAAATTCACAATGTTCTAAAGGAGAGTTATATTCTTTCTAGAGCACACTGGCCCTATACCAAACAACATCTTTATCGCCTACATAAATACTGTAAAAGTTGCAACATTTCTAACTTACATTTTTTGGTAGTGTTATAGTACTGTATTTTAACTTGTTCTGTAAACAGAGTTACTTTTTCAGAACATTTACATTAATGCATTTGGCAGACGCTGTCATCCAAAGCAACATACAGTGTATACAATTCCTACATGTATTTTATCAATATTGTTTGGGATCAAACCTCTAGCACAATGCTCTACCAATTGAACTCCAAGAAGTTTCTCCATACATACAGGGATGTTTATTAATACCTCATCTGAAACAATGCTTTATCTGAAAATGTCTTTACCTGCATTTCATTCACAAGCTGCGCACAGATGTTCATCATCATTGCATGACAGGATGTATTTCAAGATTTAATTTCAATTACATAAAGGTAAATACACTTCATCCACACGCTACAGAGGTTTAAAGTTCAAATAGCACAGGCTAAAACATTATAGCACATGTATAAAATGTCATCTCTAAAAACAACCACAAGTGCAGTTCATTACATAAACAGGCATGCAGCTGACAAAGAACATTAATGTTATATACAGTTGAATATATTATGACCATATGAAATCAGTTTTTTCCTAAATCTGTTTTAGTTTTTTTACCCAAACTTTGTTTTATCCCATTTCTTAAATTTTTTACAATACAACAGTAATACATTTCCCCACATTAAAGAACACTGTAGTATACTGTGGTAATTACTAAAGTGACTTATTTGAATTCCTAGGTACTTCCTAGGTGTTTTTAAACCTGACCATATAAAACATTGAAGTATATTATTTAGTACAGCTTAATTTGCAATAGTTAATACTACAGAACATTAGACTCTAATACAGTTTAGTATAGTGAATATTATAGCATCTGGATGTTAAAGTTAACCAGACTTTTATTTTGAAAGTGATTGACTTCCAATGCGTGCCTGCACTTTTCTCAGATGAAACAGTGAAATAAACTTCTTAGAGCCACTTTGGATATAGTGTCATATGACAAATCCACAAGTGTTACGACATTAAACCGCAAACCACACACAAACAAGCGCCTCTGTCATACGCACATGCAAAGCTGTATCGCACACGTGCTACAGGGGTACATTTGTTTCTTCGCACAGTCCGGTTTATTTTTATGTCGCACGATACAGCCCTGTTCATTCAGCCTTGTCCAAAAACAAAGTAAAATCTCATTTAAAATGTTGATTATTGAAAGCACTAAAAGTTTAACTGTTCATTTTGAAATATTTACATTATGTACAGCTACAATTCTCTGGTGTTATAATTTGCATTGATAGATGCTGAACGGATACGCATGTAATTGTGTTTGACACTTTTTAGTATGACAACTAAACTAATTTATTTATTTTTGCAGATGACAGTATGATGTCATATGTCAGTAAGCCAAAATAAAATTAAGTCCAGCAGTAAGTGACTTTTTCATACACTATGACTGTACCGTCTCATTCCTAATAAAAAACAGAGATTTTTCAAAAGCAGTTTGTGGATATTTTCTAAATACGACATAGACTGCATCTATTCTTGGAGACGCATTCACATGGACTTTGGCAGTCGTTCAAAATGCTGTCCCTGAGAACAAACTGCCCAGAAACAGCAATGAAGGCAGTTTATGAAAGTCAACCTGCACTGGCCCCCTTCTGGCAAGGAGCGTAAATAATTTGTCGAGACTCCCTTTCATGTTCTGCAGTCAGTTCATTTTTTTTACATAATAGGATGATAGTAGCACTGGGAAAGAAACAGCAGGATGAAAAATCATGAGTCATAATGTTATTTGAGATGCTTTTATACTAGTTCTCCCACACCATTCACTAATGATGTATCTGGAGACTTTCAGATAATCTAGAAAAGCTCCTCGTGACGACACATCTCTTTGCACTAGACATCCAGTTCTCCTCTCTGTGGTCTGACGCAGCCCGACTGAGCCCCTCTAAAGCCCCTCGTGTCCACCATGACCCTGCAAGAATGCTAACCCTCCCCTAGTGCTAATGTTTATTAGTTCTCAAGTGTCAAAGAGAGGACAACTATATTACACGCATTGGTCCTGGGACATTTCAGAGCTAAATTCCGCTGGATCTGGCTGGGATCATAGGAAAACCATTTAAATGTTTATAGGCCCAGATCACATGTGAGAGTAGGAGTAGGAAGTCATTTTTACAAGCAGCTGTATGGATGATATACAGAGTATATGGTAGCAGCTACCCTGTTGCATTGCTTTACTGAAACTAGTAGCAGAATGAATGACCTTTCAATATAATTCATGATGGGGAAATCCAGTATCTGGCTTCCATTTATCTGTTTTTGGAATGTAGACTAGCAAATATTTATACATGTCATCTTTTTTGTGGCAGTTACATTAATACAGTCATTCCAATGCACAGGTGGATTGTGGGAAATTAACACTGCAACACTGTTATAAGGTCAGGTTAGACAACCAGTAAAACAAAGTAGAAACCTGCTTTTGAAGTTCTGCAATTCCATATCAAAATGGTAAAGTTCTTTCAGGCATTTTTGGCAGAATGTAATTGAGTCTACCCATCCATTTAATAATTTTGAAAATGACTCCCTAAATCCGTTTGAGGGAGGGATATTATGTCTTGAGATTTGGTTTATTCAGGGTCACACAAAGGAAGTTGGTTTACAGCCTTTAACAGCTGTTCTCTTCCATATAATAAAAGTAAATGGGGACTTGAGCTAATACTTAAATGGTACCATAAAATGTTTCAAATTACATATGTAATCCATTACCCCGAGACAGGGAATGAGATGCTGCATTATGTTGTTGAGACTATGGTGGAAGTGCTTCCAGCACAACCAGATCTTAACCCCTGATATATGACTGGATAGAAGGGACGCAACAATACAACTAGTCCACGGTTCTATACAATATTTTTTTAACCGAAAAACGGTTTTTAGCGTCTGGTTTATACAACCTTTGCTACATTGGAGAACGTACATTTGTCCGTCCACGGCAGATGCAGTTCAGCGCTGGGCGTGTATCAGTAAATCTCAAGTCACAGAAAAAGAGTTGTAAACTATTTTTTTCTATACCACAAACACAACGTAACAGTTACGTCTTCTCGAATTCTCTAATGCGTGTGCACAAATCTACAAGTTTACAACTCTTTGTGACTTCAAATTTACAGTCAAACAAGCAAAGGTCACTAAATCCTCTACCCTTTTAATTGATGGTAATAATAGTACTTATTACCCATCACTAATACAAACAATGCCCATGCATAGCAAAGAAAAACAACTTTAGCCATACAGGCACATATACATATAGTGTTTAAAAAATATAGGCTATAAACCAAAGCAATAAAACAAACTGCAGGTGGAAAAATAGTCTGAAAATATAGTCCAAATAGGAATATGTACATTTATATAAAACAACATGTAAACTAAAATGAATCATAGTTTAACTAAAGTAACCATGTTTTTGTTGTGCAAATGTAGAAAAATTAGCTAAAATTATTCACAAATAAAGAAAAGAAAGAATACTTACTCGTCAGGTATAATAATATTCACAGGGTGCAGGTACTCTTTATCAATCCGTTCATCTCTGGATTCGCGATCTTTTTTTAACTTCATTATCACTCTACAGACATGATCGGAAGAGCATCATCACATGTGCAGCGCATTATCGCCCAAATGCGCTGTAAAATCTATATATCTGACTGTAAATCTGGATGATTTGTTTGATTTGTTATTTGAGAGCTAATGGAGCCACTGGAGCTCCAACCTCAGTTGAAGTCCAGTATTCATGAGCCCCTCAGGGGCCAGACCTACAATTTCACATAAAAAGGTTACAAAGACCTATAACCAAAGTCTGTAACCCTTTCCACCCTAAACTGTTCCTGATCCAACTGAAATAGTCATGTGCAGTAGACTCAAAGGAATCACATTGGCACCTGCTACCATGAAACCCAGCAGCATCTGAATGTGGAAGACTCTTATGTGAAGGTGCGTAGAGATCAGACCAAGCCAAAAAGAAGAAAACGACTGGTATACTGGTATGCTTTCACCCCAAAAGCAAAGCTGAGAAACGTCCTGTGTTTGGAGAGGATCTTGATTAAAAATATATATCCGTTAGATCAGGGATGGGCAAACTTGGTCCTGGAGGGCCGCTGTCCTGCAGAGTTTAGCTCCAACCCCAATTAAACACACCTGAACCAGCTAATCAAGGTCTAATTAGTCATACAAGAAACTTTGAGGCAGGTGTGAGGCAAGCTGGAGCTAAACTTTGCAGGACAGTGGCCCTTCAGGACCGAGTTTGGACACCCCTGCGTTAGATCTATTGTGACAAACCAACCCTTGGACTGAATTTGTTAAACAATAGCTAAATCTGGTATTGAGTTGATGGCTCACTTGGACTGTAAAGGTTTCATGTAAATGCCTTAATCAGTTTATAAAAGGTTGATCCACATAAAAGTTCCATTACAGAGTTAAACTGTGCCTTTATTGTTTAATTTATATATCACTGACTTTCTAAACTACTTTCAAAATACTGTAAGTAATGTACAAACCCGATTCCAAAAAAGTTGGGACACTGTACAAATTGTGAATAAAAAAGGAATGCAATAATTTACAAATCTCTTAAACTTATATTTTATTCACAGTAGAATATAGATAACCTATCAAATGTTGAAAATTATATTAGTATTGGCTCATTTTGGATTTCATGAGAGCTACACATTCCAAAAAAGTTGGGACAGGTAGCAATAAGAGGCCGGAAAAGTTAAATGTACATATAAGGAACAGCTGGAGGACCAATTTGCAACTTATTAGGTCAATTGGCAACATGATTGGGTATAAAAAGAGCCTCTCAGAGTGGCAGTGTCTCTCAGAAGTCAAGATGGGCAGAGGATCACCAATTCCCCCAATGCTGTGGCGAAAACTAGTGGAGCAATATCAGAAAGGAGTTTCTCAGAGAAAAATTGCAAAGAGTTTGAAGTTCATCATCTACAGTGCATAATATCATCCAAAGATTCAGAGAATCTGGAACAATCTCTGTGCGTAAGGGTCAAGGCCGGAAAACCATACTGGATGCCCATGATCTTCGGGCCCTTAGACGGCACTGCATCACATACAGGAATGCTACTGTAATGGAAATCACAACATGGGCTCAGGAATACTTCCAGAAAACATTGTCAGTGAACACAATCCACCGTGCCATTCACCGTTGCCGGCTAAAACTCTATAGGTCAAAAAAGAAGCCATATCTAAACATGATCCAGAAGCGCAGGCGTTTTCTCTGGGCCAAGGCTCATTTAAAATGGACTGTGACAAAGTGGAAAACTGTTCTGTGGTCAGATGAATCAAAATGTAAAGTTCTTTTTGGAAAACTGGGACGCCATGTCATCCGGACTAAAGATGACAAGGACAACCCAAGTTGTTATCAGCGCTCAGTTCAGAAGCCTGCATCTCTGATGGTATGGGGTTGCATGAGTGCGTGTGGCATGGGCAGCTTACACATCTGGAAAGGCAAAATCAATGCTGAAAGGTATATCCAAGTTCTAGAACAACTTATGCTCCCATCCAGACGTCGTCTCTTTCAGGGAAGACCTTGCATTTTCCAACATGACAATGAAAGACCACATTCTGCATCAATTACAACATCATGGCTGCGTAGAAGAAGGATCCGGGTACTGAAATGGCCAGCCTGCAGTCCAGATCTTTTACCCATAGAAAACTTTTGGCGCATCATAAAGAGGAAGATGTGACAAAGAAGACCCAAGACAGTTGAGCAACTAGAAGCCTGTATTAGACAAGAATGGGACAACATTCCTATTCCTAAACTTGAGCAACTTGTCTCCTCAGTCCCCAGACATTTGCAGACTGTTATAAAAAGAAGAGGGGATGCCACACAGTGGTAAACATGGCCTTGTCCCAACTTTTTTGAGATGTGTTGATGCCATGAAATTTAAAATCAACTTATTTCTCCCTTAAAATGATACATTTTCTCAGTTTAAACATTTGATATGTCATCTATGTTGTATTCTGAATAAAATATTGAAATTTGAAACTTCCACATCATTGCATTCTGTTTTTATTCACAATTTGTACAGTGTTGGAATTGGGTTTGTATATGTAGTACAAACATGACATCAAGAGACTAAACTATCATGCATGCAGTTCAATTATATGTTAATACCTCATATGAAGGAAAAAGTTGTATACCAAATAACTGTATTTGTGAATTGCTTATGTGTCTAAAAAAGTATGGGTTGAAAATGTGATGGGTTTTAAAGAAACTTGAGAGATCTTTTTAGGACTAATGAGAGATCTTTTTATATAGGAGATGTCTGCCAGTTGTCTTAGTATCCATATCTGATGCCACTGGGTGTCATCTAATTCCCCTTCAGCTTCAGCACCAGCCTTGACGTCACCGCCTCATGTTTCCGCTTACCTGAATTCTGATTCACCGCACCAATCAAGAACTCACTATTTAAGCATGCCTTCCAAACTGTTCTTTGTCTGGTCTCGTTTGAGCTTACATGTTTACAGACTGTCTGTTTGGAATACCATTTGGAGTACTTACTGTGTTTGGATTCGCTTACCTGTCTTCATCTGACTTGCATTAATCTTCTTCAGTCTCCTCCAGCCCTGCAAAGAAAAGACTTTAGTTAAAACCTCAATCATGTTTCCATATCAATCTGAACTATGCTACTAACCTGTGCTGTTCCTGCTTTGCATTGGTACACACCGTATTATATCTTCTGTGTGGTGATTAAAGTTAATTATCTGTACTGGCTGTTCCTGTCTTCTTCTCTATCATAGCACTGGCTATTTGCATGTTTTAGGTCCAATGACAAACCTCTCTTCACTATGGGAGTTAAAGCGTAGACAAAATCACCCAGTGGTGGCACAAAATGGAATCTGGCATGAGATGTTGTTGTGCACACAGTGTCCCTTTTGGATGGCTGGCAGGTGTACTCTGTAGCCTTTGAGGAGATGCAGATTAAATATCTCATATCAGCAACACTACCACCAGCAGAGACAAATGGTTTACATAGCCAAATTCCGAACACATGCACGCTGTCAAAGGATATTCAAAAAGTGCTTTTTGATAAAACACTTGTATGCATATGTGTGCAGGTGCATAAGTGCTTCTATACAAAGTGGCATTGCCAACTACTTGTCTGGCATGTATAATACAGTGCGTTTTGTCATTTTTGCGGATCCATGTGAATAGGATAATTTTGTTAACCTTGCTATGTAAACACACCCCAAAAGAAAGGGTTTATCTCTAATGCCAGTTAAATTGAGCCATTGAGCCACGTGCGCCATCTAGCAAGACTAGATGTAACTCTGCATGTGGGTTTCCTGCAAGATGGAAACCCACATGCAGGACGGCTGAGAGATTGCCTCGAGTGCCTCCTTTTCCTTCACCCTATATCTATACTTGCTGTATAGATTTTTTTACAACTGTGATGCCTCAAGAAACATCCAGATGGTGAACATCCAGTTTAGACTGAATGACCTGCTGGCAAATCCAAGCTCATCTTTGCAACTGCTTGAGTGATAATCTCAATCAGATCCTCATAGCTGCAGGAAGAGGAGTCTGACCTGCCTCAGCATCTGCCTGGCTGCCCACGGACAGCAAGAGCTCATCACCCAGCTAAGAAGAAGAGTGGGCTCCTCAAGCGTTCCCTTCCCGTGATGTAACAAGTGAAAGGCTTTCTCTCACTTTCTCAAGTCTTGTTTTCTCCACAAACTGATTAATTTCCTGCTGCTGTATTTTTCCCCCAACTTCACCTGGCTGACTGACATGGCAAACAAACAGGCTTGCTGAGGACAAGAAGGTAGTGATGTCAAATGCAGGAACCCATTTAAGGTGTGACGAGCAGTGATATGCAATTTAAATATACACACATGCCCGTAACCGGCCTAGTGAAAGTGGTGGTTCTTTTTTTTTTAAAGTTGACCTTTTTGAAGTTTTTCCCTTAGATTTTGTATTTATTATTATTTATTAATATGCAATAATTTGAACTGGCCTGTCTCCTGGTATCTTGGTAAGCAGTGATATTGAAATGTTATGTACAAAATATTTTATTTTCATAAAGAAATTTTTTCGTTTTTTAAAATATTTTAGTTTTTTCTTATGGCATATTTCCAAAAATGTCTACTGGGCTGCTTCAAATGCCACTTGATGTAGGGGTAGAAAAAGTTACTGTAAATTATTATATATGTGTCTATTTGGGTTGCCCTAATATTACAATATTTGAAAATAAGTAACTACTAACAACATATATAATGTAAACCGTTGATGATGAGAGCATCGTGAATGGAAAACAAAGTTACTAAATTTGCCTTTCTATGCCATCCATACCAGAACTGATTTAATCTCTTAATAATTTTGTCTTCATGTAGATATAAACTTTCACAAACCTGGAGTACAGTAGCAGGTTAAAATGAAGTGCGTTTGGCGCTACAAAATAGAGAATACAAAAACATTAGCCTGGTATACGAGTTTTTGTCTGTCATTATTTAAAAGGACAGTTGTTTATTAAAAAAATTACAAAAACGGACAAAAACTCTGGACCTTTGACAGTATGGGGGTGGGTCGTTCGAACTACTCGAACCCCCTGCCTACGGACATGATACATACTGCAGAAGTGATGGTTAACTCATCGAAAAAATGTAAACAATGAAGTTACAGCAAGTCATCACTAGTCAAGATTGAAAATGAAAGCTAAAATGACTTGTACCCATAGGATTATTCTGAAAAGGCAGCAACATTTTTATAGTGGATATTTATATTTTAGTATATTACATATTTCATATGTATATTACATTTTCAGTTTTTACAATACACATTTTTAAAAGCATCAGTATGGAAATTTGTCTTATTGTATTACACCCCAGCAAGCTTAAAAAGTATTTTAATCAAATGCATTTGGTGAACTTTATCTCACATTTTACATTTTCTAAGTAAATAAAAAATGCAGGTTGAGTATTACAACTGCTTCTCAATGTCCAGCTCTATCTCAGATCCAATTCACTTTCAACTGAGTCGCCTTAAAATAAACCAACAATGACCTTCTAAAGCGCCTCTCTGTCACTGAAACCACTTACGTTCCAATTACTTTGTTTTTGTGTTCAATAACCCTCCCTATCAGTGTATTTTCCTCCCTCAACATTTCTTTCAGCATTTATCACAGATGTCAGAGAGTTTAACTTGGTATCTAGGCTTACATCCAGCCGTTGAAGACTTAAATGGTTTACCTAATAGTTTCCTACAGTTGAGTGATTATATGACCCCATGCCTCCTTCCTGGACCATTAATCTAAAGAATGACACTACAAAGTAGGGATGAGCTCTGTGTGTTGGCCCACCTGCTTTCAGAGCTGTCGCCTGTATGATTACAAGCAAAGATGGATCCTGTGGAGGAGTCATTTCAACTCTAAAGCAATAATTAGATCTTGTGGGCAATTGCTGGTTTATGACTTAGAATTTATTTGGAGTCGTGTAAAGAAGTGGCTACTGATTTTTACACTTTACTTACATGCTCCTTTTGTTAAGCATTTATAAATGCGTTTTATAATTAATAACTAGTTTAAAAAAAATTGTAAATTATTGTTAAAGCAGTTATAATAACTGCTAAGCTTACAAAAAAAATATTTTCATACACTTATTATAACTATGCCACATAACCATTAGCCACAAAACAGGACAAAACTCAACAGATCGATTTAGCCATTTATCCATTTAATAAGCGTAATAAATGTAAATAACCTTAATGTAAAGTGGACACCTGTGAACCATTTATCCATGAGTTTTAAATGTTGGTAAGCTGTGGAAGTGCACCGTAAGGACAAGGTCATGGACTCATTCAAACAATATCATGAATAAATGAAAAACTTTTACCACATTATATATAATTCATTTTTATTCACTCTCTTAAGTAAGTAAATGTCTGTGTCTTGTAACTGCATAGTGAGTTATAGATGCGATCAATGGCAATTTGTGTCCTTTATTACGAATTGCAACTATAACACGTCATGTCAGGGGTTTTTTTCTCTCTAAAAGAGTTTTTTTGAATCCCTGACCACTGACTGTTATCTTTCAATACATGTAAAGCTGCTTTGGTACAATGATCTTTGTGAGAAAGTGCTATACAAATAAAATTGAATTGAATTGAACATTCACCTTTATAAACAAGAAGTATCAATAATTGTATGAATTGCTGTGAATAAGCATCATGACCTGAATTACTGATTACTGAAGAATCGTAACACATTCAGAGTAACACCTGGTAAGCAACATGAAAAGCATTACAGACAGAAAACTGAAGTTTTTTTTAAGAAAGCCCTGTAATGCTGTAAATACGTGAAACATCAAAAACCAAAGAATATGTGGTAAAGTTCTGGACGTTTTTGACATCATGTATCTGACCTTGTAATATTTGCCATCTCACTTACTCTGCTAATGTGTCATATTGACTATGAATCATTTAACGTCTGTACTCTCAGCTGAGTGAATTTAACTGCTTTAATCTTAAAAGTGACCCTATCAATAGATCAGTTAATCTACTGCCATATTCCTCCCAATAACTCCCTTTTCTTCTAGTGCAGTGCACTAAATCACAAATAGCAGAGGTGACATTGATGCTGAATATATACTGGATTGATCCATTTAAGAGCTATAAAAGAGAATTTTGGGCAATGGCCAGTGCAGAGGGATTTTTAAGAAGGCCACAACTTTCCCATTTGGCAGAAAGGAGAAGCACTGACATCATAAGCAATGATTTAAGAAGGCTTGTGATGACAGACGAGCAGTTTCAGTTATCAGGTGAATTCTGGGAACCTGACTTTAGGGCATTAATAACACCCATAATTGTTGCCAAAATGCATTTACAGCCACTGTTTAAATTACTCTCTTACCCGTTAAGATCATCTCTGTAAATTTATGCTGGATTGACAAAGCAAACTTTGTATAATCTTTATACTTCTTATTGAAACATATATAATGTTGTTTGGAAAAAATAATCTACACAGGGTGGCACCACTAGTTATAAAGTGATAATTTACAATTTAGTATTGTATTCACCAAACTGAGAGTTCTTTACTGTTAAATACAATTATTTTCTACAATATTTATGTTCTACTCTCAAGTTAAGATTGATAGCTCAGATTTTATTAAGATGATCTTACATGCATACTGTACCTGTCTGTAAGGAACATCATACACCGATACATACACTATGTACCTTTTTGCAATAACAAAGTACCCGTAAATACACTGCGGGTAATTTTATAATTACATTACACAAGCATGTATGATGGAGATTACTGCACACACTGGAAATATGGGAAAATTAGGTATTAAATAGTTTTAAGAAAAAATGTTTTAAGGACTTACATTAAAGGACGGCCTGAGCCATATTTATGGAACATTATAAAGGGGTGTGCTTCTCTCACCACCTGTAATATAGTAACACCCCAGCAACCACCAAAAACTTCCCAGTGAGTTTTGTATGAGCAAGCACAACACAAATTTTCTTCAGAAAAAAGTCTTGAGCAAGAGTCTCCAATTTGGCACTCAATCCTTCAACTATTTCAGTTCGCCCTGTTTTGATTTGGTTTGCGTCACACCCACTTTAAACGTTTAGTTAATAATAATAATAATACATTTTATTTATAATGCACTTTACATTTAAAAAGAAAATCTCAAAGTGCTACAGAAAATGTAACAACAGAAAAACAAGTAAATAAATAAAAATAGGTCAATCTACCAACTAAAATTAAACAGAAATTTAAACATTAAACATTAAAAGACTTTTTAAAAAGGTAAGTTTTTAGACCCCTTTTAAAAGCATCAGTCATTTGTGGAGCCCTCAGATGTTCGGGGAGGGCATTCCGCAGGTGAGGGGCAGCAGCACAAAAGGCCCCAGTGGTGCTGGTCTTAGTCATAGGGGGAAGTAGACGATAAGTGTTTGTGGAGCGAAGAGAACGTGCTGAGATCTGCAAAGTAAGGAGTTCTTTGAGGTAAATGGGAGCATTGCCATGGATGCACTGATGTGTGAGAAGGGAGACTTTTCTATTCGATCCAGGCAGGAATGGGTAGCCAGTGTAATGATTGAAGTATTGGTGTGATGTGTTCATGTTTATGAACTCTCATCAGGAGCCTAGCGGCACTATTTTGTATATGCTGGAGTTTCTGAATGCTCTTGCTAGGAATCCTGATGAGAAGAGGATTGCAATAGTCCAGCCTGGAAGAGACAAAGGCATGGACGAGTTTCTCAGCGTCATGTAGGGTGAGTGAAGGATGGAGTCTGGCTATATTCCTGAGGTGATGAAATGATGTTTTGCAGAGATGTTTAATATGGGCCTCAAAGGTTAAATGATAGTCAACCCTAACACCAAGATTGGTGACTAATGGTGATAGGGGAATGTCCTGGCCAGAAAATGTAATACAAGTTATAGTGGATGTTCTGATCTGATAAGGAGAACCAATGAGGATGGCTTCTGTTTTTGAACTGTTCAGTTGAAGAAAATTATGATTCATCCATGCCCCTATCTCCTCCACACAGGCAGTAAATGTGGATAAAGTTGTTGTTGATGATGATGATGATGAATGAGTATCAATTTTCATATATAGTTGTGTATCATCGGCGTAACAATGAAAGGAAATTCCAAGGCGCCTGATGACTTTGCCAAGTGGAAGCATGTAGAGAATAAGTAAAATAGGTCCGAGGACTGATCCCTGTGGAACCCGCATCCAACAGCATGTGAATAGGACCTTGAGCTTCCCATGGCCACAAATTCAGATCTGTCTGTGAGGTACGACTCAAACCAGTGCAGGACGGTGTTATTAAGTCCAATAGAGTGATGTAGCCGGTTGAGAAGTATACCATGATCAACAGTGTCAAACGCTGCAGAAAGATCCAGAAGTGATGGTGAACCAGCATCAGCTGTAATCAGCAGGTCATTTGTGACTATCACTAGAGCCGTTTCCGTGCTGTGAGCGGTGGTGATGAGGGGACTGATGACAGAAATATTTGCCTTCACCAGAGGTGTAGGAAAGGGGTCGAGGGCACAGGAGGAGGATCTCATATCCCTAATGGTATCCTCAACCTCAGGTTGAGTAACTGCTGGGAAGCCACAAAACAGCCTCGAAATACCAGACTGTAGGTCAGCAGTTGGGGCAGACGAGGAAGAGGAAACAGAAAAAGAGGAGTGAATTTTAGCAATTTTGGATTTAAAAAAGGTCATAAAATTATTGCATTGCTCTTCTGTAGCTCCTATGAGCGGGGCAGTTTGAGGTTTAAGGAGATAATTTATAGTGGAGAACAACTGTCTGGAATTTCCAGAACTATTTTGAATTATATTTGAATAGTACTGTGACCGTGCTTCTTTAATGGACTTCAAATAAGCTCTTTGATGGTCCCGATAGGCCAGCTTTTGAACAATAAGTCCAGAAGCGTTATTCCGCCTCTCAAGGGCACGTCCAGCTGCCTTCATTTTCCGCAGGTCACTTGTAAACCAGGGAGCTGAGCGGCAAAACGTAATTGTCCTAACTTTAATGATCCAAAATGCTGCTCAGTGTCTTATTAAAAATTTTTAATCATTATTAAAAATCATTCTTAACATGTGAGAAGAACCATTCATATGTGGTTAAACTGAGCATTGAGCACTTTATTTCACTTAGCACTCATGTGTAGTATTGTCATACTATTCTTTGTTGGTTGTTTGGTTGATTGTGGCTGTATACGTTGGTAGTCTGTAATTTCGTTGGACGTCAGTTCAATGACAATAAACAATCTGAATCTGTGGAATTTTATAATTCTGATGAGACATTTACAGAATGGATATATTGAAGGCTCAAGGTCAAGTCTTCCGTATTAATGTTTTTCAGATACCTGAAACGTATTTCACGTTTGGGCTTGACGTAGGAAGACAGAAAAGGCAGCTCCATGGAAATGACCTTATGATCAGATACACCCAGATCATACACAAATGGTGCACTTAAAGGGGCAGAGTTAGTAATAACCAAGTCAAGAATGTTCCCCTTTGTGTGTGTGGGAACATCAACATGTTGTCTGAGGTTTAAGCAATTCCATCTGACTCCATGTGTGGCGATGATTCAGTATCTCCACTGCTAATAATCCATGGAGTATCGGTCCTCTGATGACGTGGAAGAGATGCGACAGGGCGCTCAGCTGCCCACACAGAAGGGATGGCGTCACCAGACCGGGAATATACAAACTTTCGCCGAAAGCTTCTGTGGATATAGAGGGGCCGACACACAGGTCCAAGTTCTTTAATGACTGATATACATGATGGAGTATTATGGTTGTTATATTCCATGAGTTGAGCAGCTGAGTAATTCATTATGCCAGTCACACAAGCTCCACATCTGTTGTTAGCCACTAGCCACAAGGGCAATATGCAGAGCAAAAGAAGAATTCGGCTCCAAGAAATCATCCGTAACGTGGCTGGAGAAAACGAGACCAGAAGCACCAAAAGGAGATATGTGCGCTGAGGATGCAGGCAGAAATGAAAGCCGTAGCCGATTAGCTGCACGGCTTACCGCAGGCACTTACTACCAGCCAAGTAGAGTCATCTGAGTCGGTAAGATCCGTACAACAGTCCCAAATATTAATGGTAGCGCCAGTAGTCCAACAATAGCTCCAGTAGTCTTGAACAATATAACAGTTAAAACTCATTAAAACTCAAGTGGAGAAGCGGCGAACAGACAACGCCAGCGCCCTCTCCACCTCAGGAACCTCAGGAGGATTCTTAGTTGACTTCAAAGCCAGAATTTCAATGTCAGCCGACAACTGATTTCTGTTTTGGTATATAAAATAACAAAACAAAGCACATGGGCCTAGTGTTAATTCAATAATATTTTATTAATTTAATGCATGTTTTTAACTGTATTGAAATTCCACTGAGACAGACTGAAAACCATATACAGTATAATTGACCAGGTAAAACATACAGATAACACTGTACATTATTTAAATAACTGTCTCTAGCAGCCTGAATGGTCTCATCTTTTGGAAACAATCTGTAAAATAAAAGACATTCTCAAAAGTCGTAGCATTCAGCCGACAGGATATGTTTGGTTAAAAAGTTTGCATTGTTCCTTTAAGGTAACCAAATTCACAATGACAAAAAAAAAATATTGGTTATTGGTCACTGACCAACCCAAAAATGTACAAACACGGCTGGATCTGACATGTTACAAAGAGAAATGTTACCATTTCTTTCTATAAAATAGTGCAGTCTGTTTTATGCCCTGATGGCAGCCATTGATCAAATAAATATCCTGACTCTCTGAATGGTAGTGCAGCCCTCGGGGAATTTCATCCAGAAATGGTGTGTTTGGATCAACCTCCTGCAGTCCATTACAATATTTCACTTTTATTGCCTGTGTCATTGCAAACCCCACAGCATTATTGAAAAACTACTGTGGTATAAAAGTAACAATAACTGACACTTTAGAAAAAGATTTTAAATACACAGTATTCAATACATGAATATTTTACAAATACTTTAATGTAAATTTGTTTTTCGATAACACTTAAATCAGATCTGTCGCTTTTTTCTGAGAAGGCTCTCCATTGGCATTCAACACAGTAAATACAATATTAATTTACCAAAAACAACTGTAAACTGTGGGTGTGACAACAGCGTTTAACTTGATGTAGAAGACAAGTGTAACCACAAGTGTTGCTGCACGGTTGCCCACTGGTAAGTGAATCCTCATGTCAGCTTAAATCCTCCAATATGGTATTTACCCCCTTTCTATTGTCTAACAAAGTCTGACCAGTCACATGTCTATGTTCTCATTGGTGATATAATTTTTTAAAAATTGTGTCATTTGTTTCAGTCAACTTTGCTTTGTCTAGCTTTTTTCAAAACAAACATTGCCTGTATAAAGTTACTGATGGCACACCTTTTATCAAGAAAGGCATTTAAAGTGTCATTCGTGTCCATGGCACAAGTGGCACTATGGGGAGGGAGAAACTACATGCCTTGAAATGCATAAAAACTACTTAGTTTAGTCTTGCAAATATTATAAAATATGTATACTCTGAATGTGTTTTTATCAGGCGCGGCTCGTCTGTATGGGCAGGTGGGGCAGAGCCCCACCAAAATATTCAGCCGCTTGAAAACATAGAACTCTTTATAAACTGGACCAGTCCTAATTAACTGTTAACTCAAAAATGTTCATCCTTATTCTGAAAACATTTTAGACTGTTATAAGTCATAAAGTGAAGTGGATTTGTTAAAATTTCATCGCATTGCTTCAGGTTTGATAAGCGGGGCAGAGGGTCTCTCTGCCCTCCCGAGCTCAACAGCGCCACACATTCTCTCAATGTAAATTTGTGGTGAAAAAAGGAACTGCAGCGCGCTCTAATTAACAGCCATATGGGCAGATTTGAGACTGCCCCACTTGAACGTAGTTCCGGACAATATTATTAATCCGCATCAGCAAAGTGTATATGAGTCTGTGTCAGTTAAGCGAACGCGTCAGACGGTGAAGATGGCGAGTAGTACAGATCATTCCGCGTGTAATAGTGTCGAGTTTCTGTTGCAGAACTCGTTTGAAAGATTGTCAATTAATGATAAATTTTATGATAATTTATGATGATGATTAATGATAAAGTTCGTTTGTTTGTTTTGTTAAATAACCCAGTTCCCTGTGCATTCATGGATAGCTTACGACCCAGAAACTGCCCCTCCAAAATTTTTGGTCAGGAGCCGCTACTGGTTTTTATATTTTTTGACATTTTCAGACAGCCCTACCAGCTCTAAGATTGTTGAGCAATGATATTTTTCTGTTTTTTTAAGTCTTTTTATTTTCATTATATTTCTTTAGCATATTTCTTTCGAAGAACTTTACATTACCTATAATTCCTGAAGTAAGATTAGTCAATGATATAGATTGTTGTTCGCATTAAAACATTAAAAGAAATCACAGAAAATAAGGCTAATAATCACACCTCATATTCAATTGTTCAACAAAATCTCATGGCATTTCACATTGCACAGCTTCATACACATTGTTCACCTCTTAAAATAGTTATGAATTCCCATGAGATCAGGCTAAATCTTACATACATTAAGTTTCTGGGTCTGAAACCGATGATGTCATGAAAGGGTCTGGTGTTTACCATCTTACCACAGCACACCACACACATTTCCTGCACTTACCTTCTGCTCTGCTTTTAATTACCAGCATGGCACCCCACACGAGCTCTGGCCCAGACGTCCGACCATCTGCAGTACCAACCAGAGGATTAAGCAATGAGTCTCATTTAACATTTTCTATAGTCGACTTAGCATTCACCTCCTGTGTGTATTTCAGGGTAATAGACTGCTGACGGTTTTATAATCTCATATGAAATTCAAAGACTTAATTAATCATGTTATTTAGATTTGATGTTACTCATGCTTCTGTTGGGAATCAAGTCAAGTGAATGTGTGAAACATGGCTGCCAATTTTTCAAATAACTTAATTAATTAAATATGTTTAGCACTTTTGCATTCTGTCTAGTGTACTTTCTTCATTAAATATTTACTTGTCTACAAATGTCTACAAATTTCTTCAGACTAGATGGGATATAGTACCTAGGCCTATATCAGTAACCAGGTTTTCTCTGATTCGGTCAAGGCAGGTTCCTACCTTTATTCATTTATTATTAATTATCTCATTTAACACCTAGTTATTTCCCTGTACACATTTATATTTCTTAGTTTCTTGAATTTTATTCTGATCATGACAAACTATAAATTGATGAAAAAATGTAACATGTTTATGTTAAAATGTTAATATACAATTTTAATATTACTGTAACTTATAAAAATACCTAAAATGAAATTTTTTTTGGTAAATTGTAGTTAAGTGCAAGTGTGTATACTCAATTTGTACTGTGATAGTTATAAGGTTAAATAAATGTATACATAAATACATTATAATAAACAATAAACACACACATATTTTGCCTTTTTTAATAAAATTGTTTTTATTTTTACCATTTATTTGTTTACTATTTTTATTTTGTTTTAATAAAAAAATTGTTTGAAAAGATTATGAAAGGCTGTTTAATAGTAGTTCCGGTAAACTGCATATACACACACTTTAACACAGAATAATTTAGCTAATGTCAGGTCCGACTGATAGTGTGTCTTTATCCTCACTGTCATGCTTACGTATGCCCTGATATTGTGATGTACCTCAGCACATTATAAGTCTCACTAAAAAAAACTTACTCCATATAGTGTTGTCACGGAGCCGATGCCTTCAGCATCGGATTCCCCCCATCACGTCATCCGTTCACTTTCCCCGGACTACTGAAAGGACTTCATTCACCACAATGCATTGCACCCGCACACCTGTTCACTGTTTGTAATCCTGTTGAGCACTTGTTACATTATTATCACCCGCACCTGTTTTATGTCATTTTGAGTTCATTGCTTGTATTATTTAAAGTCTGTCTTTTGGTTTGTTATTTGTCGGGTATTGTTGTTGTAAGTTTGGTTGCGTGGGCCTGTTATATTCTGGAAATTATCTGTGCCTGTGTCTGTTACTCTGGATATCTTTTGCCTGTACCTGTTGATCTGGATATCTATGTGCTCGTATCTGTTTACCTGGATTTCTCTGTGATGGAAATACCTCAGTAAAATCTTTTGCTAAAAAGTACTCTCTGGCGTTCTGGTCTCTCTAACCCAGCACCGTAACAGTATACCCGACCCAAAGACTGAACAGAAGGATCTTCAGCGAGGCGTGAAGATTTGGATTTACTCGTCAGTGTTTGTGTTTTTCCTGTTTTTTGTGACTTTTTATGTGCTCTGGTCTCCAGGATGGAAGCCGCTACCCCTAGCGCAGCGGATGCCGCCACGGATGTTCTCCACGCTCTCACCCGTCACTTAAATGCTTTACCTGTCTATTCTCCCCAGCCGGTAAGTCCTGCAGTCACTAGCAGTCCCATGGCCATGCCTAATCGGTTCTCTGGAGTAGCGGAGGAGTGTGGTGGATTTCTGTTGCCATGCAACTTGTACTTCAGTCGGCAGCCTCATTTGCACCCCACTGAAGCGGACAAAGTTGACTTCGCGATCAGCCTTATGACAGGGGCTGCGTTGCGGTGGGCACAAGGCTACTGGGAGTCAGAAACTCGCGAGTCCCGCTCCTGGGAGGAGTTCTCAACGCGGGTAAAAAATGTGTTTGATCACTCTGCTTCTTCTCTCTCTGTTGCAGACCAACTCTGTAGAATCCGGCAGGGGCGATCCTCGGTGGCTGAATATGCTCTCCACTTTCGTACTCTCGCCGCAACCAGCGGCTGGAATCAAGCCGCTCTGCTCGCAGCGTATCGTCAAGGTTTGTCCTCTGAGGTGAAGATGCACATGGTGATTTATGACGATTCCATTGAATTGGAGAAATTCATTCAAAAGTCTATTCGAATAGCTCAATGGCTCGTGGCCTGTCAAAGTGGATCTTCAACGGTCTGTACCGCTCCTCCGCTACACTCCCTGTCTGCTCCGCGTGCGCATCAGCCGGCGCGGGTTTCAACTCCTCGAAGTTCGCTCTCTGCTCCACCGAGCCCTCCAGCCCCCGAGCCCATGCAAGTGGATAACTTTCATCTAACCAAGGAGGAACGACAACGACGCATCTCTCGTCAGAGAGATATATTGTGGGAAACCCGGGCATTTCCTCGCTACCTGTCCAGTGCGTCCATCTCATGCCCGGGTGAGTGCGGTTCAGCCGCCGCGAGCAGGTATAAAGCTTCCGCTAACGTCTCTAATCATTGCCTCTTCCACTGTCTCTATTCCAGTGAAAGCACTAATCGATTCCGGTGCGGCTGGGAATTTCATCTCTCCAGATCTGCTGAGACGGCTCCGGTTACCCAGGCACCGAGTAGCGCAGCCAATCCCTGTGCAGGATATCTTAGGGAAGCCCTTAGGGCGAGGACTAATCAGATTTTTCTCCCCGCAAGTCCGGCTCGAATGGAAACCTGTTATGACTGAGGTATTGTCCTTCTGGGTGCTAGAGGGGAGCTCGGTGGATCTCGTGCTGGGACGACCCTGGCTTCAAAAGCACCGTCCAGAAATGGACTGGACAACGGGAGATGTACTCAGTTGGCCGCTGGAGAAGACAGTTAAGCCGGTTAAGTCTGTCTCACTTGTAATGTCTCCTATTGCTGTTCCTCTCTCTCCAGAATCCTCGAAAGTCCCAGGAGCAGACAATAGTGTTAAGCCCTGGGTAGGGGCGATTCCGCCAGAGTATGAAGCATTCCTGGATGTGTTCAGCAAGGAGAGAGCCTCACAACTTCCCCCGCATAGGCCATGGGACTGCGCCATAGAGCTGCTGCCTGGGGCCCCTCTCCCTAAGGGGCGTATCTACTCGCTGTCCCTCCCGGAACAGAAAGCCATGGGTGACTATATCCAGGAGGCACTTCAACAAGGATTTACACGCCCCTCTACTTCCCCTGCAGCATCCAGTTTCTTCTTCGTGGGGAAGAAAGATGGGGGTCTCCGGCCCTGTATAGATTATCGTGTGCTTAACCAAGCTACAGTTAAGTTCTCTTATCCTCTGCCTCTTATTTCCCCGTCCATAGAGCATCTTCGTGGAGCTTCGGTATTCACGGTTGGACCTCAGAAGCTTACAACTTAATTCAGTATCCGAAGGGAGATGAGTGGAAAACGGCCTTCATAACGCCCGCTGACACTTCACTTGAGTAATCGGGTTATGCCCTTCGGGTTGGTAAATGCTCGGCTGTGTTTCAAAGTTTTATGAATGAAATATTTCGAGATGTGTTGGGTCTGTTTGTTATTATCTATATAGATGATATCCTGGTGTACTCGAAGTCTCTCGCGGAGCATCAAGGTCATGTTCGGCTCGTTCTCCAGCGGCTCCGAGATCACAATCTCTATCTCAAGCTTGAGAAATGTGCATTTCATCTTTCTGAGGTTCAGTTTCTGGGATATGTGATCAGTGCCACGGGGGTGCTCATGGAGAAGGATAAAGTTGAGGCAGTCCAGTCCTGGCCCCAGCCCTCCTCAGTTCGAAGTTTACAACGTTTTCTGGGGTTCGCAAACTTTTATCGACGGTTCATTCGAGGCTTCAGTATGATCTGCTCACCGCTCACGTCAATGCTCAAGGGAAAACCCAAAGTGTTAGTCTGGTCCCAAGAAGCTAAGGAAGCCTTCCAACAGTTAAAAGAAGCCTTCTGTAGTGCACCTGTCCTTCGTCACCCCTCGCCTGAGCTCCCGTTTGTGGTTGAAGTTGACGCCTCCACCACAGGCGTAGGGGCGGTGCTCTCGCAGCTGCAGGGGAATCCGGCACGCCTTCACCCATGCGCTTTCTTCTCCAAGAAGATGTCCCCGGCGGAGCAGAATTATGATATCGGCAACCGGGAACTGCTAGCTATCAAACTGGCTCTGGAGGAGTGGAGACATTGGCTAGAAGGAGCTAAGTTCCCATTTATTGTGTATACTGATCATAAAAACTTGTTATATCTACGTGAAGCGAAGAGACTTAATTCCCGTCAAGCCCGCTGGGCATTGTTTTTCTCTCGTTTTAATTTCACAGTAACCTATCGTCCTGGAAGCAAGAATGGAAAAGCAGATGCTCTCTCACGTATTCACGCCCCGGATGTCAGCTCAGATCCTCCAGAGCCTGTTCTCCCTCCAGCCATGGTAATCTCTCCCATCGAATGGGATTTAGATAAGCAAATTGAAGCCAGTCTTCGTGCTCAGCCTGCTCCGCCGGGAGGTCCTGAGGGGAGATTGTTCGTACCAGAAGATCTGCGCGTTCCCCTCATGGACTCCGTCCATTGTGTTCCGGGATCGGGGCACCCAGGTCGGCAGCGCACCCTCTCACTGATCTCCCCCCGGTACTGGTGGCCCGCATGTCCGGAGATGTTGCTCGCCGTGAAGGGATGCTCAGTCTGTGCCATCGCCCAAGTTCCTCGTCGGCGGCCCCAGGGTAAGCTTCTCCCTTTACCAGTTCCTCAGCGGCCATGGACTCATATTGCCGTAGACTTTATTTCTGATTTACCCTGTTCAGGAGGATATACCTGTGTTTTCGTTATAGTTGACCGCTTCAGTAAAAGTTGTAAACTAATCCCGTTGTCTAGTCTGCCCACAGCAATGCAAGCAGCAGAGGCTGTTTCATAATGTGTTCCGGCATTTTGGTCTGCCCGAGGACATCGTTTCAGATCGGGGACCGCAGTTTATTTCACACGTCTGGAAGGCGTTTTCTCTCTTCTGGGAATTTCAGTTAGCCTAACTTCTGGTTATCATCCTCAGGCGAATGGCCAGACTGAGCGTAAGATCCAGGAGGTCGGAAGGTATCTCCGGACTTACTGCCACCGTCACCATCACAGCTGGCATCGCTTCCTCCCGTGGGCCGAGTTCGCCCAAAACTCACTTCGTCAGAATTCCACTAAACTCACCCCGTTCCAGTGCGTACTCGGCTACCAACCACCCCTCTTCCCCTGGACCCAAGAACCCTCCACGGTGCCAGCTGTGGACCACTGGTTCCGGGCCAGTGAGAGGGTCTGGAACTCCGCTCATGTCCACCTACAGGCTGCAGTCCGTGAGGCAGAAGCAACAAGCCGACCAGCTGAGATCAGCGACCCCGCATTCCACCCCGGCAGCTGGTCTGGCTCTCCACCGGGACATTCGCCACGGCTGCCCTGTAGGAAGCTTACTCCACGATTCATCGGTCCCTTCCCCATCATCAGACAAATAAATGCAGTGACTTACCGGCTGCAACTTCCCCGGTCCTACCGTCTGGCCCCATCTTTTCATGTATCACTTCTCAAGCCCTATGTTGACCCTGTCTCTGTTCTCTCCCAGAATCTGATGCTGAGGGACCTCCACCAGCTGCTCGGAGCCTCCTCCTCCACCACCCCTAGACAATCAGGACCGCATCTACCGGGTCGATGCCATCCTGAGGGCTCGTCGACGGGCCGGGAGACTGGAATACCTCGTGTCCTGGGAAGGATACGGCCCTGAGGAGCGTTGCTGGGTTCCCCGCTCGGATGTTCTGGACCCTACTCTACTCACCGAATTCCACGAGTCTCACCCTTCAGAACCTGGTCCCAGGCCACGCAGGTCGGCCCTGTCGGCGTGCTCTGGCGTCCGCAGGAGCGGTCCGTGGGGGGGGTACTGTCACGGAGCCGATGCCTTCAGCATCGGATTCCCCCCATCACGTCATCCGTTCACTTTCCCCGGAGTACTGAAAGGACTTCATTCACCACAATGCATTGCACCCGCACACCTGTTCACTGTTTGTAATCCTGTTGAGCACTTGTTACTTTATTATCACCCACACCTGTTTTATGTCATTTTGAGTTCATTGCTTGTATTATTTAAAGTCTGTCTTTTGGTTTGTTATTTGTCGGGTATTGTTGTTGTAAGTTTGGTTGCGTGGGCCTGTTATATTCTGGAAATTATCTGTGCCTGTGTCTGTTACTCTGGATATCTTTTGCCTGTACCTGTTGATCTGGATATCTATGTGCTCGTATCTGTTTACCTGGATTTCTCTGTGATGGAAATACCTCAGTAAAGTCTTTTGCTAAAAAGTACTCTCTGGCGTTCTGGTCTCTCTAACCCAGCACCGTAACAAGTGTGGCATTTTCAATTAACTGTATTTTTGCCAATATTTCTTTTTGATCATATATAAAAAAATCACCAACAATAAATAATTGTTTAATGGAAATTAAATTATTCTTAACCTGAACAAAGGCAATCAGCACATAAAAAATAAATGTATTTGTTACGGTGCTGGGTCAGATCAGACAGAACACACGAGATAATCTCAAACAAGTCTTTTACTGAGTCTGTAGCAGAACAGGTTTACAGGCCTCACTCATGAGGAGAACATCACAGGATTGATAATCACAGGCACAGAGTACATCCAGGAAGGAACGAGAAACAGGTAACAAAAACCCACACAGCCAAACTAAACAACAATACCGGACGAGGACTTAAACTAAAAGCAGACATTAAATACAGCAACCAATAAACCCATAATGACATAAAACAGGTGCGGGTGATAACAAAATACGGGGCCGACCTCGTGGCCTGGGACCGGGTTCAGAGGGGTGAGAACTATGGAAGTCGGCGAGTAGAGTTGGATCCAGGATATCGGATATCGAGGTGAGAACCCAGCAACGCCTCAGGGCCGTATCCTTCCCAGGACACGAGGTATTCGAGTCTCCCGGCCCGTCGACGAGCCCTTAGGATGGCATCGACCCGATAGATGTGGTCCTGTTCGTCTAGGGGCGGTGGAGGAGGAGGCTCCGGAGCCGCTGGTGGAGGTCTCTCTGGGGAAGAAACAAAAACAGGGTTTATATAGGGCTTGAGCAGGGAAACGTGGAATGAGGGAGCCAGACAGTAGGAACGAGGGAGTTGCAGCCGGTAAGTCACTGCGTTGATTTGTTTGACGACAGGGAAAGGACCGATGAAGCATGGGGTTAGCTTCCTACAGGGCAGCTGTAGGCGGATGTCACGGGTAGATAGCCAGACAGTCGGCTTGTCTCTTCTGCCTATGGACTGCAGCCTGTAGGTGGACATGGGCGAAGTTCCATACCCTCTCACTGGCCCGGAACCAATGGTCCACAGCTGGCACCGTGGAGGGTTCTTGGGTCCAGGGGAAGAGGGGTGGCTGGTAGCCGAGTACGCACTGGAAAGGGGTTAGCCGGGTGGTATCCTGTCGTAGCGAGTTTTGGGCGTACTCGGCCCACGGGAGGAAGCGGTGCCAGCTGTGATGGTGACGATTGCAGTAAGTCCGGAGATATCTTCCGACCTCCTGGATCTTGCGCTCAGTCTGGCCGTTCGCCTGAGGGTGATAACCAGAGGTTAAACTAACAGTGACTCCCAACAGAGAGAAAAACACCTTCCAGACGTGCGAAATAAACTGCGGTCCCCGATCCGAGACAATGTCCTCGGGCAGACCAAAATGTCGGAACACATTATGAAACAGCGCCTCTGCTGCTTGCATTGCTGTGGGCAGACTAGACAAAGGAATTAGTTTACAACTCTTACTAAAGCGGTCAACTACTACAAAAACACAGGTATATCCTCCTGAACAGGGTAAATCAGAAATAAAGTCCACAGCAATGTGAGTCCATGGCCGCTGAGGAACTGGCAAAGGAAGAAGCTTACCCTGGGGTAGCCAGCGAGGAACTTTAGCGATGGCACAGACTGAGCACCCCTGCACATATCGAGTCCTGATCCCGGAACACAATGGACGGAGTCCATGAGGGGAACGCGCAGATCCTCTGGTACGAACAGTCTCCCCCCAGGACCTCCCGGCGGAGCAGGCTGAACACGAAGACTGGCTTCAATCTGTTTATCCAACTCCCACTCGATGGGAGAGATCACCATGGCTGGAGGAAGAACGGGCTCTGGAGGATCTGAGCTGACATCTGGGGCGTGGATTCGAGAGAGAGCATCCGCCTTTCCGTTCTTACTCCCAGGACGATAGGTTACTGTAAAATTAAAACGAGAGAAAAACAATGCCCACCGGGCTTGACGGGAATTAAGTCTCTTTGCCTCACGAAGATACAACAAGTTCTTATGATCTGTATAAACAATAAAGGGGAACTTAGCTCCTTCCAACCAATGTCTCCACTCCTCTAGAGCCAACTTGATCGCCAGCAGTTTCCGATTGCCAATATCAGTTTTGCTCCGCCGGGGACATCTTCTTGGAAAAGAAAGCGCATGGGTGAAGGCGTGCCGGATTCCCCTGCAGCTGCGATAACACCGCCCCCACTCCTGTGGTGGAGGCGTCAACTTCAACCACAAACGGCAGCTCGGGCGATGGATGTCGTAGAACGGGTGCATTACAGAAGACTTCTTTCAACCGTTGCCTCCTGGGACCAGACTAATACTTTGGGCTTCCCTTTGAGCAGTGAGGTTAGAGGAGAGCAGATAGTACTGAAGTTTCGGATGAATCGTCGATAAAAATTGGCAAACCCCAGGAAACGTTGCAAACTTCGAACTGAGGATGGCTGGGGCCAGGACCGAACTGCTTCCACTTTATCCTTTTCCATGAGCACCCCCGTGGCACTGATCACATATCCCAGGAACTAAACCTCAGAAAGATGGAACGCACATTTCTCAAGCTTGAGATAGAGATTATGATCACGAAGCCGCTGGAGAACGAGCTGAACATGACCTCGGTGCTCCGCGAGAGACTTCGAGTACACCAGGATATCATCTATATAAACAATGACAAACAGACCCAACACATCTCGAAATATTTCATTCATAAAACTTTGAAACACAGCCGGAGCATTTACCAACCCGAAGGGCATAACACGGTACTCGAAGTGTCCTGCGGGCGTTATGAAGGCCGTCTTCCACTCGTCTCCCTTCCGGATACGAATTAAGTTATAGGCGCTTCTGAGGTCCAGTTTCGTGAACACAGATGCCCCACGAAGATGCTCTATGGACGGGGGAATAAGAGGCAAAGGATATGAGAACTTAACTGTAGCCTGGTTGAGAACTCGATAGTCAATGCATGGCCGGAGACCCCCATCTTTCTTCCCCACGAAGAAGAAACTGGAAGCTGCAGGGGAAGTAGAGGGGCGAATGAATCCTTGTTGAAGCGCCTCCCGATTGTAATCACCCATGGCTTTCTGTTCCGGGAGGGACAGCGAGTAGATACGCCCCTTAGGAAGAGGGGCCCCAGGCAGCAGCTCAATGGCGCAGTCCCATGGCCTATGCGGGGGAAGTTGGGTGGCTCTCTCTTTACTGAACACATCCAGGAATGCTTCATACTCTGGCGGAATCGCCCCCACCCAGGGCGTAATGCTACTGGCTGCTCTGGGAACTTTCGAGGATTCTGGAGAGAGAGGAACAGCAATAGGAGACATAACAAGCGAAACAGACTTTACCGGCTTAAATGCCTTCTCCAAAGGCCAACTGATTACATTTCCTGTTGTCCAGTCCATTTCCGGACGATGACTTTGAAGCCAGGGCCGTCCTAGCACGAGATCCACTGAGCTCCCCTCCAGCACCCAGAAAGACAAAACTTCAGTCATAACAGGTTTCCATTCGAGCCGCACTTGTGGAGAGAAATATCTAATTAGTCCCCGCCCTAAGGGCTTTCCCAAGATATCTCGCACAGGGATTGGCTGCGCTACTCGGTGCCTAGGTAGCCAGAGCCGTCTCAGTAGATCTGGGGAGATGAAATTTCCAGCTGCACCGGAATCAACTAGTGCTTTCACTGGAACAGAGACAGTGGGAGAGGCAATGATTAGAGACGTTAACAGAAGTTTTGTACCTGCTTGCGGCAGCTGGACCGCACTCACCCGGGCATGAGATGGACGCACTGGACAGGTGGAGAGGAAATGCCCGGGTTCCCCACAATATATGCAGAGCTTGAGAGAGATGCGCCACTGTCTCTCCTCCTTGGTAAGATGGAAGTTATCCACTTGCATGGGCTCGGGTGCTGGAGGACTCGGTGGAGCAGGATGCGAAGTCCGAGGAGTCGAGACCCGCGGCGGCTGATGCGCACGCGGAGCGGACAGGGAGTGCAGCGGAGGAGCGGTACAGACCGTCGAGGCTCCACTTTGACAAGCAACTAGACGTTGAGCTATTCGAATAGATTTCTGGATGAATGTTTCCAACTCAATGGAGTCATCATAAATCACCATTTGCATCTTTACCTCTGGAGACAAACCTTGACGATATGCTGCTAACAGCGCGGACTGATTCCAGCCACTGGTTGCGGCGAGAGTACGGAAATGGAGAGCATATTCTGCCACCGATGATCGCCCCTGCCGGAGCCTACAGAGCTGGTCTGCAACAGAGAGAGAAGAGGCAGAGTGATCAAACACATTCTTTACCCGAGTGGAGAAATCCTCCCAGGTGCGGGACTCGTGAGCTCCTGTCTCCCAGTAGCCTTGCGCCCAGCGTAGCACAGCCCCTGTCATGAGGCTAATCGCGAAGTCAACTTTATCCGCTTCAGTTGGATGCAAATGAGGTTGCCGACTGAAGTACAAGTTGCATTGCAACAGAAATCCACCACACTCCTCCGCTGCTCCAGAGAACCGATTAGGCATGGCCATGGGACTGCCAGTGACCGCAGGACTTACTGGCTGGGAAGAACAAACAGGCAAAGCCTTTAAGTGGCGGGTGAGAGCGTGAAGGAGATCCGTGGCGGCATCCGCGGTGCTGGGTGTTGCGGCTTCCATTCTGGTGACAAGGACAAAAAATAAAAAGCAAAAAACACAAAAACAGACAGGGTATCCAGGTAACTTCACGACACGACGGAGATCGATCACAAGAACCTTCTCCTGTTATTTTTGGGTCCGGTATACTGTTACGGTGCAGGGTCAGATCAGACAGAACACACGAGATAATCTCAAACAAGTCTTTACTGAGCGTGCAGCAGAACAGGTTTACAGGCCTCACTCACGAGGAGAACATCAATGGTTTGATAATCACAGGCACAGAGTACATCCAGGAAGTAACGAGAAACATGTAGCAAAACCCCACACAGCCAAACTAACAACAATACCGGACGAAGACCTAAACTAAAAGCAGACATTAAATACAGCAAACAATAAACCCCAAACGACAGAAAACAGGTGCAGGTGATAACAAAATAACTGGTGCTAACAGGATTGCAGATAGTGAACAGGTGCGCGGGTGAAGTGCATGATGGGAATTAGAGTCCTTTTTAATATGCCGGTGACAGGGAACGGGTGACGTGATGGGGGGAATCCGATGCTGAAGGCATCGGCTCCGTGACAACTGTAAGTCATAAGTTTTGAATAAAAGCTTCTGCCAAATGCATAAATGTAAATGTTGGATGACAAATGTAGCAAAACAGATTTAAAGAAGTCCAAGCACTCTGTTATTCTTATCTCTGTTTTTATTTTCTAGACATATTTAAACATGGAATAAAAATTGGGCCTTTATTTGTCAAGCCAAATCTCTGTGTGTCAGATGTGTCCAATCCTGCTCTTGGGAGACCACCTAGTTTATTCAACCCTAATCAAACACTTCTACATTATCACTCTAGTTTTACTGGTTATGTGCATTATAACGTTTTCATATTAAAAATATGTCTAGAAAATGAACACAGACTTGTGTCTTCGCCACACCTATTCTTCAGTGTTTTAAACATTTCATGGGGTCTAGCAAAGATTTTGATGATGAAAAAAATTCAATGTTAACCTTAAACCTTCATAGTACCTCCCAAAAGATCTCATTGGAGCTCAATCCACCCCATGCCTGCCTTCAACATGGGCCACACACACATGCGGACTGCTGTCAGAAGAGTTCCACTGGGCTGATTTTGATCCAAAAACATCCTGACACTCAATTAATTTCATGTGGTCTTACTTCACAGACAGGCCCCATAATTAGAAGTCAGCTTTAAAATTACATCCTTTGCGATACAGAGTGGGTGATGGACAGAACTGGTAGTTGTTGCACATGTGTTAGTGGTGCTGAAGCCAAACCTTTTTCCCTTGGGAAAACGTTTGCTCGCAGTTTCACATTTCTGGCAGGGATGCGTTGAGTTTTCCTTAATCACACTAAATTTGTACTGAATAAGATCTCATCAATACATACGAAGCATATGATGATAACCACATTGGTTTAAATAATTAAGTGTTTTGGGAGTTTCACTTGTGGATTATAATGTTTTGCTTACATCTACACAATTTGAGTCCTTGCAGCATTTGCATAATGTTAGATTGCTCAAGCAAAACAATAAATATGCGGATTCAAGCTAAATTGCAGTAATTTGAGTTTCATGCTCCACCAACAATGAATGAGATGTTAATGAGAGGAAATTGGATGCTTCTTAACCTGAACATACAGTAGGTGATCAGCAAGTAAAACTGAACAAATGGAAAGACTTCAACACTAACAGTAAAGAGATTTAAGTTATTACAGTGATGTAGTGTGTGTACTGTATATGCTGTACTGTATAGATGTAGTGCATAATGCAAAAATTTATGAAACCAACATAAGCAATTAGGGACTCCAATGGGAGTTATGTCATCTTCATATTTAAAATAGTTCTAGCTTCTAGGACATGGACGATTCTGAATCGATTCACAAATATCAAGAATCGTTTTTTTCTCAATTTTAATTGATAACGTAATGTTGACCGAACGCAAAAGGCAGAACTCTCAAGTGTTTGTTTTGTTCATAACAAAGTAAAATTTTATCGATATAATGTTAAAAATCTAAATAATTGCTACTGATGCTGTGGGTCATTGACAAATATTGTTTGTATACAATGTAACACCGTTGTTATTACAGCTTATTAGTCGGTGCAAAATCTCTAGTCTTAGATGCGCAAGGTTTTGCTGAAGTAGGCAATGATTCCACTGTTTTATAGAAGTTTCCATTTTCCCTGTGATCTACTGAAGTCAGTTTCCCAGCTGTCCCAAGTCCCATCACTACTGGGCTTTCACATAATTTCTATCATTTCTAGTACAATCCCGGTATTTCTTCCTTTTCAAACGCATCCTTTCTGCAGCTGTCATATGGGACCATCGCATCTATCACAACTCCACTATTCTACTCTTGTGAATTTGTATTCATTTTATGTTGGGATGAATGGTCACTACTTATTCTTCTGTCTGGATCCAGAAGTCCCTCAGGATCTCAGTCATGCTCTTGTTTCACCACTTTCTGTGGTTTCTGTCATTTTTGACTCAAAACTTGCTATGTACAGCTTTGTTTCTCGGTTGTGTCAGTCAGTGCTCTTTGTTACCTTGCATTGTAATTTTATTATTTGCCACATCAATGGCCGATCACATTCTATTTCAGCATTCGATTTATTTTGTGGAACAGTGTCTACATTCTTGAGAACCTCATGAAATACAACATACCCTGCCTTTAATATGCATTTGTCCTTTTATCCTTGTCAGAAAGAAAAAAAATGTCTTATTCAGTTCCATGCAAAGTACTTCATTTACAGATACTAACCCAAAACAACTTCACAGAAGAGTATGTTTACAATCTAGCAGCATTGTTGTGTCTGCTAAATGAATGAAAGTAAATATAAAAAAGTATTTGACAATGACATAACATCAGCTATATGTGATAAAAAAATTTAAGTTTCTCTTTTCTGCTTGTTTAATTCTGGGTTGAGGACTCTCTGTATACGGCATCCTTCACCTCTGGAGCATGCAGGCCACGCAGCCTTTAAAATGAGACACAGCTCATGGACACAGTCTTGTGGACAAATGCAGGAGTAGTTTGTAGCGTCTGTCAAGCAACTAGCTGGTTTTGCGCAATCGTTACAGAACACAGTTTCTAGTTCAAGTTAATTTGTATAGCACTTTAACAACGTAGAACTGTTTTAAAGCAGCTTTACAGCAAAACAAAATGATACAAGCAGGGAAATATAAAAGCTAGTTTAATAACTCCTAGTGAGCACTCCAACACAGCGATGATGGCAAGGGACCCTAACTCCATTAATGAATGTGTATATAGAGAGAGAGAGAGAGAGAGAGAGAGAGAGAGAGAGAGAGAGAGAGAGAGAGAGAGAGAGAGAGAGAGAGAGAGAGAGAGAGAGAGAGAGAGAGAGAGAGAGAGAGAGAGAGAGAGAGAGAGAGAGAGAGAGAGAGAGAGAGGGAGGAGGGAGAGAGAGAGAGAGAGAGAGAGAGAGAGAGAGAGAGAGAGAGAGAGAAACCTTGGGAGAACCCAGACTCACTTGGAGGGTCATTTCTCCTCTGACACGTAGTTTGATAAAAATTACTTGATTTAAAGCGATGTACTAAATTTGAAGCTATGTAGTTCTGAATTTTGAGTTGACTGTTTTATTTTTGTTTTTTTTTATAACTGTGTTAGTGTTAAAACCGGCTTACACCTAAATGTGGCCGGTATCAAGCACTGAGTTTAATTAGGGTTGATGATTTTGACTGAATTTAGATTGGGTCTGATTTGTGTTGTGATACAATTCATTTATGTTTACGTTAAACTAGGTAGTCATTAATAAGGCCAATATTATACAGTAAAGGATTTACTGTTCCCTTTCACCAGCCGCCATCTTGATTCACCTGTTCACTATTACTTGGACTCTATTTATACCGTGTGTTTGCAGTTTGTCTTTGTCCAGTATTGTTGTTGCTTGCGTGTCACTTTGCCTGTCTTATTGTTGCCCGTCTTATTGTTGCCCGTCTTATTGTTGTCCGTCTTATTGTTGCCCGTCTTATTGTTGCCCGTCTTATTGTTGCCCGTCTTATTGTTGCCCGTCTTATTGTTGCCCTTCTTATTGTTGCCCGTTCTTGGATTTATATGCTGCCTGTCATTATGCCTTTGAGCCTGATGTACCTATTTCACCTGGAGGATTGAACTCTGTTATTGTCTGACTCTTACCTGGACCGCTAACACTGACAAATCCAACGTCAGGTCAGAGTATGGACTGGATGCAACCTCGGAATAATAAGAAACAAACAAACTGAGAGCAAAAAACTGTTTCACACCCTTCGATGCAACAAGTACATCAGATTGTTTTGGGTTCCGGTTGGCCTAATTAATGCAGCCTAACAATCCCTTAGGGGATTTGTGTTGGACTATGTGTATGCTATGTTAAAGAGATAGGTCTTTAATCTAGATTTAAACTGAGAGAGTGTGTCTGCCTCCCGCACAGCACTGGGAAGACTATTCCAAAGTTTAGGTGCTAGAGAATGATCTACCATCACCATTTGATTTAGAGATTCTAGGTATTATTCAATTCTAACAATTATTCAGTGCAGACTGAATTTATAAGGTGCATGAGAGAATATATTCAACAGAGACGATACTGTATTTATACAATACTGTACATATGCATAGTTCAATAAACAAGCTTTTAAGAGCTCAATAATTAAGATTTTGAAAATAAGTGGTCAATTTTTTTTGGTGGATTGACATGTATGGATTATATATTCCCAGATGATTAGTAATCTGTGCTAACAAAATAAACAATGTTGACCATTAAATATGTTGAAATGACAGTTTCCAAAATATGCTTTTTGCAGTTTAGATGGAGTGGTGTACTACAGAAAGATTTTTGCTGCCTTTCTGAACAAAACCAAAAAGACCTTTATTATGTCACACCCTCAAATATAATGTTAAAAGTTGCCATGTAAAATAGAAATGACCAACTTCAAGCCCAGGGCTTATACAATTTTAATATAAGGATAATAATCAAACAAAGCATTTTGCACAGTCAGGTCAACACAAGAAAAGCTGTGTTTGACTAATAAGGGCAAATGGGATTCAATCTTAACAAGCTGTTTAACAAACGGCATGGGGAAACCACAGCCTTCTATGATAATCCATAGTTACGTTACGAATTTGTCACATGAAGGACGCTAAACCTATAATGCCATGTCAGCGTTTTTACTAACAGACGGTTGATCCATATAAAATCTATATTTGTGTTGTTTGGTGAATAGAGCTATTTTTATTAGCGGTTTAATTGTACTGACTACAAAGAAAAATAAAATGATTACCTTTCATGTGTTTGTGTAAGTACAGTAATGTTATTTGTACCTTCACTGAACATATTTTACTGCTATAAACAAGCCTTACACAAAAGGTCCTTAATGCAGTATGTGACTAATAAAAAAAGGAAAGACATAATTAATTTGCTATATGAAGTCTCTCAGCTTGTAAAACATTGAGTCTATAAAGCAGTACACAACACTTGTGACAGGTGAATTTTATGGTAAAAGCTTTAGGAACGTCCCTACTCTGCTTAAGCGGGTGATATCACCTTACATTAGATAAAAAGGATCAAGCGGTGGAACAAGAGAAAGAACAGATGACAAATGGACAACAGCATTGTGTGCAAGTGAAAAGAAAAACGGCTCTATCGTTAAATCGCTGAAGTGTGGAAATGAGCCAATGCAGTTTGTCATGAGCCTTCAGTATATGCCTCCTGTCCCTCATCAAACAGTGTGTCCTCTTAGCTGTTGAACTGAGACAACAGTCGTTCCATACAGACAGACCTATGACTGGGATCCATCAGTACGTGAACAGGCAATACATGAGAAAGCATGCACTACATACATGCGACACCTGACAAAATAACAGGGATGTACAGAGACATGCATGAGAACTACAACTCGATGTGATCATTAGAGTAATACAAAATACAACATACAAAATAAAAATAACAAACGGTCTCAGAGATGTAACCCAGTTTCTCGGGATGATCTGAACATTCATGCCATTTATGATCAAGTTCAAGGGCATGTGACATAGGCAAGGGCAACTGTACTGTACATGGTTTACAACTGAGCTTTCTAGTAAACTCTTTGTCATGGGCATACAAAGGCATGCACAGGACATACATGCACAAAACATAGACACACACATACTCACACAACACGCAAAACACACTCACCAAACAAAAACATACTGCATTTTAAACAAGCTGGAGCTTTTCTTATAAGCCCACATAATAATCCATTACAATCATTTAGTCTTGACATCAGGAATGAACGTGAATGAGCCATAAATGAGCCAATTTTCAGCCAAACGTATAGTGTTATGGTAAATATACAGATGCAACACCATCTAGAATAGAATTTGAATTCAATTCCATTTTTTCTATTCAAAGAAAAAACTTGTAGCACTTCTTCTCAGTTGGACTCTTTTACTTTGCATGTCTTCTTGGCTTTCCTGAGCTGCGTGGGTAGCATTTACGGTGTGACAAATACAGTTTGGATCCCTGAAATGAGGAGTAAGAGGAGAAGAAGCAGCACAGTTCCACCAAGGGAAGCATTCAATTTCTTGCCTCATTTACAGCAGGTGTATTCAGGTGGAGGCTACACACACATGCACAGTAGGAGTGTAGGTAAGTACTTGAGCATCTGTTCGCCAAACCTCGGTCATTTCAAGGACAACAAGGTGTGGGCAAACAAGAAGCCCTTCAAAGTTCTTAACCTTAAATATTTATATAAATATATAAATATGCTAACTACTCAATCTGAGCGTACAATATTATCATAATCACCTGTTTGTAGAGTCACACAGTGATTTCATCTTTTCGGAATGGTGTACTGCTTATAGACCATGAAAACTGCACAAATTTGATGCTCGACTCATTTCACTAAGAACCGATTGTTTTCTAGGAAATGTCATTGAAATGAGTGTCACGCATGTCGGTGATCTTCTCATTCTGAAATCCTGAAATGCCTCTTGAAATTGCTTGCCAACATTCCATCAGCTTTAGACAGATGTTGCAAGAAGGGATGATCGTTGTCAAGTGCTATGAGACGACATTCAACTGGTATGAGATGTTCCTAACAAATGCGCCAAGTTAATGCATACTGTAATTTTATACTTGAAATTGAGCATCCAGCCGTCCATGGAATGGAAATTGTCGAGTAGTCTATATAAAGTGTAAAGTCCAAATGCTATGAAGCAGAAATTTTAATGGTGTATGGGAATACCAGATTATACATGGCTGATAGGCGTGAAAGTACAGTTGGCATTGTGTGTGTGTTTACATGTATTTGTGAATTGTTATATAAGGTCGGAGTAATGCTCAAATGGGTTTAAAATGATGGAAAAACAATTATGGTAATATGGCATTTTAGACCTTCATATAAAAAAACAAGGACGGCATTTAAAAAAGTGAATACAAAACTGCGTTCCAGCCTATTTTACATTCATGTGAATTTTTTTGAATGAAATGGGACATTCATCAAACTTTCTTTTTTTATGACAATAGAAGTCTATTTATACCCTTCCTAAAAACCAGACCTGATGTGAGCTTTTGGTAGATTGTGAAAGAATTCTGCTAGTCGCCTTTAGGACTATAGCAGAAAATGACATCAACTTACTCTTACAGGTGAGTATAAGCCCCCGTCAACATGAAAAAAAAAATCAGTAAATGAGCATGGGTGGTTGGAGTGGGTGGTGGAAATGCGTGGTTGTTCACTGACAAAATGTTAAATGCTCTTTCATTAGTAAGTCACTTTGGAAAAAATGTCCAGTAAAGAAATAAATATACTGCAGTCAGCACCCAGCTGAGAATCCGGTTCACCCTCACTTACATTTCAGTGTGAACACTTTTAAATCACTCCCAGCCATTATTGGCATAACATGTTTTACATTATATTATAGTGTTAATATATACACTAAAAAAGACGTTAAAAAGTGCTTGTTTAAAGGCTTTAATTATTGTGAGACTAAAGGTTTTAATTCGACAAAGCTCATATAGCACACAGAGTCTGGAATTAAAGCATGTCTGTACAGGTACCTACCATTTTTCTTGGCACATTGCCATGTGTCAAATCACCTCCCATGAATCTTTAACAAAGCCATTTTTCAACACGTTATTTCAAACCCCACAGCAAAAGTATCTCGCTTGACGTCAAATGTAAGCAGCCTGACCGTGATGAATCGGTCCTCCTGCTATTTTATGGATTGTTTAAATAGTCTCCAAAAACCAAAATTGATTCTCTATTACCAATGTCACTCACTGCTGATAATGACAGCACCTCTCTGGGTCGAATACAAGACATGATTTTAATAAACGCACATCACCTTATAGATTTCAGACAGGCCCGGTAAGTAATAGAATTCTCAACGTATAAACTGTGCCAAAGATGAACACCCTTGAGGGGTTGATGCGACGTGTGTGGGGTTTACAACGGACTTCTGAGTGGACAGATGACAACAGCTAAACTCTTATGGAAATCAGTATGATCGCAGTCTGCAACCTTGGGTGAGGAGCCGACCACAACTGACTGTTTTTCAATGTGAAAACAGTTTAAAGACAGTGTGGTTCGAGTGATGCAGCTCAAGGGAATTGATGCTCAGTTAATGGATGAAGCCCATGAAGGTCCCAAGGACAGATTACCTCTGTGGAACAGCTACAGTGCTCTTGTTAAAGATTTATCAGGATGAGAAAATGAAATGACCAAAGAAGTTAAAAGAGTGAGGAAAACGATGATGAAAAATTTGCATTTGTGCTAAATATAAGGTTTGTGTTTGTAGGAATATTCAGCGGAAATGCAGCCAAGCACATGTTTTTCTGTAAGTTTTTGTCACACACAAAAGGCACCATTAACCCATGTTATGCTTTCTTTATGATTTCATCACAGCACGCTCAAGAGCTCATGCTGTTGTGAACAATCTTAACCCCTCGTTTTCAGGGACAACAGACACCTGAACAGATGGATGCTGCCGCAGACAGACTGGGCCCGCTCACGCTCTTAAGTACACTGAAAATTACTGACAGAGAGAATGATGGAGCACCTGCTGGAGAAGAAAGACCTTCTGTTATGCCACTGTAAATTGGCTTGACAAGAAAAACGTTTCGCTTCTCAATGTCAGCTGTTTGGGCATTGGAGAAAACGGAACTACTGCTGGAGCAGGAAACTGATTTTCCTCATTAGGATGCTGCCTCAGGACCATTATAGTGAAATATACTTCTTTCCTCCTAACAGCTACAGACGTCTAAGCTCGTCTAAGACATACTGTGGAAAACAGGCCAACAGCAGTTATTGCCTGTGGAATATAAACAACATTTGAATGATTAGGGCATTTGAACATTCAGAGGGAAATGTGAGGGGTGCTAGTGTGTTCTGTGTGGTGGATATAGCTTTTTTGATATGGCCTTTCTCCGGGGCAGTAGTTCTCAAACTGTGGTACATGAAGAGCCAGCTGGTGGTACAAGACAAAACAAAAAAGTTAAAACATTAAAAATGTGATTTTTTTTCAACATGCAGATGATGCCACACTGCATGTGCATCTACTCGAGATTGTAGTTTTGAAGAGCTGCTTTGACTAGAACCACAGCAGGTAAAGTGTCAGTCTAATAAAAGTCTATCAGAAAGCGAAGAACGCCTGACACACTTAGAATCTGATCTCTAGATATACGTCTGGCATATATAGCCACTTTAGCACAGTTTTTAGGGGTTTTGGGTGGTTGCTAGGGTGCATTGTGTGGTTGTTCTGGTTACTTTCTACCAGTAACCAGGTGTTGCTCCCAGTATTCAGGATTTATGGGATGGTTGCCAAGATACTTTAAAAAATATTTTAGAACCAATTAAACCTGTAACCAGGAAGATAACTATATTTGCACCCACACCAATGGACAATAACATTGTTTTTTCTTAGCTTGCACGCTTTTTAAGTTTTGCACAATATACCAAACCATATTAGCATCTGTTAATTTATATTGTGTGAGAAATGTGTCAGGTTATGCATGTAACCATGGTTACCAGAGAAGAGAAACAAGACACTGAGTCTTCTAAAGGACACTATGGGGAATGCCTCCTTCATGACCGGTGTCTGAAGCACAAATCTAAAAACAACAATGAACTTGACATTGGCTGGCGACATCTACTATGTAAATAGTTGTGTGGGTTTTTTTAATTCTAAGGTGAACTTTAGCTGAAAGATGGCTGTTTCATGGGAAACATTGTTTCCTTTGTTTTTATTATTAAATTTAGAACAATAAAAAAATCTTCTTTATCTGTAGTTTTAGTAATTATTTCCCTTTCTCTTGTCTCTGTATGAAAACGTGCACCTCTGAAAACGATGATGTCATGCACTTGCGTGAGTACACTCAAAACAATGACGGCTTACATAACTGTGTGTTTGCCCTACTTAAACTTTAGCTTCTCAAGCAAACAGCACACAGATTTACTGCACCGCGACAACTGGCTGAGACGCGTCATTTACATGCACCAAATTCTAAACACACTTATATGCCATTAAAGGGTAATAAAAAGCCCCTGTGGGTTAAACCTGTGCACAGGCACGTAGTGTTTCTTTTAAAATGACATCGCCAACCACTGGCGTCGAATGCATAATATAGCGTTTTCAGTAGTTTTCATGGAACCATGTAAATGCAGATCGTTTTACCAACGTTGTCGTGTGCATGTGGAACTTTTTAAACACCAAAGGAAAACGTCTTTTACTACATCGTTGGCGTATAAACGTGGTCTGAGTAAGGGTGGGTGAAACTTCAGGATCTGGAGTGGTTCTCATGCTTGGTTGCTGTAACAATACTGGGGCAGATAAACGACGCCACACGGAGAAGTAAGTGAAATGGTTTTAATGAGGTGACCTGGTAAACAGGTTAATATAAAGAGTCCAGGTAATTGATGGCAGGTGAGCGAGGTGCAAGGGATGATGGGTAATGTAGTCCATGAGGAGGTGCTGGAACATTTCTATGCATTGTTTTTATTGTCACCTCAGTGCTTTTGAAGGGACCCTTGAAATGGCTATTTAATGGATATTGATGAGAAAAAAATGAAAAATAGCACTTAAGGCTGACAGTGAGAAAGAGCAACACAAAATTAACTTAACATGTTGTGATTTAACTTAACAAGTTTATTTTTATAATAAGTAACTCAATTATTATTATACAATCGATTAATACAAAGTAATTATCATCCTCAAGAAGCACTAAAACTCATAATAAGTTCAGCAGAAATAACTCAGGGTTGGAAGTTTTATTAAATCCCTGCGAGAATCTATAATCTATAATCCAGTTTTTGTCATGTTTTATTGTGGACATCAAAAATTTCTTTAAAAAATCCAATAAATCATTAAAACACCAAAGCTTTCAACTCATCATTTCCAATGTTTTCAAAAATCCATTTGTTTCTCAAAAGAGCAATTTCCCACTCACACTGTGGCCTTCAGCAAAAACTTTGGTGTCAACTTTAACTTAAAACTTAAATGAGGAAGCAATAAAAGTTTATCAAAAGTATTTAATAGTTCAAATTCAAACTATGCACTCAAAGAGTCTTACAGCTCCATCTGTTTTATATTCTCATTATTTGGACAGTGAAAGGTCCTCTCTTAGTTCTCCACTCCTCCACCTGCTTCTGTCTTTATCATCTTATAATGTTCCTCTCCGAGCTTTCTTAACTGTTCTGCAGCCTGTGGATATGAGAAGGTAAGACAGGAAAAATAAATGAAACAGTATACATATAGACCTTGCTATACATAAGTTATAACATTTAACATTATAACATTTATACCAGTGGTTTTGTTTCAGAATCAAGATTTTATATTGAACCCAAGGGGTCACCCAACACAATGCAAAACCTATAGCAAGTATTTATTAAAGTATGTTTATACACACAAGTTATCTATTTAAAAAAATGGAAATATACAAGCATTATACTCCAACAAATGGAGTAGGGATTGCTCTTTTATTTTACATTTTACATTATATTTTTAGGTGGCCATTTATGAGGAATATGGACTGTTATGAACGTGACAATTCTCAAAACAGCACTTTATCTGACTATGGTTTAAACTAGGGATGCAACAATACAGTTAGCCCACAGTTCAATACATACCTCGGTTTTTTAACCACGGTTTTCGGTTCGGTTCTGATGGCTTGACACATAAGAGTGTTTTTTTGTTATTCTATGCTTAGGCAATAGGAACAGTAAGAGGTTAAGAAGAAAAAATAAAAACAATTTATTGCAATACTCCTTTATTTTACTTAAAAGCAAAGAAAAGTCCACTAGTTCCTAGTGTATTGTATAATATAAAATAATTTTTTATTTTAAAATGAACACTGACATCTCACAGCTGCTGGTAGCCCATGTACAAACTGTGGAATTCCTAAATTTTGAAAATAAACATACATGTGAAGTTAGTAAACATAAACTGACCATTTCAAATAAACATACTTGTACTTCAGTAAACATAAATAAACCATCTTAATTAAACTTAACAATACTTCAGTACAGTATCGCCATGTTAAAGTGTGGAATGATGGTTCAGCGCCCCCTAACTTTAGATCATAGTGATTGAATATTTACTTGCGGGGAGGAGTTTCCTCATCTCAGCTCGTAGACTTACAGGCACACACAAACAGTCAATTCGGAGAGAAATAAAACGCACATAAATTATTTAAACGTAAAACCGAAAAAAAAACGCAATTCACAAGCACGTATTGAACCGTGGATGACGTACCGAACGGTTCAATATTATATTGAGAATTGTGGCATCCCTAGTTTAAACATAAAAAATACCTCACCCGGGTATTTAAACCACCAAGTATTGACATCAGCTATTATTTCGGAGAAAAACAAAAACATTTGGCAAAAACATATTTTTCATAAGGATAAGATATTTGCATGGAATTGCCCTATTGAATGTATTTGTAGTTTTGTTTACGGTTTTGAAGAATGAAGATCTGTAACACAACCACCTGTAGCATAAATGGTACAGCATGGTGATAACAACAGCACGGTCGTGGGTTCAATTTCCACAGAAATGTAAAATTGGATCAGAAATTTCTATACATTGAATATAAGCATGTTTAAGCTATTCAGTGATCATCATGTTGGCCTGTCCTGATGAATGTTACTACACCAGTCAAACAACACAATTTACATAGAAGTTATCTGGAATGTCACAGCTTATAAAGAAACAGAATATGCCCATTATAAGTATTTTAGAATTGATAAATACACTTTTAAACTCCAAATAAGCTTGGCTCGATGCTTTATTCTGGCATAGAGACTATTCAAAAATAAAACAGTTCCACAAAAGGAAAATTACTGTAAAAGCACATGATGAAAAACACACAGTGTGACCCGCAGCCCCCAGCGACAGCAGACTGCGATGTATTCACATCTACCACACACAGCCGGGCGTCCTCCGCTGAGATAAGTCCCCGCAGGAGGTGCGATTAAACGTCCCAGCTCCCATGTCACCTTATGATCCAATCTCTCAGTCACAGCACTCTTTAATTCCTGGGCGATTGCCGGCGAGCAACAGTTCGACTGAGACCGGTTGCCGCCGTTGAGTGAGAGGTCAGTCTCATAAACACTGGCAGCTGGGCTCGCCGCGGGAGACTCGCATTCATAAAGCTTTAATAAATGTTACAGCACATTAAATCACCCCAGAGCTGGTGCACGATATTTCAAACGAAAGCCGCTCAGTCATGAAGTCTGAACGACCACAGCATTACGTTGTGAGTTCCAGCGAAAAATCACATAATGCTTTGCACATAATGCATAGAGACATAACCTTGTTGGTTTGTACGTGAGGTCTGACTTGCTGATTGCGGGCGATTGTGGGTGAGACTACTTTCTATCTGAAACAGTCACTTCAATTTATGAATCTTTCGGTTAATGAGCCAATTATTAATTTCTATTTTTTTTTATTTTTGGGTTTGTTGTATATGGGGAGACTTGTGAAGACTGTGGGTCTTCAGCATCAGGAAAAAAAGCACTGATTTAAAAATTCATTAAAAATTAAAATTGTATAATCATGTTATTTTAACACAGTTGTTTTCTTATTAAAATAAGTATCAAGATTAAACTTAAATGATCAATACAAACAACATACTGATTGTAACAACATTGGGTACACCAATGGCACCAGCACCATTTCCCACCAGTGGCAGCTCAACACACTAGGTAAAGGTCAGGTAAGGAGATAACCAAGTCCAATTTATTGTACCCAAACCATTCTCACTTATTTAGCTGTGAGAAAAACAGATGTCCTGGTTTAGGACTGATAAAACTCACATGGCGGCTGATAAATTTCACATTTAGGTCGACAAGCTGGATGGAATTGGGTTTGCGAGGAGTGTGAAACGGACTCAGATTGCTGTCAGAAGGAGGGCTGTGGATTGGACCTTGGCTGGCACGACGGAAGGAGTCACACCGTGACGGATGAGCGTTGACGGTCAGTGTTCTGACAGCCTCCGGATAGAGGGGCCGTAATTTGATCAAGCTATCAATCAATACGTCCAGATGGGCATCAATCAAGAGCATGTTGTGCCGCACTTTATCTTCTTCTCTTCCAGAAACGAGAAATGGGAGAAAAGAAAATAGGAGACTCAATTTCTGTTTGGTTCCTCTCTGGTGACAGGAGTGGATGGAGTAGGGTCACCCTGCAGTGGGTGTGCCTGACAAGAACACTTAGGCACTGAAACCACGTAACGGGATGCAGGTGAAATAGATTATGATAGACTATGAAAAGGGCTGATGATATTGTGGATGGGGCACTCCCTTCCATTGATAAAGAACATGGTATGAAGATGTCACAAACTGTTTACTAAAAGTGTTTTAAGACTCCATCGTTGAAACTGCAGGAAGCAACAAAAGCCAATTGTGGCTTTGGAAAAATGGGATTGAGAAATGTTAGGTCACGACAACTTGGCAGAAAGAAAGAAGTTATCTTGTGTTGAGCTATGAATAATTGGGCAGATAAGGCTTAGTTGAAACTTATGAGAAACTCTAAATGCAGCGGAAAGACAGATAAAATACGTCTGAGACAGAGGGAAGAATACAATCTGGAGGTCTGCACAGGGATGAAGCTCAAACCCAGTGTGTAAATGAGAATCTGTGACCCAAACTGACCCAACTGATACTGCTCAATTTTAGAACTGAACCTGTCCTGATCATTCAATTTATTTCCTCTCCTAGATTCTGTATGGCAGAAGATGCGAGCCAATGGCCAACAAAGTTCTGATAGCTTTAAATGTTTAAAATATTATTTATGTTTTTTCTCAATTATTACTCATATTATTGTTTATAAGTATTATTTATGATGTTAAAATACATGATATAAAATAATGCATGGCAAAGGTAATTATTCAAATATGTAACATGATTACTACAAATAAACAATATATTAGGGATGTCCCGATCAGGTTTTTTTTGCCCTCGAGTCCGAGTCATTTGATTTTGAGTATCTGCCGATACCGAGTCCTGATCCGATACTTCTATAATACATAAAAAAGAATAAAGAAGAGCGAAGAAACAGATCCAGGATAAGTTCCTTATTTTTTATTTAATTCACCTTATTTTAACATTCAACAACTCTGTTAACAAACAGAGCACTTCTGTGAGGTAGCTTGAACAATCAAGTAATAAATAACATAAATTCTTCACTTTTGGACTTTAGTGCAACAGTAAATATAAAAAAGTCTAATATAAAAACAAATAGCACCTCAACTTAAAATACCTGGCAGGCATGTAAACAAATAAAAAAATAAAAGTGCCACAGTGTTTGTAAAGCCAGTAATGTGCTTTTAGGAACTGCACTCCTAACTCTTACTGCTCACGCGTTGCTGTTTCTGTGTGGAGTCAAGAGGTCTAACTCTGTGCCACCGCATAACTATAGATGTGTTCAAATAATAAGAATATGTCGGAGCCTGTGGCTGAGTGGACAGCGCTCCAGACATATACAGCACAACTGCGACACGAGTTCGAATCCCGGCTCTGGCGTCCTTTCCTATTAAAAATAATGAGAATTTATATACATATATATCCGAGTCCTGATCGGGAGGTAACGTCCGATTCCGATTGAGTCTGAAACCACGATATATAAACCATGATATATATTGTAGGGATGTCCCGATCCAATCAGGCCGATCGGAAATCGGGCCATCCCTACAATATATATCATTCAATCCAAACAGCCACAAAATCAGAGGTGGGAAAACAATGAATAGTTAACATACCTGTTCAGGTGTTAAGTCCCTCTGTTCATTAGCTAGCATCTCATAACCAACCATAAACTTGCGGATGGTGGCGGAGCGCAGCAGAGGAGGATAATAGTGAGCATGCAGCTGCCAGTGGCTCATGTCTTCTTTTAGATAACTTCCTGTCGGGGCTCCTGGAGACCAAAACAATATCACATAATTTCTCGTTTCAAAGTATAAGTGAAGTGAAGTAATTATTGAAAAAAAAAAGTTTTAAAGGCGAAGCACAATTATAACATTTTGATAAAATATAACAAAAAACATTTCAAAATGGATTAAAGTGAACTGTGCAAAATAAGACTAGAAATATTTACAGTATAAAAACCAATGTCAGTTTTGATTTTTTCCTATGACCTCTATCAAATACACAGATGTAATCTTTGCAAAGAAATGAAAGGTCAATGACGTGAAGCTGTAGCATGTGATGGCTTATTTAGTTTACTATGTGTTTCATTTTAAGCAAAAGATTAAAAATGAAAAGATTGCAAGATATCCAAATGGAGGCCATTTTTAACTGCATGATTCAGTGCGATCAAGTTTATTGTTTTGGTCTCACAAATAAAAAATATCTGTTACTACATCAAAGCCGCATTTGCTATATAGAAAAAAACACAGTACTGGGCTTTAGCCTTAACAAACCCAGCCAGCAAACGTTTGGATGCCAATGGCATGCGGGACATCTCTTGTAAGGTTTCACGGTACATATTAAGATATAAAACGGCTGTGAGAACCAGCAATTTGGCTGTGAGCCCATCCCAGAGCCCCTTCTCTTATCCCCATGTAATGAATGAAAAGCATATCATGCAAGTTAAATCAGATTTATCCTGTCTGCTCCAATGAAACGGCTGTTAATTTCCTTTGCTGACGTTTTTCCGGCTGCTAATGATATCCGGGTTCTCGGTGTGTTATTGGGTTTGAACCATGATCTTACTTTCGACCTTTCACATATCTGTTTTGTCTTTTTTGTTTTGTTTTGTCCTCATGAGGTACAGCACTTCTATGCTGTCTGAGGTAGAGATTGCTGTTTAATGGATATTTTTATCTGTGCCAGTGAAAGACCTGGATTCTCAAATACCACATAGATTGTTAACAGCCTAAAAGTTAACAATGAGCAATTCCATGCAAATGTCAACCTTACCATGAAAAAATACAGTAACTATTTTATGTTCTTTGAAGAGTCATTTCTTCTTCTTTGAATATTATTGTTTCTTGTTTGATTGTTTCCATTTTTAAAATATACTGTAATATCTTGTGCAAAGACTAATATTTTTTTATGTCTGGACTCTATCTAACAGAGGTTTATGTTCAATATATATATAATGTTTTTTTTTAGTTCTGATGGAAAATGTCATTAACATAATGCTGGAATTGCTTTGATTGTGAACACTGTGTGTAAGTGTTATGGCTTAATGTGAGTGTGGCTCTTTCTATATCATTTTATTCTGTTTACACACTAAATAATCATTTAGGTTCAAGTTCAAGTTTATTTGTATAGTGCTTTAACAATGTAGCACTGTTTCAAAGCATCTTTACAGCAGAATAAACAGAATGACAAGCAGGGAAATATAAATGCTAATTTAATAACTAATATCAGCAGTCTCCTAGTGAGCACTCCAACACGGAACCCTAACTCCATTAATGAATGTATATATATATATATATGGAGAAAAAACCTTGGGAGAACTAGGGCTGTGCCGATAAACGATATCATATATGGAGATAAAAATATATGTCCTTGATAAGCTCTAGATTTTACTTTTACATATGGATTAATATAAGAGCCAATCACACAGCAGAAATATGCGACAACAGCCAATCAGCGTGCAGCTTTTAACGTCACGTCAAAGAACAAAGTCAATTTCTCACTTTGCAAAGCAAACTTCGCACGAGGATGACAAAAATAAGTGAAAGCAGTGACCAAAGTGAAACTAACCTTGAGTTATTATCCAAAAATGATGAAATTGTCGACAAAAAACTATACTTTGGTCTAAAACTATACTATAAATGTAATTAATGAACCCTCAAATTTTTATGGCTTCAGTCATAGTTGGGATACTCTTTTAAAGCTGGCAGCATTAACAGTTTATATATCGAAATATATATCGTTATCGATCAATATGGGAAAAAATTATCGAGTTTACATTTTTGCCATATCGCCCAGCCCTAGGGAGAACCCAGACTCACTTGGAGGGTCATTTCTCCTCTGACGTGTCACAGCTGCAGTCAATAGTTTGATAAAAAATAGTTAAAGTTGTGTACTGAATTTGCTAAAGTTTGAAGCCGTGTAGGTCTGAGTTTTGAGTTGATCTGGATTATTAGTTGTGAGATCTAGAAAAGTTATTTGTCATGTTGCCGGATACCTTCAATATTCTGTAATAATTAACCATGTGTACAGTAAAATGTTACAGTCACAGTCATTTCTTATTTCACGACAAATACCTACACATAAAAAAACAAAAGAGAGTTATTGATGTTAATATGGTAACAGACAAAAGCAGTTATAAGCAGAAAATGTGCCAACTGCAGGGCTGCAAGGTCATCAAGCGAGTATGTATGCCTGAAAATCATAACACATTGTTATAATAATGAAAATAATAACTAGTGTCTTTCCTGCACTGCTTGAGTTGTTTTCAATACATATAAAAAGTGTCATAACCATTAATTACACTCCACAGTAGAGGATGAGACTGGTTATAATAATTGCATGCTTATTTTATTACAGTTTATTTTATTGCAACAAGGCAGTTGATGGCCCAGGCACGCTGTATACATCACATCTGAACAGCAAAACCTCACTATAAATACTGCAATATTAACTTTACTTTAATATTTAATATAGTCTTCATCTCCCCACGTAAAACATAGTGAACATTTGAAACGTGTTGCATGTTGCAACTGATCTATACACACAGTATGACTGGCTGGGTCAAATATAAAACTTTTTTTGGGTTAATTTAACCCCAACGGTTGGGTTTTTCCCTTTTTAACCCAATACTGGCATCAATGGTTGACGGATGGCCTGGCAGACACCTGCGCTGGCGCTTCTGCCGCAAGCAACTCCAGTGTCGCAACGGACCCACAATTACATTCGGCAAAGCATACTGTCACCCGTTCAAAGTAAACCAGAAGCGTTGACGCTGACGCACCGTTTGAATGTAGCGTAATTAAAACACTGAAGCTCTACAGCATGTTAAAGACTGTAACTGCTGAAGATGCCTCTTTCAGTAATGCTTAAAAAAAGATGAGGTCATGCAACTTCTTAAGAAGCCCTTCTTAATAAATAAAATCAGAAGTGTAAATACATATAAATAGCACAATGTGAATCTAATTAACAACTTTGAAATGCTTGGCGGTCAGCGACAAAACATCACTGAGACGGCAAGTTTGTGCATGTGGAAGGATATAAATGATATGCATTTTTAGCACATGAATGTGTAATAAAGTGTGCACTTTCCACACCACCAGCTTAGCCAAATAGCAATGTAAAATAAAGTTCGTTTTCAAATAGGTTTCCTAGAAAACAACCCCTGGAAAAAATAAAGCAATCACCAAACTGTGAGAATGTTCACTCAACTTTTTTACTTTGTAGCCAATTAACCAATAATACAAACATAACATACAAATATAACAGTAATATTATTAATCAATTTTTATTTAATACCTGAGCGTGTTCCAGAAAGCACGGAGTCATTTTACTGCTATCAAAATCCTACTGTGAGTTAAACAAACCACTCTGTTGCACTATGAGGACTGCTAGTCTTAACAACAGTGGTAAGCCGTATCGACATCTGTGATATCACAAATCCGTTCACTTCTACTTCGTGAATTTCTAGAGAACAACTCAATAAATGCTTTCGTTATTGATAAGGAGGATGTATTAAGCTATAAAACTTGCAAAGATGATACAACAATCTCTCAAGGAAAATTTCAATCTCCACACCACCCCCCTTTAAAGGTGACCTATTATGCCTTAGGGGTCCACAGAATGTGTCTGTGAAGTTTCAGCTCAAAATACACCACAGATTATTCATTGTATCATGCTCTGAATGTAAATTCTTCAGGCTCATTGCGTATTGGTTTTTGGTGTTTGTGTCTGTTGAGCTGCTGATTTGCTGAGTTGCCAATTTGGGGATTATTTGTCACCATATTTAGCCTCTCGTGATCTTTCCCATTTGTGCTCAATCATGCCATGAGTCTGCGCAGTAAACACACATCAGTATGCTTGCCACTTGAAATTGCTGGTTGCAAGAACCAGCAGTTTCTTGCAACTGCAAAGTCATACTTCATAAATATAAACATTCACTGACCACCAAGAACATCACGTGTACAATGCCTTTTTCTGTTAGTTTTTTTTTTTTTTAATATACACAAATGCAGACCTGTTTGGTGACTTTTTGTGAAAAAATGAGGGTGCTCTAGAGATTGTTTGAGGGAGGGGTTTGGCAACACTACGCGTGTGTGCGCTACTTCTAATCCACTACATCTTCAGCAGCTCAGATGTCAGAAGTAAATTAATATTTTTTCTTCAGTCTTACATCCAACAACAAAACACATGAAACACGTTTGTTTACAAAATATTCTTGTCACTACAGCTGCTCTGTAGTGTAATGTTGTGGTCCATCAAAGCGGTTTGTCAGACTGTTAAGGTTCTAAAAGGTTCTTTAATTTAAGGATCAAAACAAAACATGTGGATGTATTTTTAATAATGTCATTGTGTAGACACACTGCTGACACACATTAACGTTTAAACAACTTATAAAAGTTGATTTTCCATAATAGTTCTACATCACGCACTTGTCATATAGTCAGGCTGAAAGAACTTTGACTAAGGTGCTAGAACCAGCAACTCCCTAAGCTGTTATTTAGAAGGTTGAGCTGGTCTAAAGTATGTAGTTTATCTGGTTACCCTAAATATGAAAAAAATATAGTTTATTTTATTTCACAAACCAAAAACTAGGAATCAAAAGGTGACATCAGCAAGAGTTGCTCATTAGTGAAGAAAAGCCACCATAGTGCTAACACACAACAGAGCTGCAAGCTAATTAGCCCGCTAACACTACTTCCTGACTCACAAGGATGCCTTTGTACCTCCAGTGACAAAAAACCAATTATCTTATTTTCTACAACTAATGAGCTCCATTGGAAAAGATACAATACATTTTTACGGGACACAACGTGTTTCTCCTCTTCCATACACCAGAAGAGACTAGCAGTTTCCTAAAACACTCAGAAATCAAGCGTGCCAATTGTGACAGGAAACAGAACAAAAGAAGAAACTAACACAGCAGAAGGGACATTTTAGAAAAGTTTAAAGGGCTTCTTTAAAGTCTCTATAAGGTTTCTCTTATATTTTGTTTATAATTTGCAGACACACACTCATAGCAGTTGGTGGACATTAAAAAAAATAAAAGCAGTTGTGAATAAGAGTGATAGGCCTACATTCCTTATGGAAATAAAATAATTATATGCTGAGTCAAGTTCAGTTTAGTTTGGCTCCTCTTCTGTCTTTTAAATTATTAACATAGTGTCAGTGCTCAATGTATAAGTCATATTACACAAAATACATAAAAACAAAATAGCGAACAAAAAACGGGACTAGAGTTACAGATTCAGTGGTGTTTATTCAGGTGCATGAAGTAAGCTCCAATCAGTGGTAGGCAAAAAAAAAAACAGGATCAAAGTTCCAAAAAGGTATTTACAATATATAAAAGGCAAATCTACAACAAAGACTTTTCTCGAACTTGGCTATGCCAGTTTACAGGCCTTCTTTCCATCAAATGATGGAAAGTTATATAAAAGTTATACATATGTTGAACAATACCTTTAACAATAATTATACAAACTATCAAAACAACACACGAAGATGGCTACATAAGATGGTTCTTGCCGGCCTTTGGACTGTGTATGCAGGGATGTAAATTTCTCAAGAGCAATTTTTGAAGGAGACACAAATAATACAGCTAAAATTATACTGTTATGAATATATATACACAGAGGAAAGCCTTACTACTATTAATGTAGCAGGGAGACACCAAGGGTAAATATTAGCCTAATATCAGTTGGTTCACATGCAGACTTATCGCTGTGTTGGTTATAGTGTTTTGTTTACACTGAACACGAGCAGCGATGCGAGACGCACCAATAAAGCCTGTTACAATCACTGATATTACCTACACTGGATGCGGTAAAATGCGACAGTAAATGGAGTCCCTGTACTATTTCAAGTAGTTGTTCAAGTTGCACCGCAACAGCGGTCGTGTCCGTTGTAGACATCTGTCAGTCAGGGTTGCTTGACTTGGCTCGGATCTCTCATTTAAAGTGAATCTTTAGGTGCAGCTTGTTTATCTGTACAAAGGCACCACTAATTAGGACAAATAAATATACTGTATACACGTCCCTACAGGGGACTGCATTGCATATAAACTCAAAGCAGCTGCAAATGCACATGTTTTGTTATGGTTGGTCTTCCATGCAAGGTCAATTACCCAGAAAAAAAGAGAAACATTTCTGTTCTGACTGTGGCTCTATTAACAGGTCTAATGAAAATAGTCTGTTCCAAACATCTTCTGAGGATTCTTACCAATGATGCAGATTTTAGGAGTAAGGCCAGTCCAATCTTCTTTTTTTGTTATTATGCATGGCACAGGCTTATCAAAACAGCCAATTTCAAAAGCAATCTAGCCAATATCGGGTGTTCTAGAAGGAAAATAAACATCTCTGGGTCAAGTCTGTTCTAACTTAATCAGAAAATTGTGTGACAACAGAAAGTATTAAGTAAAATGCATTCGAAGTTACGAACAATGTTAAATGTTTGCATTCTCAGTAAGTTTCACCTAAATAAGTAACATCATGCTAATGTTCCATATTACTGACAAATACATGTGAAGTGTGTGAAAACTATTTCAACCACTTTTAGAAGTTTCAGTAAGGTTTAATGATTCGAGTTAATAACAGAGCCAATCACTAGGAGCTTGAAGCACATTGTTAATGAAGTCCTCAATGTCAAGCACAATTCCTTCACCTTTTCATCTTTTCAGCATCTGTGAGGGAAAACACTCTGAGCCAAACTTCTGTTCAATCATATCCTACTGTCCAATAAAATAAATCCAATAATCTGCTCTCAGCACCAGCATCCTTTACTGAAAGGCACCCTTAATCCCCTGAGTAGTCTAAGATATGATATAATCTTTTATTTCTGTTACTTATTTTTATTATTTCTTCATAATTATAAGTATTTAAAGCTGCTTTGCAATAATGAAAATTGCAAAAAACGATTCAATTGAACAATCAATACAGACTATTTGTAAACATACAATACTTTAATGGGTTATTCATTAATTAGGGAACCTTTTCTGTTCTTTACTGTGTAATATAATAATTTTTAAGCTTTATTAAAGAGCAGGTCATGTGGTATTTTAAGTGTTGTAATATTGTGTTGGAGTTTCCTACAACAGATTTAAAAGCATCAAGGTCAGAAAACACTGTCATTTTCTCAAAATATACATTTATCTTATTTCAATTTGGAAACGATTCGTTCGAAGCAGTTCTTAAGGTCTGTAAACCTCTCCCTGATTTTGAAATGGCAGATTGTTTGGAGATGTACCTTCTAGTACTGATTGTGTGCAGCATGGTTTTGATATGGGGGACTTAATGTTGTTAATAGAGAATTAATAGAGAAAGAAACGTGAATTCATGGAGAAAGAACTCAAGCATATGCAGGACTGTATTGCAATACCTTTATATTCTGGAAGTTTATTTACTCACTTTGCTTTTTCAACTTTTCTTTCTTTTATATATGTTATATATTGCTTATACTGTAGTTAATTATGTTTCCTGTACAGCTGCTTTGTAAAAATGGAAATTGTAAAAAGCGATATACAAATAAAACTAATGTTGAGAAATATCGTCTTTTGTTACTCCGTGAGGGCTGTACTTATATCAGGTCATGAGTTTTGGTTTGCAAACATGACTTTTTAACATCTCATGAACTCAGTAATTTCTGGTCTGCCGTTTATTTAGATGATTTGGTTGTCTTTAGTGACAGTTAGGAGTCTCATTTAAACCACATTCGTATTGAGATGTATGTCTAAAGCTCAGCTTTACTTCAAAATCAGCAAAATGTGAGTTTGCAAAAGTGACATATCTCCCTGAAGTGGTAAAAATGGGCAAGCGTGTCTTTTTGCTTCCTCTGAAGCAAGGGGTCAATGAAACAATAAAGCTATGACCCATCAAAGGTCGCCGCAATGATAAGGTTATAGGATTTTTCACACGCCTTACGAACATTGTGTGGCCAATTGCTTAAAGAAGTCACACAGCCCATCTCCTCAATAAACCAGTCGATTTGACTTTCATTCAACATGAGTTATGCAGCGAAGTTTGTTCAGATAAAGGAAGAAGTATGCACAATAGTAATAGTGATGCTTTGCTTTGCAAGCACCAGAAAGCAGCAACAAATGTTTTTACAGTATGTTTAGTTCATGCTTTAAATTGCACTAATCATCACATAACCATCAAATATATTTTGATAATAATTATAGATGCGTATTATAGATTAGCTTATTATTATTATTGATTAGTTTAAAGTGGAAGAAGAACAGAATAAAACACTTAATTGTACTTGTGATGTCTGAAACGATGATTCATGAATGATTGATGGTGACAAACATGATACAAAATATAGTGAGGTGTAGTTGCATTTAATATTCTCAAAATAACATAATACAACATGTTCTCTTATGGGACACATATGCTCCAATGCTCTGCTTTAGACCTCAGCATGGTCAACATCAGAATGAAACCAATGAACGTACTGAAATTTTTTTTTAGATCCTGTTGTTTTTAATGTTTCTCTGATACAATATGCTAAATATATGTGAAAAATTACTTGATATGGCTGGATGCCTTACCATGGAGCATCATAATTCGTTTATAATAATATAATAATGTAATTTTTCTGAGGATAATTTATTTGTCGGGTATGAAATGGCCTGTGGAACTAGACACTGGAGGATAAACGTCAGATGGTTTCAGCTGTAAACTAACTTGACCCTCATGACCAACTGAAGATTTACTTCAAAAGATGTTCAAATACGCAGATCGATGACTGGGATTAAAAGCAGTCAAATAAAACAGAACGCAGAGGTTTTGAGGCACGTTCTCAAAAATTAGATTCATGTCGTGATACAGCCGCAAAAAAATGTAAATGTAAAAATGAACAGCTACAGCCCAGCACGCTGACAGCATGCTAATGAAATTAATCACTGCATCAAATATAAAAACTAGAAAAATGTACGGCAGGTTTTTAACAAGTACTTGACTAGTTGTCATGACCAATCAATATAATAAACTGTGAGAGTTACAGAGTCAAAAATGTCACTGCTTGGTAAATATTACTTGATGAATGCCAATTATTATAGTTAATAATTATTTACTTAGTAATTAGTCAAATCAAAGCTTATTTATTAGTTTCAAAGTCTTCTCCAAATGTTGACTAGAAAGACATTAAAACTGAGAAAATCTAGCAGCTTTTAAACCTCCCAGTGAGATACATTTGCATAGTGTTTTTTTGTTTTGAAGAAGAGCACAGAACCCATTTACAGAAGTTGTCAGATCACTCATTAGAGTGGACTAAGGTATATGCCTATAGACAGCCATCATGTCTGTGCCATCACTTCTGCACCTCCACAGCATCTTTTCCTCTCTCATCTGTGCCCTGAGCTTCATGTTTTCCACTTGAAAAGTCATGTTTCTTTTAAGTTATGTCAGAAAGACTATATTCAGGGGCATCACAAATCAATTCTTCGAAGTTCAATGTAACGTAAGACAGGACCAAAAAAAACATCTGAATGTGACAGCCAGTTATAAACATGCATTTTTTTTGTATGAAAAAAGTTTTGAGTGACATAAGGACAGCTTGATGAACAGGTTGAATTTTTTGTTTAAAGCAAATGCAAATAAGCGGAATGTGTGACACGACTGTACTGATCAAATTTTGACTATTTTTATTTTTTAATTTACTATCAAAAAGTAATCTGCAATCCAACTGGTTAAAAACAGAATGATCATAATACTTCAGATTTTTTAAAATGCATACAGTAAATGCCACTACAATGTCAGAGCAGTGAGAAATTCAGGATTTTCTCAGATGCCGGAACTTCCCAAATGAAACCAATTGGTATTGAAGAGAAATCATAATGTTAACAGTATATTTCTATGTACTAATTGCATGCTTCCTCAAAACTACTTCTCACTTAGCTGGTTTATTAGAAGACAGAATATGTGCAAACAAATGTACGAATGTGCATTTCCCATCATTTTATGTGATATGATGGAGAAAACAATTAGAAACAACAAACTGCCTTAAAACTAGAGTATCTGATCTGAAATCTAGGTGCTTAAGATACTGTTGGGTCTTAAATATAGACCAAAATGCTTATAAGCAGCGAATATTTTTGAGTTTAATTTGCTTATTTTGAGTTTTTTTTTGGATGACACAATAACAAAGAAAAAGAAAATAAAAATTCTTTGACCTTTTAAAAGATTCTTAAAATTAGGACAACAATCTAACTAAACATGCACATAAACCTAAAATGTGTAGCTGTCACTTGTTTCTAGTAAAATCTTGCTCAAAATGAGTTGATATTTACTTGACAAGACCAAAGAAGAACAATTTTCTCATATTAAGATTTATAGTCTAGTGTGCAATGTACTTTATAAGACTTTTTCTATCATGACAAAAAACAGGAGATTTCACTTTTGTAGTGTAGTCAATATAATGAAACTGAATTTAAATGAATGGGAAACAAATGTTCTCTTTGTAGCATCTATCCATTTATAATACTCTAACTAGAGATGAACAGTTTAACGAATTTAAAAGATTAATGATGGCTTTTTTGTACAATAATAGCCACTTTAGTATTTAGCTGTCATTACAACTACACATGTGATTAATGCTGAAAGCCATAAACATTATGCAGCATTTTTTTAATTAGAAGTCAACACTTAACCACAACATGTATATACACAACATGCATATATTTAGTAATATTATCATCATCTGATGCTGATTATCATCATCTGCTCTCCATTGAGCAAGACATTCCAATTATTCGTTAAAAGTCATTCAAACATTTAGAAAGACAGCAGAAAGATTACTGCTTTAAATACAGGTCATTTTAATTTAAGTTTAAAATCTGTACAAAAACATATTTGGTAATGTTTATTGAAATAATATTTTTTTTCTTTTTTGTTCCCTTTTTGGTCCTTCCGCCCTTGCCCCACAAGAGGTCTGTGCACGTCACCGCCTCCAGGACACTCTAAATTGTATGTAACTTCAACCTCACATTCTGCGTTTGAATCAACTTTAAAAGCAAACCTTTAAAAGCAACATCACATCTGACAAATACAGAAAAAAATCAATATATCCTATTCTAGCAAAGATCACACTTTAATGACCGACCACGGTCATTATATCAGCTCAACTCGCACATCTTCAAGTCTCTTTATTCTTCTCCGTTGTAAAGACAGTAAAAGTCCATCTTTCAAAACTTCTATTGCTTTTCTCTGCAATTGTTAAATGGACTGGCTCTACTGATTTTATGGGCTCCATTACAGCCATTAAAATAATTGAAAGCTCAACTATACCCGATTCCTTTGTCTAAGCGTGTGAAAGGGATTTGACAGACGAATGTTCCATTTAATGATCGGCTTGATAATCAAGCGCAGAGATGATATCAACAGAACAATCCTGAAGATTTTCTAAAGAGACAGATATAGATACTTGATGTTTTTAGATTATTTTGATTTTGTATATTTAATTTTTTCTGACAGTGAGAATAAAGAGGAGGTTAAAGGAGGCGTGAGAAATCACTGAACTGAAGAACAAAACCAAAGAGCGTAACAATTTCATTAAACAAGGTTCTTAAATATGTCGGAATGGGAGGATAGATGACATACTGTCTTGCTGTTCTCATGTGTCCCCCTTCTCTCTTATCTTGCATTACATCTCACTTCAATTTAAGTCAAAACTAGTAGACCTCAAAATCTAATTTAGCCTCATACTTTGCAGCTTGTTAAAGAAAAAAAGAAAGAAATCAACTATCATTTCTGTTACTTAAGCAATGAGATACATAATAAAAGCAAATGTCACACTGATACTGCTAGTTTAACGGCTATATCAACAACATGCACAACTCATATCTCTGATTTACATGAAGTACATTTTGAAAAACACTTTTCTGTGTTCAGTGTTTTCAACCGATACATATACACAGTCTATATATACAATACATAAAAAATATATACACAGTCATGTGAAAGAATAGGGACACCCAAGCCTGTGTTTTAAGTTAAACACATGGACATTTGATCTTCATTTTAACAATATTTAGATATTCATGTAATATAACTAAACAAATTAAACAAAAGAAACGTCTTTTTAAAATTGTTTATAAAATGTCTTTTAAAAAAATCAAATTTCTTGTGAGGATAAAGTAAGGACAACCCCACATTTATTTGTACTTAAAATGGCTAAAATTACCAACAGGTGTTTTACATCAGGTGCAAATTGTTCATTTAGAACATTATTATAAAGCATTTTGAAGGAGGCTTGTCTTTGTTACGACTGCTGGTGAGGAAGGACCAGAACGCCAGAGATACAGTTCAATAATACTTTACTTAGAGTTTTCAGGTCAAAGACAAGGATTTCCAAGAAGACATCAGAACAGACAAACAGGATAACCACACAGTCTACGATCGGGCACAAACAACAATACCGGACAAAGAACTGAAGAAGACAAACAGAATATAAAGGGTCCATGATAATTGCAAACAGGTGCTAGTGATGATGATGATGATGATGACGATGAACAACAGGTGCGGAGGTGCAGGGTGGCATGGGAAATGAAGTCCTTAGTAATCGGGTGACAGGGATCGTGTGACGTGCGAGGGGGAATCCGATGCTGCTGGCATCGGCTCCGTGACAGTCTTATTGAAAACATCAAACATTTTGTTTGGTTTGCCCTTAATTGTAAAAGTGAGAGTTATCACCATGATGAGATCAAAAGAGCTCTCTGAACCCTTCAGAAAAAAGATTATTAATGCTTATGAGTCTGGTAAGGGATATAAAAAGATTTTGTAATCACCCATTCCACTGTCAGGATAATCATTTACAAGTGGAGAACATTTAAAACAACTGCCAACATAGTCAGGTCAGGCCGTCCAAGCAAATTCACCCCAAGAGCAGACCGCAAGATGCTTAAAGAAGTCTCCAAAAATATCATCACAGCACCTAAAGCAAGCTTTTGCTATAGTTGATGTCAAAGTTCATGAGTCTACAATCAAAAAGAGATGGCACAACTTATTATAACTTCAATTATCATGGGAGGTGTGCAAGGAGGAAACCTTTGCCGTCTAAGAAAAACATAAGGGCAAGCCTAATGTTTGTCAAAGAACACACAGACAAAGGCCAAGACTTCTGGAATAATGTGCTTTGGACAGATGAGTCAAAAATTGAAGTATTTGAAGACCATAGCAAAGGGCATGTTTGGCGTAAACCAAATACAGCATTTTCAGCAAAAAGAACCTCATAGCAACTGTGAAACATGGAGGTGGAAGTGTGATGGTTTGGTGATGTTTTGCTGCAGCAGGACCTGGTCACTCATTATCATAGAGTCCACTATGAATTATACATTGTATCAGAAGGTGCTTGAGGAACATGTGAGACCATCTGCCAAAAAAATGACGCTGAAGCGAGACAATAACTGAAATATACCAGTAAATCCACCAAGCACTTGCTGAAAAGTTTTGGAATGGCCAAGTCAAAGCCCAGATCTAAATTGTGAAATACCTGCCTGGTGTATTGCATACAGAGTACACAATACTTTGTGGAACAACATTTAGGAAACATTTGCAAAACATTACAGCTCTATTTACATTTAAGGCCATTTAGCCACATGGCACAAACTACAAAACATGAATTAATGTTCATAAATACTTTAACAAACAATTTTCATTGTTGCCCCATTGCTGATTGGGGCTTTTTAATCACCCTTCAAGTTTCTTAAATGATTGTGCCATTTAATAAGCACTGCATAAAGTGCCGTCCTTGAAGCATGTTTAAAATATGAACCATCACACCAAAGTACACTGTAAAAGATTAAAATACGCTGGAGCATTGTAAACAAAAACAACAAAGTATGATACAAAATATCCAAGAAATGAATAATCTTCTCTGTGCATTCATAATTCACCCCACATACAGTATATAATAAGCACGAGAGACCACTGTATGATACACGACTGTATAATTTCAAATTGGCCGGGTTTATTCATTCAGTAATAAATCTGATTTTATAATGCTCTCTCGGCCATGGGCAGTGCTGACTAAGGTTTCTGTAGTAAGACTTATTTGGCAGTTTTCATGTGTTAACATTGAACGTGACAGCAATATGGAGATCTTGGCCCACTGCTGCATAATTCTGGCAAACCAAAAGATGGGCCAAGAGCTCAAGTCCAGTGTCACGGCGATCATTTCTCTGCTCATATACAGTATCCCCTGACACCCGGCCTTGAAGACTCCATACTGTGCTTTAGTTTGAAATTATGAAGAGCTAAAAGTGGTGACAACTAAAGTATTAAACTAGACATATTAAACCCTCACTATTCGCTACCATGATGCTATGGTGCTCTGGATGTTTGCCAGGGGGTTATTATTGTATGGGGTTGCAAAGATTTTTGACTGGTTATTGTTGCTATGCAAGCGCTAGGGCATGCTGGGTGGTTGCCAGGGTGTTTCTAAGTGGTTGCTTGGGTGTTTGGGTGGTTGCCAAGTCATTGCAATGCGGCAGCTAAGGTGTTATAGTTGTTGCCATTTCATTATCCCCCAGAAAAAAAGTAGTAATGCCAATGACCATAACAACATCAGGAGTCATTCCAAAGTTTAAAACTTTGTTTGATCAAATAAAGTTACCTAACACTGAGCAAAACTAATAGTGATTTAAGCCAAAAAGCTCTGTTTAAAGTGAGACATATTTAGACATTGAATAGACTTTATTATGTTCGTTTATCTGTGTGTTTTTAAATAAAAATCTTAGCAGTAAAATAATAAAAAATATGGCTCACAAAAACACAAATGAGGACAACACGACAAGCAGGATATTTTTTGATGTAACACCTACATTAGCGAATGTCTAGCTAAATGTAGTGTAAACCAGGCAACAGAGGCATGCCGTCCGAAAATGTCCTAAAAATTGAAGCCAAAGCAACTACTGCACAGACTCTGACTCTTAATGACGTCATCTGTGCAATATGTCAGCGGATATTTCTAGGACATGGAAGTAGAGACATGCTGTCCATTTTTTTACAGTCTGTGGTGTAATCCATCTGGACTTGGTTTATCTCTTTAGATAAAAAAATATCCAGATGCTTTTCAATGAATTCATAAAGGCGATCCACAACAGCCAGAATGAATGAAAACCTGCTCAGACATATATGAAGAGAAAAGGGGTGTTTTATCCTTCTATTCCTAAAATAAAGGCAATATTCTCATCCAGTCAACTCAAATGAAATTGGCTCAAATATCGAAACCGCTCACAATATTTAACACCTTCATTCACTGTCTATCATTCACTGTCTGAGGCATTTTGTAATAAGCAAAAAACCCCATCATAATCCATATGTGTAGCAGTAAGTTGCTGTGCTTTGTTCTGCATAAACAGCTCAGAATATTTCTTTTTATGACGTTTTGCAGCTATGGCAAAAAGGAAAATGCCCTGTAAAGTTTAAGTGGGGTCATTATTTCTCAGCAGAAATAACTTGAATATAAGTATAGTACATAGGAGACAATGTTTAAACTAATAGAAAACGATAATAATATTTACAACTTACATAAAAAAGGTCACTTGGAGACACCAAAAGTTTACTTACAACACAAATTAAAAACGTTGCTGTAGGTTTAATACCGATAGATTCAAATACTAAAGTTATATATTGTTTGTAAAGGTCACACAGGTTTAACAGGACTGTTGATTGTAAAAAAAAAGTAATTACACATTTATTTGTGTTTGTCAGGTTAGAAGCATCAAATCCTTAAGGCACTTAGCAGGAAGTCCTTTAAACATTTATAAGCAGATCTGTATCAGTTTTCTTTTTTAGAATTCAGTAAAACGGTAGTCCATCAATACTAAAACGTCTGAATCGAGATAAATTAAGATTACAAAATCCACACATATCTCTACACTTTATGCAATTATTTAAATGTGATTTTTCACACCAGCGTGTATTACTGTGGTATCAGGCATGTCAGCTATAAGGCATTATGCCTGAATTATAATGCATCACAAATGCCTTTATTATACACTATAAATAGGGGCTTCATAGACAGTGTTACCAAAATATTTCTGTAATTAAAAGAAAGAAACTAGAAAATAATTTTTATTTTATTATAACTCTTGTAATGAAATTCTATAAGCGCTACAAACAAGTTGTTGCTACACAGTGCTTACTAGCAACACGAAATTGTTACTATCTGTATGTATGTAAACAATACAAAATTGTGGGAAGTTCTATGGAAATAGATTTAAATTGAACAGAACTGAAACTAAACTGAACTTTAAATAAGCTCCACAGTGGATCAGACTTTACTCTAAGTCTGAGAATGATAACTATAAATATATAACTATATACTAGCATCCACACTAAAAGATAATAACACTATGCTTATTCTAAGATGGACCACTTCAGTTCCACATTTTGAATGTGCAAGCCTCTTAAATTTAAATAGATTTTGATTTTTGGCTGATGTTTTAGCTTTCATTAGTTGTAAAGAAATGCTCTTAAAATTAAATCCAACGATATCGTTCCTCTGTATAGTTATGCACAGCCAAACACTATCTATCAGCACCTTAAGAAGACAGTTTCAGACACACGCATGAGCTCTTTTTACAAGACTGTTAATGAACACCGATGGCGGCAACATCTTTTTATCTCTCCCTTCCCTTTTAAATTCACACATTGCTTATTTTAACAGTGAGATGTAAGCGAACAAACGCTCGACTGCCTGCAAATGTGAGCCGAATGAAGCGAATGAATCATTTACATGATGGATGTTCTCGATGCTGATGCACGCTGGGTAAAACGACAGCCTGGCACATCAGTGATGTAATCAGTTCAGCGGGTGTGAGAGTGATTATCTCATCAGGAAATAATGAACATTGTGGGCATTGAGGGTGGGTTAAAAAACAGATAAGCAAAAGGAGAACAATACGCTTTATTATGCTGCCCTGTTGTTGAATGACAAAGTTCTTGTGTTTTTCTGATGTAATGCACTTAAACTACTGAAGTGAACTAATTCAATATTTTTGGTATCTACTGTACCTACACTTAAATTACTTGCATGGTTCTCTTTCTGTCACATTTCTGAGCATTTAAGACATAAGGGGAACTGCATTATAGTCAGGTATAAATAATATGTTAATACATATAATATTAAGACGTCTGACCATTTATCATATTTGGACCTTTATTTTGAACATTTTTGAAGTCATTTGTCCTAGTGAAGTACTTGAAGTAATTTCTGGCCAATTTTAAAAAAGTTATTCAATATAAATGACTTATTTACAGAATATAAATACACACCGATTTATCTATTTCTTAATTACAGATAAATGCAGGTCAGCCACAGCCTAGTGTAACTATAGCAAGCACACAAGAATGATAGGCCAGTGAGAAATGCTGCTCATGAATAATTCATTGGCCTCAGATGATCCATATCATCATCTATTACTTTCATGGCAAACATTTTTAAAGCATTAGAAGTATTGAGTAAAGAGGCATCAGAAGCTAAATCTACAGGCAGTTTACCTAAAATACTGCTAGAGCCGTGCCATTTTTTATGTTCCTTCTCGAACCGCGTGACACAAATAACATATGCAATGCTGAACCAGAGGCAATGCCATGACTAACTGAGCGGAGTCCATTTTTTATTGTTCTCCATGGAAACAAGACAAATGACAACCCCCCCACTCCCTGAGTGTGATATCAGATGCAACTTCTTACCATGCCATCCCATTGAATAGGGGAAGGAGACCTCAAAGAGGTTGTCATATTTTGTCAGCAGCCTTTTCATTATGGATGCCAGACCTGTGGGCAGAGAAAGATAGTAAAAAAACAAACAAACACAAAACTGGGCAGAATTGACTTCAATTTTCCTCCAATATTGCCTGGGCTTTAGCCAGCCGTGTTTTATTACAAGCTCCATGCACTTTACCAACTGAGCTTTCATGGCCAGAAGGTGCATTCATTTTGTTTTGCAGCAAAACAAAACTAGAATCTCACAGAGACCAACTAGAAATAAGATTAATAGTTTGTGTCCCCCTTGCTAAATAAAATGACTAAATGTATTGTTTCAGAGAGAAGCGAACATTTGACCCCACCACTCAGTAAATCACATTTGTCCTTCAGTAGTGATTCATGACTTCGAAACGTGCTGGTGAATACAAGCTTGTTTTCACAGCAAAACAACAGCTGCCTTGATCATTTAGAAGCAATGACAGCAAAAATAAGAGCTCGGATTTAATAAACACCTGAGCCAAAGTCAGTTTTCTGCTTTTAGGTAAATGCATGTTTATTGTATGGCTTTGTGTGGGTCTTTAAAATTCTATAAAATTGGAACTAATTTGCTGTTTATTCAAAGTTGCCGTTAACATATTTGAATATATTACACCCGTTAGTTCTGGTCCTTGAATATGACTGGATGAGAGTCATTCCATAAGTAAATAATAAGGTACAAGAGGCTGTGCTTTAAAGTGTATAAGTCACAGCTGAAGGGCAAATCACTAGTCTCCAGTACCATATTGCTTTTATAAAACTCTTACTACATATTTCAAATAGTATGTAATATAATGTAACATTCATGAAGTAATATTACTTCTCTCCCAGTAAAGTCTTTCATCCGCTGGAATAAACCGGCAGATAAATAGTCAATCACGTTCATCGTGGACGCACACACACACACACACACACACACACACACACACACACACACACACACACACACACACACACACACACACACACACACACACACACACACACACACACAGGATTGTGGGCCATGAAGGTAGTAAAGGATACATCTATGCTGCCTTCATAAAACGACCAGATAAAGGTATCTCAGAGGACAGGAAGTGAAGCAAACACCTTTAGATGCCTTCTTAACTTGGAATGCCGTCTCCGAAGGTGTCAAATTAATTTTTAGTGGAAGTGCTGTATGACATCATTTTCAAACAGGTGTCAGGGCACAGTAATATTACATTACCTATTGTCTTCCTTTTTGTTTGTTGTTCCAAGACTGAAAGTTGGCTACAGCACTTAATGAGGGAAATGTTTGGTTTCTTAGCCGATTAAAGAGATGAACGTGCTAGCCTGAAAGTCTCAGATTTTTCTCTTTTAATTAATCTCTTTGACTGGATGGAGAGAGTGTCACAGCTTAAAACTCGAAACAATATCCATGTTATACAGGAACTGATGAGACATACTTTTATGTACATTATTTACTTTTTATTTACTCTTTATGTGGATGAATTGAGTATAATTATGGCCATAAATCGTATGGAGTAGAAGGTGTTCTTGGTGCAAATGATAAAAACGTGAGAGGGTTTCAATTTTTTTTTTTAAAGCGATTAACTGCTAAAACACATAAGCATACTAAGTTTGACCAAAGTCTTTTGGTTGGGTGTAGCTTAGCATTTAAAAATGTGGGGTGCTAATAAACAGATTTTACGTTCAAAGCAGAAAGTCAATTTCAGTAAGATGCCACAAAAACATCAACATATGTCGTCAACTATTCAAACCGCAGCTCACAACAACAACTTCATCATGGAAACAAACAACAGCCCACGAGCATCAAAGCTGTCGACGTGTCAGCTGGGTGATGGCCTCTATAATCTGCGGGCTGAAAGCAGAGTTTTGATCTAGCGTGATTCTCCGCTGCTCTGTCAGATGACGACTGACCCACTCAGTAATGTTACTGACGTTTATTTACATAGTGGATTAAGACTGTCAGACCTAAGCCTGCGAGACTGAGAGTTACATATCCGGTGGAATACTTATCTGTTGTCACAGCTTTTCTTTGCGCAAGCCTCTCCTTTACTTTGTGCCGCACTGCCAGGGAAACTTTAATAACAAGTGAGATGTGTGCGTGTCCAAGTCCAATGCAGAAAAAAGGATGATGAGATGAGGAGATGTGAGGCTCTGAGAAGACAGTTTGTCAGTGCAAACTTGGGAAATGGATAGGCGCGGTGCTTTGGATGGTTTACTAAGAAATGTTAAGCACAGGCAGCAAACCTAATGTAAGTTCTTCCATGTGGCTCTTTTCACTTGACTGACAAAGTTTATAGTAAAAAAAGACATTTACATTTATTCATTTAGCACACGCTTTTTTCCAAAGCGACTTGAAAGTGACTAGCAGCGGTGACACAATCTCCTTCATTCCAGTGGAAGCTTACTTCCGGCGACATGAGCGACAAAGACCGTTGATGACAGGATGCGGGCGTGTCTAGCGACATGACAAAGTTGGGAAATGTTTAACTTTATGCAACTGAGGAGCAACTTTTGGGAGTGACTACCAATGGGAGTGAAATCAGTGGAACTCACGTCATCGACCTCTCGTCAGTTATCAATGATTTGTTTCCAACTGTTGCTAGGGCAACCAGAACTAGAAACGCCTCCTTAATGACATCATAGAGAAAGACACAGCAGTGTGAACACAGTTTTACTGTGATCTACTAGCTTTTAATTTATTGTGAAAATAGTTCAATAGAAATAGAAAATGTTGTCATTTCTGCAGTCACCCTCATGTGCGTCCAAACCCATATGACTTCTTTGGTATGCTCATAGTTTTAAATTTCCTACACAACACTATTCATGTATGCAGAAAGTCACAGTGCAGATGGTCTTATATTACAATGTTTATTCGTTATTATGAAAAATATTCATGTATTTATAAAAAATGCAGTTGTTTCAGTTGTTCATGTTTTATTTATTGCACGAAACATTTCAAAACCTTAAAACTGAATTTTAACTTGCTATATACTGGCAGAACCCTCATACAACCTTCACATGTTTTAAAAGACATAAAAATACTGTAAACAACCAAACAGTCTTACTCTCTCTCTCTGAAGTGGTAAGGTCAGGGAGACGCAGAACATGTCGTCGTGGCAACAGCAACGTCTGAAAGGGCCACGTCGCCCAATAAGGCACGACCACCAACCAATGCTCATTTTCCACTACAACTCGCTCCTGCAAAGACAAAGGAATCAGCAATTCGTTAAGTAGAAAAACATGCATCACGCTAATAAATTCAAAATCTAATTTATGAGGACACTTTCACAAATTCTACAAAAAGCTCTTTAAGGCCAAGAAATACCATTTTGCAATTACGCAAACGCACATGCTTGGCTTACACATCAGAGACATGAGGCGTTATAATCATGAAGACAGTTTAATTTACTTTATCTAATCTGCTCAGCTATATTCTCTTGAGCTGAATGACAAAACCGACACTAGTTTACGGTGGACAGAGTCAGTAGACTTAATTCCAAGTTCTGTTTGCTTTGGATCAATGTCTATCATGTCGCTCTTCATAGCAATAAGCTAAAATGCAGTCCTAGCGCACGGTGCTGACATCACGATAGGAAGTGACGGTGTTACACAGGTCCAACAACTCAACCAAATCTATCCAAAGGTTTTAATATTAATTTAAATGGCTTATAATCAACTTGTAACTATGTTGGCCTCATAAGTTGGTATCTTAAAGACACTCTTCAAAAAGTCTTGGAGAATCTGATGATGAATAGACAGTTCGGTCAAACACTGTCTGTGTTATTGAAGGTCTCCTGGCGGTTTCTTTTACAATTTCTCTTCTTGTCTGTTTCATCAATTTCAAAGAAAGGTCTGATCTCAGAAGTGTCTGGTTTGTGCCCTGTAATTGTTACAAAAGACTTTAATGTTCTTTGGACAAGGTTAAAAGCTTTGCCAAACTTTTAAAACTTTTTCTAGCAAACTCCATGGTCTGATCTTTTCTGCTGTTTTAGTTGTGAAACCTAAAGGGTCTCTTTTTGTTGTTTTCACAGAACTTCTTAAAAATGTTATTTAGAATTGTCCAAATAAATCAAACATGTCTTGTTTAAAAGTGCGATTTTAGAGTTTTTTATCAAAAAGCTATTAATCAAAGTTAGATTTTTTTGTAACTGACGAAGGTAACCCAAAAAGCCAGCCCGCAAAGACATAAAACAAAAGATTCAAACTAGGTACACATTTTTCTATTTTGTCTTTATTGGTTACACGTGGCAACAAGCATACAGCATGACCAGTGATGTCCAATTAGCAAGTTAAATGCACCATTAATCCATTCAAAAACACATCTTGTCGTAAACCAAAATTACAGAATCTGTACCTATGTGGTCCACTCTGGTCCAAAGAACTATGGAGATATTTTTCAGGACACTGGCTCCTAACTTGAACATTTTCAAACTCAAAAGTCATAAAGAAAAAACTAAAAGTCATGGAGAAGAAATGGACTTTCTTGGGCTGGAAAGCCACATAAAGAATTTAATCCTCGTAAAATGTGACCGATGTATGATTAAAATGACCTGAGTAAATCCTAACTCGATGGCAAAGAACCTGTAGAATCCCAAGGATGGGATCGGGAAGTTGATTTGAAACATGACATCCAGTGATGGATTACAAAACGGCAGAATCTGACATGTGGCAGCTACAGTACAGTGGGCCCTGATGAGGAGGTGCTGTTTGACAAAGCACAGCTCTGTTTGGCAGTGAGTGATGGAGACTGATTAGAGTCTTCGTTTCACAGTGATCTTCACACACACTGAGTGCAGGGGGAGAGGCAAAGAAAGCAGACAATAAGTGCCGACATGAGATAGTGAGAAAAAAAGGGAGAGAGAGATGGAGAGACAGACAGTCCCGGCAGGCTAAACAAAAGAGACAGACATACTTGGAATGTTTTTTTTTGTTTCTTATTTCTCTCAATTATTTTATTAAGATTTATATATGTTTAGGGTTGTTGAACTTGTATAACTTCTATAATGTCTTTCTCTTCACACGGCAGTACTATGCTCACTGGTACATTTCCACTAAGTATGATGTACCTTGTCCAAACACATCAATTCACCATGAACAAGCACACATGTATCAAAGAAGATTGTTATGAAGGTTATGATTTCTGTCTTAATGCTGCTACGTATGACAAGCGACGCAGCTGTCAACAGAGATCTGAGTTCCAGTGTGTTTGTACCATACATGTGGTCAATATGTTACAATTGTACCATTTCATAATTTAAAGAGTTTACTTTTATTCTAAAATATAAAAAATGTTACCCCACCTTTATCACAGTAAACACACACAAAAAAAAATGGTTCTTCAGCGGTTCTTTGGGATAATTGAAGTGCTATACAGCACCGCTACCGTATAAATAACCTGTTAAGCACATGTAAGGTTCTTCGGTGGTTCTTTGGAGTGGTTAAGGTATGGTAAATAGCACTTAAAGTGGTTCCCCTATTCCACAGAACCACATTTAAGTTGCTATTTAGCACCATCCTTTTGTTTTGCTTTTTATCCAAAGTGACTTATAGTGCATTCAAGAACCAAACAGCACAACAGAACCCATGGCCTCTGTGCTGCTAACGTAACGCTCTACCACCCGAGCTATGGAAAAACTGCCATATTGAGTTTTAAGGCTGATATATCCTTTAAATTGTGATTAGAAATCTTATGGCGCTACGACATGTTATCCCTAACATCTTTAACTTCACTAACAGCGTTACTGGCAAATCAATGCCTGCAACTATACTGCATTTTAGTACAAGGTGTTCTAGATGCACCATGGGTGCATTCTGGGAGCTTTCACCTCACACTGTTTACAGTAATGCCAACAAAATCATCACATAAGCATCTCTGGCAGATGCACAGTTTCTTATGCCATACTTAAATCTAGATAAGGTTACATGTTTGTAACCTTATCTTGATTTCCCAAAATTGATGTCAACTAGGAATGAGAACCTCACGTTTTTCCAAAAACTAAAACAAGAACAACAGAAATTTGCTTGTGAAAACTACCTGCATGGCTCCTATTACACGTCACACAAAAACAGCACAGTTGAGCAACTACAGATGTTGAAAGTGGTTAAGAAAGAAGTTCCATACACAAGAGGAATATTGTTTATTTTTCTTTATTTATATAATTTCTATTGTTCACTGAACAATGGAATTCGTATACACAAGCATTCTGAAATTGTGTTGATGACCAGATATGAGCACCAAGGCCGATGACATAAAGCCAAAACACACCATGGCTCATGTTATATTGCTTTATATGATATCTTTGTGTCTGCCAATAAAGAGCCAATAAAGTGTTCATGCTAAGCCTGTTACACAGATCATACAGATCAGAGCACATCACACGAGAGAGACACCGCTCAAGCGGTTAAACATTTAAAAGCAGAAGCTCCGTGGCATCATTCAACTACACAACAGTGGGTTATTAAACCGACAATTAGGCCCCATTTCCATGTACATTATTTAACAATTTCTAGAATAGGAACAAGAACAGTTTCCACGGAGACGGCACCATTGAGGGGCTTTGCAGCAACATTTGACAGCATCAAGAACTCTCGTGTGCAAATTGTGCAAATGATCTTCCACAACGGTTTTTTATGAGCGTTTCATTATGCGTTCCATTATGCTTTGTTTGCAGTTCCAATATGTGCTCAGTTCACGTGGCATAATTGGTAGAGCATTGCAAAGGTTGTGAGTTCGATCCCAGAAAACCCATATACTGAGTCACTGTGGATAAAATGGATGACTTAAATAAAAATAAAAAGTAAGCAGCCAATAAGAGCCTAGAACAGATGAAAACTTTTTTAATACTGTTAAAAATGATTCCAGGTTGGAATCATAAAACATAATTTTGATCATTTTAGACATAATTCCCATTGTTAATTTCTGTCATTCCATACTATTATTACAATTACTATTATTGTAAAAGGTTTAAAAAAAATCTAAATAAAGAATGAGTAATTACAATAATTACAATTGTAATGGTATATATATATATATATATATACAGTTAAAATGTCAACATTAAACTGTATTACTTTACAGCTCAAGAGGGTTTATTCATCTCCAATTGCCAAACCCTGCTGAAATAATCTCATCTTAAAACTGTAAAACACTTTCATGAAAGAGACCAGTGTGTAAAAAAATGAGCTTGTGTTTTTATGAAAAGTTTAAGTGGCACTTGTTTTCATGGGTTTGTCTAAAAAACAGAGGCACCTTTATTTAAGACAGGGTCCAAAGTATGTAGGTGTTTAGACAAAGGTGTTTACAAGACAGACGCCAATGAGGGCTCAGATAAGCAGAATTCCACAGCATATGAGACATGACTGTATAAACATACACAAACCTTTATTAACCCTTGATGTGTGGATTCCTCTTGTGGATTTGTGTATGTGATAGTAGGGTAACTGCACATAACTAAGTATACTAAATACTACACTTCAACTTCAAGTCATTCCACACTGTTTGTCTTAATGACTGACTTCCATTAGCCAAAAAAGATGGAGCTAAAAAATATCTAGGTACCAGAAATGACAGAAACTTGGACCACTGAGCAACCATCCAGAAAACCTTATCAATCACATTCTAGAAACCAACCACAACACCAAACAGTGTTAGCGAATTTCAGGTTGGCTTTCATGAATCACATTTCTTCAGATGAACAGTAAGCGATACAACATGAATAAAATAGCAAATGCATTACAACCTATGTGCACAAAAAGAACAATGTGTAACACCTCCATAAAGCAACAAAATATCTAAGCGGTTTGTGTAATGACAAGAAATGTATTATCCAATGTAGAAAAGCAGCTAAATATGACTGAAATCTTGTCAGTCTCACTCCGTTTTCTCTAAATAGTGTCAGTGTACCTGCTAAAAAGATGATAAGGCATATAAGGGATTCTTCTGGATTCCTGCTCTCATCTTTTAATCTCTTTCATAAGGTGCCAAACCCTCAGAGGTTCATCACAAGGAACTTTACGCGAGGCCTACTTCTGCAGTCACAAAGCTTTTCCACAGAGAATGAAGTACCTTTATATGGATAAGGCCTGCTGTGAAGGCCTGATGTACAGACAGATAGACTTTTTCTTTTTAGCATTCACTTTGTCATAATGTCAATAGTATAACCTTTCCTTTCAATCGTTTTTGTTGGATAATAGTAACTTATACAGCCATTGACTACATAATGTGATAGCAGAGTTTAACTATTGACATCGATTTTGCAGCATATTCTGGTGAAAATGTTTGTAGATTTTGGAATATGAATTTATGGCTGTTTTTGAAATTGTCCTATACCCTTATATACTGCACTATTTGAAGCAAAGCCATTTGGAGTGGTGTCCCAAACCATAGTCAACATAAGGTCGTGTTTATTCCCTCCTTCAAATGGACTATATTGGTGGAATAAGAGGGACCTTAAATATTCCCACAAACCAAGAGATAAGTTTTTCCTTAACAGAATTAATTTTATCAAACCAGGACCATGAAAACACAACAGAAATATACATCTTTGTACATATCAGCAAGATGGCCTTGTCTAATCAAGCAGTTCCTAAAAATGAACCAGACCTAAAGACCATTCAACAGTCAAAACTCTAGCTACAGAAGACTTTGCTGAGTGGGACTATGGGTAAGAGAAAGAGAATTCAATCAGAAACCAATCAGGTGCAATCAAAGAACAGTAAGACAAGTTTATCAGTATATCAGAGCGAACGGTCTTCATATACACCAGATGTCATGCTGGTCTCCCTGTCACTTGTTGATTATAGGCTAACTATGCCATGAGTCAAACGCTGATGCACAGAGGCAGCCCTCAGTTCTCCACAAAGAACTGATTTGCTGCTGTGTGCCTAGTTACAGATCTGATCCCACAATCCATCTGCTATTTGACTGCAATTTCTTTTCCTCCAGCACTATTGTGAAAGAACATCTGGCTTTGCTGGAAGTATCCATAGGTTCAAAAAGCATTAGCATCCTCCCCTGAGATAGTGAGGAAATCTTTGGTACACAACGGATGGCTTGGATCGCTGCTATTCAAAAAGCAATAATCTGCAATAAAGAGGGCACAAGCTGCTAGGAACTTTGTCTTTGGACAGCCATTTCCTGGGGCTATAATGTCTCACTCCCCTCTTGGAGATGTTGACGTCTGGGCTTGAACTGATAGAACACATCAACCAACACATCTTTTTAAAGACAATTTCACAATGTCCCCGCTCAGGGTTCGGGCAATATAATAGCTGTACATAACGAAATAAGTATTACATTCTAAATGTAATAAAAAGTTCACATGCAAACATTTTCTCAAAACATACTAAAATGTTGAGATTGTAATGTATTAACATCGCTAAAAATCTCATGATGAAATAACTGTACATCATGTATTAGGTATTATATTAATAATATAACAGTATGTTCATAAAGTAATCATTTCTCAAGACAATTTTACACTCATAATGTAATAACATTTTTATAACACAATAATGATTTTTTTTACATGAAGTAATAAGTTGTAATGCATTATAAACACACTGCAGCGACAGAGGAAATCACACAGGTGTAAAAAAAATGTGCTGTTTTACCCAAGCATTGAGGAAATTTAAATTATGTATGTTACACACATTTCACAAAGACCCTAAAGAATAATTAACCAAAGTATGTTACAGACATTTCATGAAGACTCTAAAGAATAATTCCAATTTCTGGGAAATGGGCATTCAATGTCCCCTTTAAGTCCTCATATAAATCTGGTACAGTTTGTAGGTAATTTAACCTGATAACTGTCACTGCACATATTGAGCATAGGCATGAAAATGCATTCAAGTACAATTTGTTTTTCTTTTTTGCATTTAAGCTGTTCAGTTTATTTAATAATTCATTTAGTTTTTTTCAACTAAACATTACCGGTTTTTCTTTTTTGTTTACTGTTCAGAAAATTTGTCAAATATTTATTTTTTCTTGGATCTTTCTATCAATATGTAGTTAGTCAGGATAGGATTAGAATAAAACTATTAAATATTAAAGTGGAACTAACATCTCTGGAACGGTAACATGTTAAAACTGGATTTAAATAAAAAAGTACAATATTGTTTAATTTCTTTTGTTTACAAAAACTATTACAATTTACTTATTACAATATGACCATGTTTTGTCTTATCGTTATAATGTAATAATTTATATAATTAATTTAAAAAATAATCTCCGCCGGACTCCTGGTGCATCTCGCCGCCCTTGCACGGGGAGGTGGCGAAGGTGGGCGCGGATGCAGTCGAGTGGTGGAATGATGTTTAATACATTATAAACATTTTATTACATTTATAAACAAGTACTTATTATTACATTATTTGCAGTTATTATGAGTAGTAACAGTAGCAATTAAAGTAGCTTAGGAAGGTAGCTTAGGAGTATTTCAGTCCATTGAGAAAATTCATAATTAGATGCAATAATCAGTTTGTATAAAACGCTGCAATCCATGCAGACACAATGATGATTATTATTGATTGGATGTTACAGTACAGTACAGTCTTTTGAACAAGAGGACATGAATATTTCAATTAATAACAAATGACACTATAAATAGGAAGGCGGAGGCGTTCTGCCAAGAACTCGCCGGAGAGATGACCTCAAAAAACTAATCAGCTGGAACATCGATTAGCATAAAGTACAAAGCGTTAAATAATCATGTGCTTAATTTATCAAAACAAAGCACAGCTGGCCAATGAAATTTCACAGTGTTTACAAACTTTTTAAAAGCATAAATATTGGGAGAAGTCATTTCTGGGCATGTGAAGGTACTATTTAGATTTACGGAATCAAATTTAACACCTTCTTATATCTTTGCTCTCTCTTCCGGTGTCTTCAGACGACAGTTTAATATCTTCATTTAGAATTACTGTAATGGCCACAAACACAGAGATTCACACCCTTTGAATAGCAACATATGGAGTAAAATCTAATTAGCACATGAAAATGACTTGAGCTTACAACAAGGATACCAAGGTAACATGAACGAGTAGATAGCTCTGTATGCTTTCACATCACTCCAGCTGATATCAATATCATCTTTAATATCACATGCTGATCGGTCTGCACAGCATCAAGTCGAACACACAATATATTTCAATAACAACAAGTCACTGTTGAAACGATGTTTTAATGATCTAAATGAAAATTCTACATTTAGGTGTCATCTTGGCTGGGCTCCCACTTCTATGAATAGTAGCTACAGTATTAAACTGTCTTCATTTATAGACAATTTGTAAACTGTTGACTGATGGATGCCTAAACACTTTGAATCACTTGATCATACTGTCATGATTCCCCTTGCACCTTTTGTTTGGACTTCGTTTTCCACTCTGCACCTCCCTCTGGACTCAATTTCCCATAATGCATTTCACCCGCTCACCTGTTCACCATTTGTAATCTTGTGATCACCAGTTATGTTGTTATCACCCGCACCTGTTTTCTTTCATTATGGGTTTATTGTTTGTAGTATTTAATGTCTGCTTTTAGTTTGAGTCTTTGTCCGGTGTTGTTGTTCTTTTGGCTGTGTGGGGATTTGTTTCGTGCATCTTGTTACTTGGATATTCTTGGATGTTACTCTGTGCCTGTGATTACCAACCTGTGAATTCTCCCTCTTAAGTGAGGCCTGTAAACCTGCTTTCAAAGTTAAGTAAAGACTTGTTTGAGATTATCTCGTGTGTTGTCTACTCTGACCCTGCACCGTAACAGTACACCGGACCCAAAAATAAGGAACAGAAGAGGGATTACCTGTCTGTTTTGGTTTTTTGCTTTTTGTTTTTTCTTTTTTCACCAGGGGTCAGGAGGAGGAATCTGTCGAGGCCTACGCCCTGTGTTTCGCCGTCTTCGGGCTTCCCGAAGACAACCAGAGGCGTCTGTTTCTCTGGGGGCTTAACGACGCGACATGGGCCAAGCTGTCTGGGTGGGGGCCTTCTGGAAGCTTGGAGGAGAGTATGGATTGGGTGTTAGCCAGTTGTGGGTGTCGCCCCCTCCGCCGCCTGGTCGAGATGGCCGCCTCCAGGAGCTCTGCCGCGCAAGATGGCCGTTCCCGAGGGTCCTGTCCCGGCCAAGATGGCCGTTCCCGAGGGTCCTGTCCCGGCCAAGATGGCCGCTTCCGAGGGTCATGTCCCGGCCAAGATGGCCGCTTCCGAGAGTCATGCCCGGCCAAGATGGCCGCTTCCGAGAATCATGTCCCGGCCAAGATGGCCGCTTCCGAGAGTCATGTCCCGGCCAAGATGGCCGCCTCTGAGTGTTTCGCCGCGGCCAAGATGGCCGACCCAGAGCCCTATGTTCCGGCCAAGAGGGCCGCCCCGGAGTTCCCAGACTCCGCCCCGGAGTTCCCAGACTCCGCCCCGGAGTTCACAGACTCCGCCCCGGAGTTCACAGACTCCGCCCCGGAGTTCACAGACTCTGCCAGAGTGTTCCCAGAGTTCCCAGACTCTGCCCTAGAGTTCCCAGACTCTGCCCTAGAATTCCCAGAGTTCCCAGACTCTGCCCTAGAATTCCCAGAGTTCCCAGACTCTGTCCTAGAATCCCCAGACTCCGCTCTAGAGTTCCCAGACTCAGTCCCCGCTCATATGGTCGCCCCCTCCAAATATTTCCCCATGTCATCGCAAGAGATCCCTACCTTGTATCCCCTTAGTTCAGTGACTACTAGCAGGCTTAGTTCTTCACCTGTGGGAGTGTCTAGTCAGCGCTCAAGTGACACCAGTGTGTCTTTATCCATCGCTCCAAGTCAGTCAAGGACAATGTTTGCAACTTCTAGTTATGTCCCGGTGCAGACAGGAAGTAGTGATGGGGATCTCTCTTGTCCCAAGTCTCAGGGTACCTTTGCTCAGGTTGCTTCTGCTACAAGGTATGTAAATGTTGCAGTAACTTCACCACAAGATGTTTCTACCCAATCTGGGAGCTATCAGAGTTTATACAGACCAGTCGCTCTAGTTGTTGCGTCACCCCAAATGGGACCTTCCAGACAGATTGCATTTCCCCAGGGAGGAAGTAGTGCTTATAGTGGTACCCTTACCCAATCTCAAGTCAGCTCTAGGAAACGTGTTTTGGAAGACTTTAGTAGTTTCAGTGGTCCTGTCCAGCCTCAAGGTGCCTTTAGCCAGTTTGCTTCTGGATCTCCTTTCAAGTTTAGTTCCTCACAGCTAGCTTCTAGTCAGTCCACAAGTAATCCAGGTTTATTTAGCCAGCACTCTCCAGCTTCATTGATTGGGCCTCAGATGGGCACATCAGCTCAATTTATGTCCTCTCAGGGAGAAGGTAGTGCGTGCAGTGGTTATTTGCCCCATTCTCAGTCGGGTTCTAGTAAACTCTCATCTGAGTCTTTCAAACCCATCTCACCTCAGGCTGTTTTCACACAGCAAACTAGTGTTCCAAGCTCTCAGGGCAGTTCTAGCACTATTTTAGCAGGCGTTAGTCGCTTTGCCTCTCAGGCCAAGAGTAGCTCTTACAGTGGGTCTTCACAGCAACTTAGTGTTTCCAGTCAGCCTGCCAGCAGGTCTCGTATACATGCGAAGCTTTTGTCTTCGACTGGAAGACTCTCCAGCCAGAGCGCTAGCAGTCAGGCGAGCCAAAGCCAGCATGCAGCAATTATGGGCAGTTCTAGACCACCAGTGACAGGAAGTTCTAGTCAGTTGGTTTCTGCACAGGGAGGTAAGGGAACTCTTGGTGATTTGTCCCTACAGTCTCAAAGTATCTCAAGTCAGTATACCCCTGAATATTCTACTCTTGTTTCCTTGCCTGCAGCTGTTTCTAGCCAGCCCACTGGCAGTAATGCGTCCCAGAATTTGTATGCTTCTAGCTCCCAAGGGGGTTTTAGTCAGTCGACCATTTTTTATACCTCTGGGCTGGCCCAGGGTGCAAGTAGTTTTCCTAGCAATTCATATATGCAGCCTCAACGCAGCCCCAGGCAATTAAACTTTAGTTCTTCTCAGTTGAGCGCAGTGGCTTCACCCCAGACTAGTAGTTATAGTCAAGCTGCTGAATCCCTGTCCCAGGGCCAAACTCCTCAGAAATGGCTCCCATCTGTCTCTAGTTTGTGTCTAAGTAGTCAGACCTCTGGTGCAGTGTCACAAAGCAGGTTTCCCCCTCAAAGTGCCCCAGCTCCTAGTAATAGGTAGTAGGTAGTCAGTCCTCTGGGCCCCCAGTTCCCGTCTCCTCTGGGCCCCCAGTTCCCGTCTCCTCTGGGCCCCCAGTTCCCGTCTCCTCTGGGCCCCAGTTCCCGTCTCCTCTGGGCCCCCAGTTCCCGTCTCCTCTGGGCCCCCTGTTCCCGGCGCCTCTGAGTCCCCTGTTCCCGGCGCCTCTGAGTCCCCTGTTCCCGGCGCCTCTGAGTCCACACACGCAGCCTGCCCTGAGTCCCCTGTTCACAGCTGCCCCAGTCTGCCCCAGAGGTCACAGTCTGCCCTGGAGCGGCCACTGCAGTCTGCCCCAGAGCGGTCACAGTCTGCCCCAGAGCGGTCACAGTCTGCCCCAGAGCGGTCACAGTCTGCCCCAGAGCGGTCACAGTCTGCCCCAGAGCGGTCACAGCCGCCACAGTCTGCCCCAGAGCGGTCACAGCCGCCACAGTCTGCCCCAGAGTGGCCGCAGCCAGAGCCAAAGCCTCCAGAGCCAGACCCCGAGCCTCCTGACCCTGAGCCTCCTGACCCCGAGCCTCCTGACCCCGAGCGCCCGCCCAGCCTCCCTCTCCCCCCTCCGTGGATCCTGTGGCGCGAGGACGCGCCCTCCGGGGGGAGGGGGGTACTGTCATGATTCCACCTTGCACCTTTTGTTTGGACTTCGTTTTCCACTCTGCACCTCCCTCTGGACTCAATTTCCCATAATGCATTTCACCCGCTCACCTGTTCACGGCCATCTTGGCCGGGACAGGACTCTCGGGAACGGCCATCTTGCGCAGCAGAGCTCCCGGAGGCGGCCATCTCGACCAGGCGGCAGAGGGGGCGACACCCACAACTGGCTAACACCCAATCCATACTCTCCTCCAAGCTTCCAGAAGGCCCCCACCCAGACAGCTTGGCCCATGTCGCGTCGTTAAGCCCCCAGAGAAACAGACGCCTCTGGTTGTCTTCGGGAAGCCCCGATACCATCCCGAACAATAAAAATGTTATGTTAGAAAAAGTTAAATGTCACCTATTACGCCCTTTTTTACAAGATATAATATAAGTCTCACAGAATGTGTCTGTGAAGTTTCAGCTCAAAAAGCAAATACAGTCAAACCAAAAATTATTCAGACACCAGAGGTGTCTACACTTCATTTATGTATAGTAAGTAAGGATAGCAAAATAAAGTAAACTGAGACATCCTTTAAAAACTCAATTTTTAAAACCCAAAAATTCTTTATACAGTGGATTACCAGTAAAATTGGAAAAAATTGGGACCAACAGGAACTGAAGAACCTGCTACAGCGAAAATATTGAAGTTCAGGTTTGCGTGAACCTGATTGACAAAATGTCCAGGACACTAAAGACTGTCATTGAGGCTAAGGGTGGCCCAACAAACTATTGATTGTTGTGAAAATATTGTCATACTAACAGTCTGAATAATTTTTGGTTGATTGTATGGTGGCCTAGAAGTGCAAAACAAAACAACAAATCCAAAAACAAAATAACAAATCTAAAATCAAAATGACAAATCTAAAAACACAATCCCAAATTTAAAAACAAAATAACAAACCATAAAACACAACAACAATTCCGGAAATGAAATAACAAGTCAGAAAACACTACGACAAGTCAGAAAACAAAATAGCAAGTTGAAAGACAACGACAAATCGCACAAACCAGAAAAGGTAGGTACTTTGTTGGAATGGAATGGTTACTGCTGATTGGACGAAACTCGTGTCAATCAAGAAATCCAGGACATACAGTACAGCTGTATAATGGGTAATACTGGTTTCTGAAGCCAGTGGACACTGGTTCAAGACCAGCAGGATCTTTAATGATCGACCCAAGAACGACCCAAGATCAGGCTCAACCAAGCACCACCTCTGACACAGTATAAAAGTCTCACTTGCCACATTCACATACTCTTAGCACATTGGTCTGTGTCATTCTATGCATGGGCACGGAGCCGAAAGGAACAGATATGTCTTGACACCTCCCCTTCTTTGATGCTGGATGTGTCCAATCTGGTACCCGCACAACTGTGATTTTGAAAGTCACAGCTAACTCTCAAGTGTCCAGCTGGCAAATGGGCTGTTCTCTTTCTCTACTCTGAGCAAAAATAAAGGAAGACAACCTGAAACTGTAACCCCAGGAAAAGAGGATGCAAATGAGTTTTTTTGCAGTCTTGATGAACTAGCTTGAGTCGAAAAAAGTAGATGGGTGTGATGCTGTCATTATCATCAAAAGAAGGCTCCCAGGTGCCCTTTTCAAGCAGAGAGCCCTTCTATTCATATTTGAAAGACGGAGTCATGAGGAGGGAAAGAGTGGACGGACGAGAGCGTATGATTAACTCATCACACGGCGCTATAAAAAGAGCCTCTTTATTCCCATGCCAAAGGCCCCCACTAACTATACCTTTACTCTGCTTTTCTTGCAGCTATTAGAAGCTTGATTTATAACAGTGAGGGAGATAGTTGTGACAGTTGTGAAAAGCTGTTTTACAGCTGCTTTCTCCTGGTTGAGCGTAGATAAGCTTTTAAAATAGCACTCAAGTGTTCACCAGTGCTTGCGACAGTTTGCCATTATGAAGCTTATATAACTGTGATGCAGTTAAAATTATAGCCGTCCTATGGTTCTACATGTCCTACAGTAAATATTAAATTTATTCGAACAAAAGGTTTTTCATTATCAATACACTCATCTCACAACAAATACCAAAAGGCAAGTATCATAATCTTTGGAACAACAAACAGATTTCTCCTTTTTGAAAAATATTTCTTAGATGCAATCAGAGATGTTCTAAATCTAATAATATTTCTAAGGAATGTAAAACAAAAGGGAACAGGGCAGGGCTAAACCTTTCAAAAGGTTGAGTCAAGACAAAAACCTTCTTCATGCAAAACTTCTGCAAGATTTGCATTTTCTGCCACCTAGATCAGTATTTTAACTCTGAGATGCTATGTCTAAAATCTTACATTTTATTTAAACCTTTGTTCCAGATATCCAAATCTAACCATTGATGTTCGAGTGCGAGTTTTCTTTAATTCCACACATTTGTTAATCTCGGCAAGAAAACTCTTGTAAAACACCATGTTACAATTATCACAACGCTTTTGTATTTAATAAAGGCATCATAATAAAGAGAAACAAAACGAGTGATCTTAACGAGCTGAAAATACTCCTGCTGGGGCTTGTTACCTAAACCCATAACTGAGCTAATATTAAACAGATATCTTTGGAACATTAAAAGAGCCATACTGAGATACATTGCTATGGGGTAGAATTACTCATTTTCACAACATTTACACCTACTAAGTTTACATGGATTTTGAGCCAAATACTTTTAAAATGATTTACAATAATAAACTGCATTTTAATGAAAAGATGACTGCGGTCATAAAAAATCTGTTTTGTCAAAGACAACTGTTGAAAAAGCCAGCCATATATAAACAAAAAAGCATTGCAAGCAACAGTTAAAAAAGTGACCAGAACCAGAAAACATGTTCAGAGTACACAGCCAAACTGAACTATAATGAATTCTGTAACGTGTCTTTTGGTACGGTGCGCGGTGGTGGTCAAGGACAATGTTTTTTTTTTCTGCACGGCTCTCCACTAAACCTCCAACTAGCAGAGACAAGACCGTTCTTTGCATTTAATTGTCCTTCAGTATTGAGCTCCAAACACAATAAAGAGAAGAACGTGACAAAGTCTCCACAATAAGGAGCAAACAAAGATATTGCCCTCGCAAATGGAATTGTTTCCATTACTCAGTGGGGCAATAAAAAGCCATTTTCCTTCTCAGGTCCTGAGCCTGCTGCAAATTACAGCAGTACACATAACAAACAAGTCGTGTCGATATTATTTATGTCTTCCAGCATCCCCAGAAGACAGCAGAGGTGAAACTCTCAGTTTCCCCGTCTTCTCCTGTTCAAGCTCAAATGTGAAGAAAATGGTTCATCGCTTTCTCTACTTATAGTAGGTGCATCCGAGTCCGTCTTAATCTGTGCTGTTATAACGTTCATTAACCTAATGAGCCACTGCTGAAACAACAGGTCCATCATTTCCCATTCCTATTAAAGAAAGCCTGGTTGATCAGGTATGACTTTAGAAAGTCACATAACAGAAAAACAAGATTATTATTTTTGACACTCTGCATAAACGGTTTCATTTTCCTATATTTTCTGCCAAATAACAGCACACTTGTACAAAAGCCTTATTGGACATACGTGATACCACAATAATCAAAAAACATTCATGACTGGCTGTGAGGACAGCATATAAATTGTTTTACTAATGGCTGACTTAAAATAGTCATTACTACAACACACAACTTCATCTCAGGGTTGAATCAGGCCTTTCCCTAAAACAATAATTGTTAATGGACTTATAGGAAAACCATAGGAACGGAGCCAAGGCCACAATTTATAATTGGTAAATGTTACATGTAATATGATGTTTGAATGATAAAACAATTTATCCTACATGAACACTAATATGGATGGGACTCTAAACCATATGTTGAAACAATATAAATATTGGAACCTTGTGTTGGAGAACTGTCATGATAAAGTGTGTTATTTTAGTGCCACTACCAAGCAGTATTCAAACATTGATCAACCAAACAAACACTTACCCTTACAATTTCTTTTTCTTTTGAGGCTACTAGGCTATAAGCTACAATTTCTTCATTTGTCATTTGTGAATATTAAGTCGAAGTCTTTATATCTCTCCAAGCATATAGTGGTAGTCTATCTGCATAACTTACAGCCAGTTTATTCTACCCTTCTTTAATATGTTGTATAGAGATTCAATGGACAGCATAAGGTTTCAGCATTACCTTGTCTTTCAGTATAACCCACTCTGTATTCCTGTGAAAAGCAATTCGAGGATATACACTACAACCTAAATGGAAACTGGCCTTGCCTAGCGGGGTTCCTTTACTTTTTATAGGCTTCCAGGCTTGCCAAGAACTGAAATAGAATATGTAGCCAAAAACCAGCCAGCATCTTCATCCTGGTCTGGCAGGCAGTGTAGCCAAAGTTCATACAGCAATGGTGATGACTTTAGGTAAGATCAAACAAAACCGGCTCCAATTCAATGCCAATGGAAAGTCAGTGAGGAAAAGAAAGTTCAGAATCAAGACTGCTTATTACTTGCAAAAAAATATTAAAATCATTAAGGACATTTAAACTAGTCAAGTGTTAGGAGGATCCAAAGAAGAGATTCACATAGCTGGGAGTCGGTTACAAATTAAATACAATGAACCTTTTAAAAGTCTGCAGGGGTGATGCATTTTCATAGGCAAATTAGGATTAAAAGCCTAAAATAAGATCTGTGGTTAACACAAGATGAGTATACTTTCTGTTTTGTATGTTGTATGTTTTTGTATGTTTTATTCTATGACATAAAACACACCAGTAATACTTTTTTTTAAAGCTTTTATGCATTTTGATAAAGGCAGCTGCTAAAAAGCGCGACTAACATTCTCAAGAATAATGCAGGCACAAATCTTACATAATTACAATGATGGAGATTCATCCACAAAGTTACAAAGATACAAAGTTACTTATCAGGAAACATAGGTAGCAAATATTAATTTAAAATGTAATATTCAATATGGCAATGTGGTATGTAAAATGGAAATGTGCAACATTAGGTGCAAAAGAAAAATGAAAATGCATTAACTAAACGTCATGATATCCTTGAAGAGGCCAGTAAGACACAATTCTGCACTGTAAAAAAAAAATGTTGTTTTTACGGTGAAATACCGGCAGCTGCAGTTGCCAGTAACTCTCCGTTAAAAATATAGGAAGCCTGTATATAATTTAGCAGTTAATAACTGTGAGAAACATGTGACAATAAAACATGTGACAATTAAAAAATGCTATAAACATTGACTAAACAACATTAAATGAAACCTAAAACACTCTAATATACACATCCGGTAATAAATATTAGAAGAAACATTACTTTTTAAAAGGAAATATTAACAAATGTAAAGAGTCACGCAGGGAATTATGGTAATGTCCTTTAACAGTTTTTCACCGTAAATTTTAGTGTAACTTGTATTTTTAAATTACAAAAACATAATTTTAATATTATTTTACTGTAAAAGTACACGTATAATTTTGTTGAATATTTTCCAGATTTTCACTGTAAAATATATGGTAATTCAAACCATTTGCTTTTAAAAACCTTACATTTTACATCATTTAACAGTATAATTAAATGTAATGTTTTGTTAAATCTTTTACAGTATTTTACTCTATATGTAAAGGTTTTTCACTAGTAATCAATTAACAGGTCTTTACTGTAGCATTTTTACATTATTTTTCTGTTAAAATTACAGACTTTTTGTACAGTGTGTTTAGTCTAATTGAATGCCTGAACCATATTTATTGTACAAAAGTTCCACTTTCATAAAAACGCACAAGCTTTTAAAAGATGAGCTGCAAAGCGTTAGCGATTCAGAACATTAGACACCATAGGAACAGTATGGGGAATTTTGCCTCCAGCTGGCCAGCACATTTTGACTGACGCCCCACTGACCAGACAAGAGTGACTAAATAGAGGCCCTGTCAGCCAAACTCATTCCATGATAATAGGAAATCCCAGGTCGGGTAGGGAAGCCCTGTGGTGCAGACGTGATAAGTCATTGCCATTTTCTGTGATACGCTTGTGACAACTCTGCAAAGGAAGCCAAAGGGGAATGTGGCTGTCCAACATATTACAACACAAAGGATCGGCATTTATTAAAGCAGAAAGCGGCGTAAGGGGCTTTTGGACTTGGCAGACATTTATTTTAAATGGTTTTCTATTAAATTAATCCATCTGGTTATGGATCCTATGATTTGTGGACCATTTGTCCTGATAATACTATCTTTAAAATACTTTAAGCACTATGTTAATTCCATTGTAAATACAATGATGATTTTTATATGGTGTTTGGTCAATGCACTACGGTAATCCAACCTTTTACTAATATTAGTGCATTATTATATCATCACAGTCATCTTTTGTATCCGTTTTATGCAAAGATTATATTGGTTTACAGTCAGTAATGTGAGGCTTAAAAGTTTCATATTTTACTGGTAAATAAGAAATTTTTAACAATTTATTTGATGCATTATAGCATTATTTTCAATTAAGAAAACCATTCAAACAAAATTAAGATAAATACCATGTGGTGCGACCATCAAGAAACTAGTACTTTGGGAGTTAAGGTAAAAAGACAGGACATTGCATCTTCCAATTCACCAAGGACCCATGGAGGCAAATTTTGATTGAGTTTGAAAATACTGTGTGACCAAATATCATGCGGCGCGAAAACAATAAAGCCTGCCATAGGTGGAGCTAAAGAGTCACAAGCACATGTAGCGTGACATTGATAGGCGTGCTCTTGAAATAGAATGCATGAAATAGCATTTTAATGTTTGTGTTCATGTCAAAAATCATGTCATTTGGAGCAACCACTCATCATGTGGTGTGACCAATAATGCTAATAACTGTATTAAATTAAGTAAAATATCCTTTTCTGTGGCTGAAATTTAAATCACTGATACAATATGCTTAAGTGAACGGTATTATGTGATATACAGGAAAAATAAGTCTGTTAAGTACATTTTAGAAGACAGCTCTGAAGTTATAGAACAAAAATATGAGATCATTAAAAAAAATCAAAAGAAATGCAAATACTTTGTTTCTAAACACTTAAACTTCTGAGAACTTGAAATTAAATTTTTTATACAATTTTAATATGAATTCATGCGTACACAACATTCTTAATGTTTGACCAATTATAATGAATATTACTTTTTTGTATTTTAAAATTGGCCTCTCAAAAAACCCAAATATCATAAAATTTGTTAAACTGTTATTGATTTAAAATAAAAAGAAAAAAGTGATACCTTATTGTTGAAGGCAGTAAGTTGCTTTATGCAAAATATAACTTCATTAGTTTTTTTTCTATTTTTCTATATTGTATTTTTTTTATTTTTGTGAAGGGTAATGTGATATAGCCAATAATACTGATAAGTCTTATATTTTCTTCAAGTCACAACTGCACTTAAAATTCCACCACAGTATTCCTAATCTCTGCTTGAGTTTTGCAATCGGAGCCAAGGGACATCTGGAGCAGCTGAATCCCAAAGAAGCATGTGCAACGTTTACCGATAAAAGCAAAGAGAATGTATTCGGGAATATGAATGCATGATGCTTGACTGACGGACTGTGCATTGGGATATATCTGATGGAATAAAGAACCAGCCAGAACTTGCAATTTATGACAGAATAGTGTCTGAAACATCGAACTGCATGCTACTTCTTTACTCATCCGTACATCCACATAGGAAAAACTGCACTTGTAGAGTTGTGCAGTGTTAGTATGAAAGTGAAATTTTCAGGCTCCATCGTACATTTTGATACAAATTGCTCCATTTCACTGCTTTTGCACAAATGTATATGTAACAACTTTGAAGTATAAATTATTAATCAAGGTTTAAAAGAATCTTTTACATTTTTCAAGTTTTACATGATTTATGGTAAATCCTGCTCAGTCTGGCTATTTGTAATGTAAACAAAGGAGCATTGATGCAGTTCATTACTTCTGGCCTCCAATCAATTCTTCTGCAGATTTGAAAGATTTAATGAAACACATTTTACAGCACATAAATTATTTAACATGTAACATTAATAAACATGCCAAAAATAGCCTTGTATTCATTTTAATAAAATGTATTAAACTGGAATACACTGAATTATGACCTTTCCTGGTGTACTATTATATATAATATAGTTACAAGCATTTAAATACTTTTTGATACTGTACAAACAAGCCAGATTTAGCATGTGTTCATTGCAATAAATATAATTATATTCCCAAAACCACCTCCTTGTCTCAAAGTGAACACATTTATCTTTTCTCCTCCTCGTTTTTCTTGATTACATATAATTTAACAAAGTTGGGAGTAACATCTCGCTTATTATGCTAATAAAGATTTTTTCCTCCACACATTTCATGCTTAGCTGGCAAAATGCATGGACCGGCAAGAGGAGCGGAATAAGACGTGTGTGCTCAGCTCTCCCCTGCTGATTCGACACCGTCAGAATATTTGGACAGCATGCTATAATGATCAGGGCCCAGGTGACAACTGAAACACAACGCGAGATTTAGGCCTGTATGCTATTGGCTCCAACGACCCTCTTATAAACCGTAATAAAGAGGATGAGGCAGCATTGCAAACAAGTGAGAAAAACGTATGGCAGACTTTTATGAGCAGTTTGCACTATGTTATGAGGGAAGATCTGCTCGGAATGGATTTTGCTGTGGAAAAATGCAGTTCTTGTTAAAAACTGAAAGCATTTTCAAAAAGCAAAAATATTTCATAAACAAACATTTAAATGAAAGAGTGTGTGTTTCTTAATTACCTTTCTAAAAATGTGCTAAATAAACTTACAAACTGTAGATCTGCATAATTTGAAGGATCCCAAAAATCTAAACTACCGTATGATTGGCCAATAAAAGTCAGAGGTTGGAGATGAAGTTAAACCTCTTTAGGTAAAAGAAAGTGTTAAAAAATGACTGAATTAACTGGATTCTGGCCATGCAATATTAAATGAAAATAACAGTTCACAGTAATGCCATGGAGTCATTTTTGGTTCCCCAAATAACATTTCAGTCAAAGGTTCTTAAAAGAACCACTTACTTTCTTACCTTTTCATAGTGTTCAGAACCATTTTGTACTACAAAGAACTTTTTGTAAAACAAATTGGGCGACATTCAGTAAAAAAATAACTGAAAATTAAAATTATTATTAAAATTATTACACACAGATGTGTTGTCCCTAACTAGACACATCTTTGTGTTAATTTAAAAACACATTTTGTGTTACTTTTAACTCAACTTGTGTTACTTTCAGCTCAACATGTGTTGTCCCTTTTATGTATTTAACACAAAATGACACATTATGTGTTAAACAGCATAACACAAAAAATGTGTTAAAAAATAACACATCCTTTTTTAGAGTGTACTTGCATGTGCGATTTATGAAGACTCTCCATATACGTAATGAGTTTTAACCTAACCTTTACAGAATACTTTTACAATTTTTTTTAAATAAAACACCATTTAGTATGTTTCTTAAGCGATTTGTAAGGACACAGGAAGTGTACTCATAAACAATGATTATACACACATCATTATATACATTTGTGTCCTTGTAAACCACAAATACACACACATATAGACACATACACATCTCTTTTTTTTTTTTAAATTCCCATTTACTTACTATCTGTGGACAGTGAATGCAGTTTAATTGATTTGGGCAAAAAACATATTCCAAACAAAGTGAAATCTATAATAAGCCAATTTAATACAGAAGGGAGGCATGTTTCGCTGAAGGCATGCCAAAAACAATGAATACAATATTTCATTATTTTAGTCTATTTCGTAAATAAATAACATAGCCCTGAAAGTCAGGTACAGTAAGCCAAGGGTGTCCTGGAGGGCCACAGTTCTGCAGTTTAGCGCCAAACAGCCTCAACACACCTGCCTGAAAGTTTCTAGTCTGCCCAGTAAGATCTTGATTAGTTGGTTCAGGTGTGTTTCATTAGGGTTGGAGCTAAACTCTGCAGGACTGTGACCCTCCAGGACTGAGCTTGGACACCCCTGCTTCATGCTATCCTGAAATGAGTTTGTGCCATTGGCTAATACCAACAAGAGGCATGAGGTATGAACAACATCTTGTTAACGCAATGTCTTCAGCAGACTGTCAAATACATTCTCACACTGTGGTCGAAAGAGCCTTTACAAGCTATTTGTACAGTAGGCAATCATGTTATTTATAGGGAGTTATTGTGCTGACAGATGCTATGAATTGTGTCTCAAGCCAGTGCATTACCTGTGCTTCCGTCTCCATTCGAGCATACTGCACTAGCATGGGCTCCCCGTGCTTCTGCAGGAAGTCTTTCTGACAGCTCTCTGCCATCGCCGGTTCATTGGGAAGAAAATTACTTGCCCAAACCTGGAGAGGTAACACAGGAGACAGAAGTGAGCATGTGTGGGAAGTCTCCGTTACCATAGATAAAATCTCGAGGACAGCTTTCAGGGACACAAGTACATTTTTGGCCTGCCATAATCACAAATAATGACAAACAGCCTTCCACCTTAGCTATAAAATTAACTTCACCCATAAAACCAGGCCTGTATTTAACATTTTCAAATAGATACGAAGTGCATGGCCAGTGAAGCATACTTTAGTGCACTGAGATCCATCCAATTATGTTTCACAACTATTGGCCTTGACACTTTCTTTCACCTTGTACAAATGATTTATGTAAAGCAATGAAAAAGATATTTTTTAAACGCCATAGATATGGCACATCCTACCACAGCACAAGTTTGTATCTTCAAAAAGGGTGGCAAGGAAGACCCCCTGACCACCCCATCCCCCTGAGCTCTCCACCCAACCGCATCTTTCTGAAAGGAAATTTGCTCAAAGTGAGAAATGCTTGTTATTATTCACTGCTGAGACAAAACAAATTTTAATTGAGAAAGGGTTATTTTGGGCACTCAATTTGAAAAATTTAAACCAGTGCCAGTGTCTTCGGTACAGTAAATTTCTCTTGATCCATCCTGATCTTTTTCCGTTTGCAGGGGCAACACAGCCACAGGTTGGCAAAATAAAATGATATGATAAAATACTAAAAAATGTAATTAATTAAAGAATTATACTAAAATACACTGCAAACTCAAATTCAAGTTTGTGTTTATTCTTTTATGGACTGTCTACTGTTCACCTAATTAAATGGGGCTGTGTCATAAGAATGGAGCAGATGTGAGTTTGTGGTGGGTTCTAGAGGACTACTCCCCTCCTGAAACAATACCAGAACTCACTTTTGAGGCTGTTTTGACCCGACTAAAGGTCAAGTTTGTATGTCTGTGTATCCAAAAGATAACTTCAAAATATATAGCCATTTGCTATTATTGCTATAACCTTTGTTACATCATTATCATGAACTGCAATGAAATTACATCATTATTGAAAGTCAACATAATACAAAGTCTGCATTTATTATGACCTGAAATTATGCTAAAATAGATATTTTGTACTAAACAGCCACTCTAGCCTAGGTGATGTCCGATAAAAACTGTTTGAGAGGTGAAACAATCATTACATTTTCTTAAAAAATTAATAAAATTAAATAAAATAAAAAAATCACAAAAATTTGGTGATTTTACACATGATTTTGGATAGTTGCTCACGCTAAGTACATTAGAAACTTAATATGTATGTAACAATTAGGTCTGTGGTGCCCAGGATTTGATTATTGACTTACTAGGTGGTTGGCATGCAGCTTATTACAAAAACTCCAGCTAGTTCAAAATGATGTTCCACGTCACGTCGGAATGAACCAATGAATTGGGTTCTCGCCCCGAGAGCCTATTGTCATCGCATGTAAACTAAACGAGACAATCCCAAATGGCATGTGGGCTTTGCGGGCTGTGCCCCGCCCGATGTGTGGGTGTCAATACGGAAGTGGGTGCAGAGTGCATTTCGATTTTCACTTTGGAGCCAGACGATCTTCTGAACACATTCTTTTTGTTATTATTTCTTATACTGTTGATGAATCAGTCCCCACCTGTGCATCAGCACTGCTCAGTTTGCAGACCTTATGCGGTCTAACCATGCTGAGCCTGGCAACACTTCCCACCTCCATGGCCTCGAACCATCAGGTTGACTTGTTCAGTTCGACGACACATTCAGGGGTGTCCACTTCACCTCTGAGTCAACCAAAAATGCCCTTAAAGATGCTCACACAGAAGCGCATCTTCGGATGAATCAGTCCCCAAGATTGGTTTGCATATATACCTCCATGTCTCGATTGTTCCCTCGACAGTCGAGGGTCGGCATATAAGTACGAAGTCCTTATAGACAAAATGTTGTTTGTCTGAAACAAAAATAAAAATCAAACCTGAAAATGAGCTCTTTGGCTAACTGATGAGTTATCCTTTCAGGGAGAACTGCAACAAGCTCTTGGAAGTCTCAGACACACACACATTGGGTTTCCATGTTTTATAGGGACTTTCCAGAAACATAATGTAATTTAGACTTTACAAACTGTCTATTGTATCTCCTCACCCTACCCCTAAACCTACTCCTCACACAAGCCTTTCAGCATTTTTACATTTTCAAAAAAAAAAGCTGTTTTCATCAAAACTTTAAACAATGATTTAGCTTGAGATAACCTGAACTTAGCTTGAGTTCTTTGTCTTTTGCAGGTTTAAACAGGGAAACTGATTAAGACTGAAGAATGATGCAACAGGTGTTGGGTAGCTGACAAGTAAGAACAACGAGACAAGACAAAAGTGGATGGGGAATTAGGCAGTAACTGATTGTGGGTGCATGAGCTAGGAAGGCCCCTTACCTTAAAAAGAATTTCTGCTGAACTGAGCACAATGGCCTTCATAATTTTAAAATGGAAGAAGTATGGCACAACTAGGACTCTTCAAGCTTCTAGCTGGTTGCCAGGCCAAACTGAGCAATTAGGAGAGAAGGGCATTAATAATGGCCCTTAATAGGCCCTTAATAGGTTGCTTTTCCATTGCATTTTAGTATACCTTCAAAGTGGGTGGGATTATAGACTTGTCATTATTGTTGCGCCGCCTCTACTGACCTGACAAAATACGATACAAACAAACACAGGAGCAATGGAGGATATAATATGCTAGCAAATCAATGCCAAAAAAAACCAAGCGCACAATTAATGCTCATGTGCAGGTATAAATTAATTCCGTGAGAAGATAACGGAACATGTAACTAATGCAAGGGAAGGATTAAACTCTCGTGGGCTCTCCTTTCCTCTCATGTAGATCTGTTTTCCTCTCACATAATTAATTTACCTGCACGCGTGCATTAGTTTTGTGCTCGTTTTTTTGGGGCATTGATTTATCGGCATAATCGATAAAATGGTGTTGCAGAAGCCTATGCGGTCAGATACTGCGATCACGGTGGCTGTTGCTGACTTTCTTTTATTTAAATACAGCGGATTTGGTGTGTCCTGTTGCAAATCCAGTGACGTAGGGTAGTGACGCTTCTCTCTAACCAATCAGTGATCAGTCACATTTAGTATCGGTACGGTACGCTTGGAACCTCAGCCGAAGTGGTACTAAAAAAAAAATATCGGGTTCGCAGTGGGAAGACCCCCCAAAAGTGAGCCGAACTGAACCGTACCGTGCCGTACCATGCAGTGGAAAAGCGCCATAAGAGAGGTGACCAAGAACCCAATGGTCACTGACTAAGCTTCAGAGATCCTGTGTGGAGATGGAAGAACCAATCTGGGCTTTATGGCAAAGTGGCTAGACGGAAGCCTCTTTTCAGAGCAAGTTAGCAAAGGAGTGAAGTTGGCAAAGTTTGCAAAAAACACCTGAAGGCTTCTCAGACTGTGAGGAACAAGATTCTCTGAAACCTGTTCCACAGCGCTCAGGACCTCAGACTGGGCCGAAGCCTCACCTTACAACATGACAATGACCCTAAGCACACAGCCCAGACAGCACAGGAATAGCTTAGGAACAACTCAGTGAACGTCCTAAAGAGGCCCAGCCATACCCCTGAACCCTATCAAACATCTCTGGAGAGACCTAAAAATGTCTGTCCACCAACAATCCCATCCAACCTGGCCAAGTCAGAGAGGATTTGCAAAGAATGGCATAAAATACCCCAATCCAGGTGTGCAAATCTTGTTGGGTCAAACCCAAAAGAATACTTATGTAAATGTTTTTCTTTAAAAAAAAAATTATATACATTTATAAAATCCTCTCTCTCTTTCTCTTTAACCCAGCAAGTGTATTTATTGACAGGTTTTGGATAAATGGCAGGTAAGTATATTGAACGTAACAGTCTTAATAATGAATGGAGATGAAATGATATTGATAATCCTTGCTTTACCAGATCGTGGGGGTACACACTTGGGAGAATGTGGTGATGGATGTTGCCAGCAGCTGGTGGCAGATGAATACAGCCGGTTCGGAGACTGGAGTAAGGAGAAGACAATAGAGCACAGGTGGGAGATGCAGAAGAATCAGAAGGAGACAATGGAGTGCCAGAGGCAAATGCTGGAATATCATAGGGAGATGCTGAGAACCTACTGGAGAACGCTGAAGATCACTAGTATAGAGCTTGCAGTTATGTGTCTATAATCCTAAATGGAGACCAGACAATGAGGAAGTGAGCAGTGTGTGCCTGTATCGTGCTGTTGGGGTGATTGGGTAATGATGTGAAGGTGAGTCCAGTCAGCTCTGATTTCTTCAGGTCAGGCATTATCATGCACCAGGAGGAACCCAGGGCCCACTGTACCAGCATAAGGTCAGACAATGGCTCTAAGGACTTTATCCCGGTAGCTACCGGCGAGTAAGGGAACCATTGCCTATATTGTGAGGTCTTCCAAGGATATTCCTCCCCAGACCATTACTGACACATCGTCAAACTGGTCATGCTGGATGATGTTGCATGCAGCATGACGTTTCCCAACGGCATCTCCAGACTCTTTCACATGTGCTCAGTGTAAACCTGCTCTTTTCCATTAAGAAAACAGGGCACCAATGGTGGGATTGTCACCAATTGCCAATTCTGGTGTTCTCTGGAAAATGCTATTCGAAATGCACGGTGCTGAGCTGTGAGCACAGGTCCACCTAAAGGATGTCGGGCCCTCAAGCCACTTTGATGAAGTCTGTTTCTGACAGTTTGGTCAGAAACATAAAGACCAGTAGCCTACTGGAGGTCCTTTTGTAGAGCTTTGGCAGTGCTCCTCCTGTTCTTCTTCACACAAAAAAGTATATACCAGTCCTGCTGCTGAGTTGTTGCCTCACTATATCCCTACCCAGCTCTTCTCATGTAATGGCCTGTCTCCCGGTATCTTCTCCATGCTCTTACTGTGCTGGGAGACACACCAATGGATGTGCCATCCTGGAGAAGCTGGACTGCTTGTGCTGCCTGGAGGGGGTGCAGGTACTGCCTCATGACCCTAACAATCCACAAAACTAAAGACAAATCAGTCAGGGAAATTAAGAATAATGGTCACCATCTGCAAAATCAAATTCGCTTTTTGGTGCTTGTCTTGCTGCTGCGTCTCCAGTGCATCTGTTGTGAAACTGATTCAGAATCACCCAACCTTTGACGCTAGAAAAGTTTACACAGGTAAGCATTTTGCCTTGGTAAAGATACTGAAAATCAGGCTGGTGTGATTACGCTTTTTTTTGTATGGCGCTTTAACAATGTAGCACTGTTTCAAAGCAGCTTTACAGCAGAATAAACAGAATGACAAGCATTAAAGATTAAGTCCCTCTAGATGACAATAAAAAAGAAAAATACAGTTTTAATCGAATCCATAAAAAAGTCTATTAAATGTGTAAAATGAATTAAGAATACTTGAGTGGCAGCAAAATCATCGAGCCAATGTGTGTCTTGTTAACAGGCAACGGTTTTTCAGTACTCTAGCCACTGATTTTAATGTGCATCACTTGAGCTAGAGACAGTCTAAGCATTATTGGAGGGGGATCTAATCACAGTCTTCACATATTCGTCTCATAGCCCTGGTGGTTTCACCTTTGAACATACGGGAAATAAAATGCCACTCCATCACGCTCTAGAATAATGTACTTATCAATACAAAAAGAAATCTCACAGCTGGTAAGTATGCTAGCAGTGACAACGGAAACATTAAAAATAAGGGTGGCATCATAAAATGTGAACAATAGGCAAGTTATAGAATGCTACAGTTCCTACATTTCTACATTTCTTTTCTTGGCAGATGGTTTAGAGGATTTTTAATTACGGTTTACTTCTCGTTATTGTCACAGTCTGGTGTGAGGAGCAGTGTGAATCCTTGTTTCAAAAGCAATCAGCTGTGAAGTTCCAAGATTATGTCAATCACACATCATAGTGAACTTGCTAAGTATAACAATACAGTGACAGAAAGATGAAGCAGATCAGGTGGACAGAGATCTGGACTTCAAATGAATGTGTCAGACACAATATTTACAGGTGACAGTGTTGTGGCACTTTTATCTGTCCTTTAGTAGGCTTTCTTTGCCATCCTTTTATAAAAATTACTGTTTCAAGTATTTTGTGAAAAAATACTTGTCAATGAGTTTACACTGTAGCACTGCTTTTTAATGGAGTAGTTCACCTAAAAATTAAAATTCTTTAATTTATTCCTTAACTGAAGTTTTTTATAAAATACCCTCACTTTGTGTATATATAATAAATCCATCATAAAAGTAATCCAGTTAATAATCCAGTTGAAGTGTTAATAAATATTATTATTTTTTAATAATTATTGGTGTGCCTTATGACAAAATATCATATGACAAATAGTGTGACATGCAAGAACCAAAAAGATTTACCCACACAAACCAAGAACAACAAAGAAGTTGTTCATTTTATTTTCATGATAGATTTATGGTTTTTTTGGAGCTTCATGTTTGAACCTATATAAAGTAATGGACATTTATTGAATTGCATTTAGTTTAGGAATTTAAGTCATCTGAAATGGCATGAGGGTGAGTACATTTTCTTTTAAATTTCCTAGTTGTTTTTTTACTTTTTGTCACTTTTTACATTTGAGGCAAGATTCCTATGATGGCTTTCATTACTGGGATGTACATCAATTTCTACCTACAAAGGTTCTTTTCTGTGAATAGACTCACATTTTCAGAGAATCTACTGCTTTTACCTCTTGAATCATCTGAGTAACTTTTATGCTTAAACCAGGTAAACAATTGAGTAAGATTATTAAAGTATTATTAAATTTGTATGTCCATAAATTTCTTATTTAGTTTTAAGAAGTTAACTGTTTGGCAGTCAGTTAACCAAAGAAAGACAATTGCAAACAAACTGTTCAACAAGAACCCAAGAGAAAAACACCCAAAATGCTCACAGACCCATAAAAATAATCTGAACTAAATTGTATATTTGACAAACCAGCAGAACAATAAGCGTTTCGAATGACAGATTCTCTGTTTTGTGGGTTGATGTTTTCTGTTTGCCCAGGGGTGGGTGGTTATGGATGATATGAGAAAACGTGGGACAGACACAGAGACGGAGACACAGATGAACACAGACAGCCTCTCTCAGCAAACACTCTCATCCAGCACACCTACACACGGCTTATCCGTCTCTCTCAGGACATGCTGGGTAAAACTCGGCTCCTGCCAGCTGACAGAGACCTAAGCCACACAGAGCTCCAGTCTCTCTGCAGGGCCACACACAAACACTAAGGCAGAGCTTTTAACATAGAAAACCTAAGATGCCATTTGGATTTGTTGTCATGGCATGATGCACAGACTAGCGATTCCCAGAGAAATAGTATAATGGGAGGGTATATTAAAAAAAATTCACATGGGGATACATGTCTTAAAGGTGAATGTGTAATTTTCTGTGTAAAGTTCTTATGCCAGTTCAATGCATTGATTATGTTTTTTTGTTATGAAAATTTGTCAAATATTCAGTCAACCTTTTTATCAATTTATAGTTTGTCATGATTAGAATAAAATTCAACATTGAAATATTAAAGTGAACAGGGAAATAGCATAGGTGTTCCTCCTGAGGAACGGTGACAGTTAACAGATTAAGAACAATAATAAGGCAAACATCACTATTACTATTGCAGATACAAAGGATTTGGGATGCACAACCTTTCTGACACCATTACAGACACAAATGATCTGATGATGCAGCTTTTTGAGGAGAAATACTATTACTTTTAGATACCAGAAATTCCAGATATGGGACTGGGCTCTTTTCACCTGGACCAGTAAGTAACAATCTAGAACCATTCAGAATATCCCAGCCATCCCGCAACCACACACACAGCAAGCTAGTTTGGTGATTCTGACTGATGATAGAAAAGAACCACATTACTATTTGTATATTATAATAATGCTGTCATGCTGTCGATGTCAAATGCAGAAAAGTTGATTCATGACGCAAATGCGGTTTTAACTTTGAAAATATTGTGCTTTTTTTTATGAAGCACTTCAAATAAATCACTCTACTCAAATAAATCACATAAATCAGGTACAAGCTAATAAATTATAGTTATCTACTAGACAGTCTGTCAGCACCGGAAATAAAGTTTGTTAAAGGCGAGATGTGCTAAACAATAAATTGATGATATGACTATAAAACTCAATGTGTTTCAGGTGTGGTTTATAATAAAGAGGTGTTTAAAGGAAGTATGAGTAGTTTAGTTCCTTTTACAGGAGTCCTCTACTGCCCTCTGATGGAGCACATTAGGACCCACATTTCTACAGCAAATAAATTCAGTCTGTGAGATTGGCTTGCTGCGCTGTCATGGCACGACAGTGATGGCTTTCCAGCACTCAGACGAAAAAAGGGTAATGCAGACAGTCAGAAAAAGTGACACGTAGAAATAAATGTAACCTGCTGATCTGAATCAGAGCGGAAACATGAAGATGTTGTTAAAACACATCATTTACACCCAAAGCTATCAAACTGAAGAAAGCCGCATCTTCTTTCACCACACTGCCTACCCCACAACCTTCCTCCATAAAAAATACCCAGAACCCCTGAAACACAAGCCCTCCTCCCATTAACTCAATCATGTCAGGCGTCTCTGCTGAGGTGACAGTTAAAGACCTATTACTGCTTAAAAAGGTACATTTCACATGGTCGCAGCGGAAACAACTTAATCCGGAAAAAGCACTGCGGACCTTTCCGTCTCAATAAGTCGACCAGAGCAAACTCTAATTGGTAGTGGAAGGGGGAATTAGGACAAACATGACAGGGTACCTACCTGACAGTGAGGATGAGGATTCGAACAGCCCATAGTGGCTCCTTTATTCTCAAATATCTGTAACGCAAAAGAGACAGAAAGACAAACATTACATTCTGTCAGACAAAACATTACCCTTTCATACATATACAAGCGAACAAAAACTGCCCCAAATATAACGTAGTCAGGTGCAGACACATCACATGCTTGGTTACTGACACACGAAAAGAGCGGTTTAGGAGGTAACATCCTGTTGAAGTTTTAAGACTTCCTGGTATCTCCCTCAAGGGCGATATAAAAGGATTGGAGCAGGATCTGCCCATGATACTTCACTTGATAAATATTGACTAAGTCAGTGTTCTTCAGGGTCTGTAAATCGCAAATGCGCTGATGTGTTTAACAGAGATGAGATAACCGCCGTCTTATCTGGAGGAGTATGAAACCAATACTCTCTAGTGGCACAAACTGCAGCATCCTTACATGTTTCTTTGATTGAACTAAACATATGCCTTTGAATGCGTTTGTCTGTATTTAATAATGCCACAGTACTGCAGCTGGTGATTTTTTTATTATAAAAAAAATATTTTGAGGTTTTTGTTCAGAAACAATAAGCATATAAAACAATATAAAACATAATTGATCAGTTTCATAGCACTTCTCTTATCTGCTTTATTTAATAACACTCTCACACAACAGCCAAAAGTGTCTGGTTGCGTTCAGCGCTACTGAGTCAGGACGGGATGGGAGGACAACGAAGGATTGTCCTCAAGAGCAGCAGCCTCAAGCAAGAGCAGATTATGAAAAAGAGTAATAATGTTATAGGCACAAAGTTGTTAGCTAACGTTGTTTATTTTTATACTTCACTTTTAATCTTTACATTTGATGCTAAATAAATACAACCACCATTAGAACAAAACATAATGACCTTAGTATTGATATTTTTACATAAAGATCGGTCCTTTCAATATGTTAGTATTAACAGTATCAATACTTCAGAATCGCACTTGGGTACAGTATGGTACGGTATTGTATGATACGGGCTAGTGCGAGTATGCCCAGAAACTCACTCTCATAAGACAATTATCTTTTAGCACAAACATCTTAATTCTCTGCATTCATATCCGAGGAACCTTTCATTATGGCCTACAGGAGCATTAATGTTTCCACACTCCAGAGAAGCCGTAGGGGCTCAGCGTTGCCTGGCATTGATCAGCACTGAAATGGTCTGGCTAAAGAGCATCTCCCAATTGATCTAATTAACACTAATGAGAGACTGGACAGAACTGAATCGAGTGGTATTCCTGCCTTATTTAAATAATACTCTTGATAATACACAAATAATAAACAGTCATGACCCTATGTCAGTTTTACACCACAAATAGTTTATGGTTTATGCTTTGTGTCCCAGTGCTTCATTTTTAAAGAGGAGGATGAGTTGATGAGATGTCTCTGTCATGAGATGTGAATGTAAAGTAACATGTCCGGCAAGAGGTCAGGTTATTAGGAATGGGTGTACGTGCCTGCACCCATGTGTACGTGGCTCCAAGCTCTTCGATTAGCTCTGCCCACTTGTCAATCACTTTCTGGATCTCTGCGAGCTGCATGAGGGGGAGGGTGACATCAGACCAGGGGTGAAAGCACATGACCTTACTAGAAATAAACAGAAAACAGCAAACATAATCTTTAGTTTTACAAAACTTAAGGAATATGATTAGACCAAAAGTTTAATAATCTATTTTTAGTCATTTAATCTATTAAGGCCGTATCACACTAAGAGCGATAACTATAATAATAAACGCAACACAAACTATATTAGCATCCAAACCATCAGATATGTCATTTAGTTTATACAAAGCTTGCATGCTCCAGTTTCACATCTTAAATGCCTCATTAAACATGAATACATTTTAACTGGCTGTCAACGTTGTATTGTTCATCTAAAAAAACATTGCTGTGAAAGTTGTGGTGTGGACTGCTATATTCTCTTTATTTAAGATTTTTTTAAACGTAATCGTTATCGTTATTGGTGTATTCATCTATACATCCATCCAAATCCACGTCTTGCCCTTAGAACTATTATGGAAAATCAACTTTTCTAAGTTGTTTAAACAATGTGTGTCAGCAGTGTGTCTACACAACTACCCTATTGTGATAAAAATCTATCACTTGTTTTCTTTTATTCCTTATAAAACCTCAACAGTCTAACAAAACTCTTTGATGGCGCTAAGGGATGTATCTTATGTCACACACCACCACGCTACATAGCCAATGAGGGACACTGCTGTATTATGATAGTTTCCGTCCCCAGCCAGCTCTACATAGACTGCCAAGACAGGCTACAAGACAGTGAACAGCGGGTTAATTGTCATGTTACCGGGTGGTGTAATGGTATGACTTCACCGGAACTACACCGGAAACCAGAGTTTGATACCCGTCTCTGCAACTCTTTTCTTTTGTGCAATGGTGATATAGGTGACCACAGTTACACTACAGAGAAGCTGTAGTGACAAGAACGTCTCGTAAACAAATGCATTGCATGTGTTTTGTTGTTGTATGTAAAACTAAAGAGAAAAGTTCTCATTTACTCCTGACATCTGAGCTGCAGAAGACGCATTGGATTAGTAGTAGCGCACACATACAGTACAGTAGCTCTGTGATCTCTCTTTCCAGAAATGGGCAGAGACCAGCAGCTCACTCAGACACACACACCAAAAAGTTAGTTATCTTTTAGTTACCTAATGTTTAATATTTTTAAGTGCTGTTTAATTATTTGCCTAAAGTGTTCCATCACCTGTTGATATTGATAAAGCATTTGTGGAAAATATGATTTCCTGATATGAAGATTAATGAGTCATACAGCTCTGGTAATCTGGTAAAAATAATTTGTTCAATGATTTCTGATCACTTATTCATATCCTTCAACATGCATCTTCCTGCTAACAATATGACCACCCCCCAGCAGTCTCATTCAGACGTAACCTCCACTCTCTTTCCCCTAACACACTGTCTTCTGAGGTGACATCCTTTCTCACTTCCAACTTTTCATATTTGTATAGTAACACAGCCACTAACACCTTGTGCTCAACACTAACATCCAGCCTAGACAACCTCTGCCCTCTGTCCTCCAGGCCAGCTTGTGCCTCTCCCTCCTGCCCTTGGCTGTCTGACGTCCTTCATGAACAACGCACTAAACTCAAAGCCAACCTCAGTTTGTACCAGGCACTACTCTCATCTTTTTCTGCAAGCATCCACACAGCAAAAACGTCCTACTACACCACAAATGTCAGCCACAACAGATACTAAGAAACTATTCAAAACCTTCAGCTTTCTCCTCTGTTCAATCCACCTACCTCCTCTTTATCACATTATGATTTCACTGTATTCTATATTTAGAAAACATCTCTGATAAGCAGCCAATTCACAGCTCCACAAACCCAGAAGCGGCTCTTCTGTCAGGCACCAAAGCACTTCGACTGGCAAACACAGTCCTGATTTTACTGGGTCTTTTTGCAACCTTCGACATAGTTAACTACCGGATCATACTTACAACACTCTCTTTGCTAGGGATCATAGGTACCCCACTCTTGTGGTTCAAATCCTATCTTTGTAATAGATCCTTTAGAGTGTCGTGGAGGAGTGAGTTGTGCAACAGTAATAACATGGTCAATGGGGTCCCTCAGGGATCTGTGCTCGGACCACTCCTATTCTCTTTCTACACAACATCATTAGGACCCATCATACAGTCACACGGATATGAGTTGTTTATTAGCACTGATTTGGAGTGGCCATGAGTCAAAATAACAGAACTTAAGCGAGTGTACCTTAGTGTCTTTCCCATCAGTGACATTAGTGATCTTATAGGGTCAAATTCTTAAAAATTTCATGTATATGAATGATGTATACATCATGTAAGTGATGTTTGCCCTAGCACTAATAATGATTAAATAAAATCTTAAGAAGAATAATAACAGTGTTCTCACCAGACACCTCTGGCTGCTTTGCTTCGGAAAAGTGGATGATGGTCTGAACCTAGAACAAAACTAATTATCAGCAAACTAATACATTATGTATTAGTACTGTGTTTGTAAACATGCAAGTTACAACTAACAAAAAGGTTAATTTCTGCTGACCTAAAAGTTCCCTCATACCTCTTTTGTTCTTGAAAAAGTTTGGTTAATGAGAATAGATAATATATAATAACATCCGTACCACCCACTATAGACTGCCCTATTTGCATTACATAACATATAAAATTGATGGGAACTATTTTAATATTCCAAATAACATTATTCACATGTTCCTTAGTTGGTAGAGCATTGCATTATCAATGCAAAGTTTATGGGTTTGATTTTTAGGCAACACACATACTGACAAAACATTTTTTGTCTTTGTCTTATGTAAACAGTCGCATTACGGAGGCAGCATGGTAACAAACTCACTACACAGTTACTATAGCCCCCAACTTTATATACACAAGAAACTGGATTGTAGAGTTCCCTTTCGAGAACGGCCACTCAACAGTGCATCAGAAATCTTTTCCTGAAGCCATATTTTATAACGTCAATGCAACTTTAAATTGCATTGGCCAATGTCACTCAAAATTGTGTATGGTAAAGGTAAAGATGAATGGTGATAACAGTTGCCATATCATGCACCATCAGAGCAGTATGAATTGAAATAGGCAGGCAACCTTTGTGTCCCAATCTATGTAAAGATCGGGCTATGTAAGTTTTTAAAGAGATAGTTCACCCAAAAAGAAAAATTATTTTATTATTTGCTCATGCAATGTCAAACCTGTATGACTTTCTAGCTTCAGCAGAACACAGAAGAAGATATTTGTAAAACGCTGGTTACCCATTCACTTTCATAGTATGGACACAAGGTACAATGGAAGACAATGGGGGCTGGTAACCAGTGTTTTGCAACATATAAAGAATTATATACAGGGTTTGAATGACATATTGGTGAGAAAATTATGACATAATTTTTATTTTTGGGTGAACTATCCCTTTAAGGTAAGTAAAGAGGAGATACAGGTCGAGAGGTTGCCGGCAACTGGACCCATCAGAGGGACAGTGGAAACGCTGGGTTTTACTACTTACAGGATTGCTTCTGATTGGATCCCACTTTTTTAGTGTCCAATGACGTTAATGTCTGTGTTTGGTTAGGGATTGTGCTATATGTTACTGCCTATTCATTTGAGCTTGTGCATTAGCACCGCTGAGGCTGGGCTGGGTTTCCCTATAGCGGCAGCTCCTAAGGCAATGTCAAGTGTACCGTTCTCGAAAGGAAACGTCTCTGGTTACTATCATTGTCTTGATTCCGTCTCTCAGGGAACCAAGATTTTGCATGAGCTACAAAGTTTACTGCTCAGACCAGTGATACTTTGTTATTAGTGGTACTTCTGGTGTTTTCACTTGAAAGATTTTGAGTTTATACCACTCTAATGGTGCACTATATAGCAACAGTGGACCTGCTCTATTAGCTGTCTTGAGCAACTTCGGCCAGTGTAAGTTCAATTTGCACTGGCATTATTGAATAAGGCTTCAGGAAGATCTTAAAAGAAAGGGATTTCCCATAGCGTCAGCTACTGATGCTCTGTTACTGTCTCTAAGCTCTAAGTGAAACATTGCAAATACACATATTTAATTTGTCTTGTAAGTCTCATATTTTTAAGTATCTTCCAATCTCACACAGTAACATCTGAGCTTATTTTTATGTTTCGTAGCTCAACCAATAAGGGTTACTGTTACAATGGACCAGTTGATCATACCAGGATCTGGAGCATCTGGCTGGAGAGCAGGAAAATCATTCTCAAACAGGAATGTGCTGTCATACTGTGGATTCACCTGCAAAACACAGTGGAAAATATACATTGATGAATGTAAGAGAACTGTGGAACTTCAGCTAGTCTGTCCTGCAGGTTTCTCTGAGTGACCTTTTCCTTTCCGTTTGATCTTCTTTAGGTTGTTTAAAGCCAAATAGTCAACTAAACGTTAGTCGAAAAGAAGAGGCTTGGTCAAATAAATTTTCATTGGTCAGAAAGTTGTGAAAATAATAAAAAAAAATCACAGTCAGTATGCGCATTAAAACTTTATGGCGCTGCGCAGCTTGGTCAATGCGTGACATAAAACGTTAACCACCTCACATGGCCGATCGTTTTTAACGTTAAGGTTATTTTAAACAAATGTATTCTTACTGCACGTTATATTAGATGCTTATCCCATTGTTCGAGCAATAATGATGTGTGATGCTTTAATGTGCATTTGTCTCTAGGCTTATTCACTAGACTGTGAAGATGACTCTGCGTTGTCCGCTTCAACTTTGCAGACAACACTGACGCAGAAGACTCTTGTCCTGAAACCCCCTCTTACTGAGAAAGAAAAAGAGAAATTACTGAGAAAAAGGTTGGTTTCATTGCAGCATATATTAGACCAATCAACATCGTCAGTGGTGAATGATTGAATTCCTCGAGCCAGGCTACAATGTTCCCAAATGTGACACAATAATGCATGCCTTGAGAAAATAAGCAGTCAGCTTCACAAGAGACATATGGACCTCTAGGGGGTTACATGACCATTACTGCACACTACATTTTTGAAGATTGGCAACTACATTCCTTTATGTTGAAAACAAAAGTGTTGGAGGTGAGCCACACAGCTGCCAATTGAACAGAGCGACTCACTGAAGTGATGGAGGAATTTAAAATACCCGGGTAGCAGTCATACATGACAGCACAATGGCGGACAGCGGAGGACACTGTCGCAGTGCTAAAGCCTATGATCACTCTTACCGATCTGCTTTCTCACGATTTAAACACATCTCTATCTGCCACACTGCCCATGTTAATAATGAAATATTTTAAATGAAGAGACACCACTTGGTGCTGCGCGATGATGACAGCCCGACCACAAAAGCACGGAAGACACAACTAGCAGAAAAAATTTACAAGAGATGGGAAACGACAGGAAATCTCGCAACCAGAATATACAAGCTGCTGTCTTAGACCCAGCTTTTAAGAGCTCATCATTCCTTGACACAGACAAACGAGAGGATGCATATTCCACGGTGTCGGATCTGGCAGTAAGTTTAAGAACAGAAGCTGCGCAAGAAAGGGATCATGAACAGTACTACAGAGAAAGGTGAGCCCGTATTAAAAAAGGAGAATGCTGAAAAAGAGATGAATGAAATAAAGATAATAAAGAATAAAAATAAAGAAGAAATAAAGTACTTGGAGGACAAAACAAGGTTGAACATTGGGATCATTGATGGTGTGGATGTGGAGCATTTTTAGCCACCATGTCAGAGTGCATCTTTTCGAAGTGTTTGCTGTGTTTATTTATATGTTCGTTTTCAATCATTTTCTTATCATATAATGATATCATATAATAATATGTTTCAGTTTGTTTGATGTTATAGTTTGTTTTTTGTTAATAAATTATTCAAATGTACAGGCAGTGTTCTTTCTGTTTTTTCCACCATATTTATAATTGAAACTTTTGCCGGTGTTGCTGTGGCTCCTTTACAGTATATGTATCCATTTAAGCACTTAATTAATATTTTAAAAGCTGATCATTATGATTTATATACAGAGTTATTTATTATTATAAGTCATTATTATTATAAACAAGTGATTATTCGACTAATTGCATTAAGTTAAGGGCTACTATTGTCTGTCTTGATTCATTATTACACATTAAAGGGGTGATGACATAAGGAATTAAATGGCCCTAGAGCTTTAGACATATAAGAGGTCTTGGTATCGATAATACATCCTGGAATTTTCATAGCTTAGGTAACCTATTATTCCTCTTTTTAAAAAACGTAATATAACTTTAGCCGTATTCAACATGCAGTTTGATTTGAAATGATTCACTGAGACATTAAAATGTAAGTATATTGTGGAGAACATTCCCTTCATAAATAAAACTAATCCACTGCATCTTTAGCGGCTCAAATGTCAGGAGTAAATAAAGACTTTTATGTTCAGTATTACATCCAATAACAAAACTGGTGTTAAAACAAGGGCAGACTTGCTGGGGCAGAATCTGTGTAGAATCTGAAATACCAAAGTGGTGGCCACGCTGTTACAAAAAGCATTGCATCTTGGGCTTCATAGTCTTGTTGCTGGTGTGCGTTAAGCTCTGCCCTCTTCTGACGAGCGAGCCTGCAGCATCAGCTCATTTGCATTTTATGGGGCACACACAGAAACAGTGCGTTTTGGCTCATGTATTAAAAATGTCAACTTTAACAAGCTATAAAAGTTATCTGTGGGGAACTTTGAGCAAAAACTTAACTTACATACTTGAACCATCTGGTTTTTGCTCTTAACGCTGTTTTTTTTCCCAGAAATGCATCTCTGCACTGTAATCGTTTCTCAAAATGTAATTTGTGTGAAAACATTTTGAAATCCTTATACAGGTTGTGAAGACTGCAATCTGTAAAGGAAAAGTTATTCGTGGAGTACAGCAAAGACGTTAGGCACAACTAATTTGGTCTGACTTTAGAAGTGCATGGACAAGGATATTTGAAAGTGGAATTTATTGTATTAGATGATCAGTCATTTTCGGTTGTAGAAAATCAGCGCAGGCTAATGGTGCACATGAATGCATGATACACACTGCCCAGCAGAGGGTACTTTTCTGATGTGGGTCTACCAGAAATGTACTGTGTCATCCCACATTCGCAACCTGCTTGAAGCTAATAACTCATGCAGATGTGCAGACACAGTAGGACCAGTCAAAAAAAAGACTACAACAAGATGTCTCAACACAATGGAACAGCACACATTATATGCTGTTAAGTCTTATGAAGCAGAAACATGCTTTGGGGGCATATGCTGCAGATTACTAATTACCAGTAACCCTCACTTCATACCAGTGAGGTCCAATCAAAAACATCTAGACTCTTCTTGCACCTTTTGAGGAGCTCACAAAAGAGATCAGCTCCTTTAAAGCGACAGCGGCAGATGTCATTCCATCCACTGTTGCACTGAAATGTCTTTTAATGATAAGCGCATTTCTTTAGCCCTGCAAATGCAAAGCTGCCTATACCAAGCAAATGCACACTGGAAGCAAACAAGCACTGGTCCACTTGCGCGCAAATAAGAGCCACTTTCCTATGCGTGCTGAAGTTGCGCAAGTGTACCTGTCGGCACCCTGCATGACTGTACACAGTCCATGCAGTGGATGGGAAAAGATACAGAATACTTTGTAAAAAAGCTGGAATGCTTCTTTCTGTAAAAAGGAACCTACATACACTATTTAAAGAAAAGTAAAACATAGTTCTGAACAGGATGTTAATTTGTTTTACATTAAAACATTACTTACTGTACTAAACCTCCCAGACAGCAGGTGACTCCGAGCCAGAACATTTGGTTCTTCAAACCAGCAAATCTGCGTTACAGTAACATTCGTTTCACTGCCGTAATACAGATTCAGTCTGAGCCCAGATTTCAGTGAGCAGAAACAACAGTTATAATGCGCATTTGTTCCAGATCCATGAAAACGAGAGCACTGATTTTTGACAAGGAAGCAGCCACAGTCGATAGATCTCTGCTCAAAACTTAAGTTTGGTTTTACCAAGGTAAGTCACACACTATCAAATTCTTTTAATCTTTTAATCTTCTTTTTATTGATTATGCTGTGTACTCCTTAACTTAAAGGAGTATATGATGGCTCTAAAAAGAACCATATTTGGTTTATTTGGTTTAATGCAATGTGTTTACGTGGTTTTAGGGTTTAAAAAGTCATTATTTTACACATACCATAGATTATTGTTGCTCCTCTCTGCCCCGCCTTTCTGAAACGCATAGATTTTTACAAAGCTCATTGCTCTGAAAAGCGTGGTGTGCTCTGATTGGCCAGCGATCCAGCGCACTGTGATTGTGCCCACTACCGCGACCGTGTGACAGAAATGGTACGCACCTTACCATATTTGAAAAACACAGCATCTTCATAACATGGTGGCCCCAGCGGCAACAATATACAGCGAGAAAAAAGGTATGCCTTCTTTCTTTGCGTATACATTTGCGCGGTTAGGAAACTTTGCCGGTTTGGTTTAAACGAGCTGTTTTAATAAGGTGTGGCTGAGTCTAAAAGAGGGGGTATCATACACATTTCTGCCAATCTTATGTTAATCTTGAATGCCTATAAAACAGTGTAGCATCACTCATATCTCTGAAAAGTCTTTAGTTTTATTATATTTATAAAAGATAGATACAGCTGTATGTGCCTTTCTGAAAACAGACGAGGTCCTGTGGGCGTGCAGTGGGCAGAGCTAGCGTTACAAGCACATGCAGCGCTCATCATGCAGCCACATCAAAACAAAACCGAACTTTTTGTCTTAAAATAACTATGGGCAACATTCAGATCCAGTCCTACATTACTGACCCAAAATTGGATCCCATATGTGACTTTGAACATCAAGAACAACTGCAGCAAGAACGACTACAGCAGGACGTCTCTATGTGGAGGTTAGCTAAACAAATGCATTCACACGCACACATTACAACATTGCATTATTCCTGGATAACGTTTGAGTCACTATATGTTTGTGTTGTTTACATTATATGCAGAATGCATGAAACAGCATGATACCCCCATTTAACATTTACAAAGAGTATCTCCTTGGGTTTGAGACTTTGAGCTTTGTAACTCTGCAGAACTTATACTTGCACAAACAGCTACATAACACACTAAAGAGAAAGGAAAACAAGAAATTGCATCATATGACCCCTTTCAACAGGCCTGGTGTTCTGTTCCAAAAGTTTCTGCATGATGTTCCGTATATACCCTATTGGCCTGTTGTGCCAAAAGACACCGGCCCAAGTCTGATGCGCAGATCTGCCCCTGAACCTATAAAGGGTCTGGGCCAGATGATTTTTGCTGTTATGGCTTATTTGATTTAAGATTTCTACTTATCTTAAATCAAAGAAATGACTGAACAAAATTTCATGATGTAGGTTATGACAAAAGTTATGACGTTGTGAAGTTAATGATGTCGACCCAAAACTGGTTTGGAGACTGTATCTCGCCGAAACTTTGATTGATTGAAATAAAACTTGGTAAACTTCATCAGCACCTCGATCTGGGGGTCCATGCCAAATTTGGGGACAGCGCCACCTATGGGTCACGAGATTTGAAAATGGCTATTTTCGGTAACAACTTTTGAAATGTTTGTCAGAAAATCATAATCATAATCCGTTTCCACAGATTCCTTGTGTCATGGCGGGTCTGCTGACTATGCCATGATTTTAATTATCTACGCAGATTTTAATTATCTGTTTAATTATCTGTTATTATCTGTAAAACAGTTTTCCCTACTCTTTTACAAATTTGGAGTAATTTTGGTAAAACTCGGCTCATATAATCTTTGGACCGAACAGCACAGACTGACTGAACAGATTTTTGATATTTACTACTGTTCCCAAGTAATACCTCTCTGAATTTGAACATGCCTGTGACATCGTTTTAATGTACGTTCTATTTGTGTTATTTCTGCTCTGCATTATCATTTTGGCACTTTCGGTAATTGACAAATAAACATCTTGTTCATGTATGGTTACATTTTAAAATGTAAATTTTAAAAAATCTGCAATCGGAATCTGAAAAATCATGATTGGTGCATACATCCCTATTGACTGACATAAGTCTGTGAATAGGCAAATGGCAAAATACAAATAGAGAGCTTTGAGATCTATTGATTGACATTCCTAATGAGAAGACAAGGAGAAATTAAAGGTGACCTATTATGCCCCTTTTAGTAAGATGTAAAAAAGTCTCTGATGTCCCCATAGTGTGTATGTTAAGTTTTAGCTCAAAATTCCCCACAGATAACTTTTTATAGCTTGTTAAAGTTGCTGCTTTTAGTGAATAAGAAGAAACATGCTGTTCCTGTGTGTGCCCCATAAATTGCAACTGAGCTGCTGCCTGATCCCTCGTCAGAAGAGGGTGACTTTCTCATTGTTGCTGCGACTTTTATTGTCTTTTTGCGACAAGGAGCTATTTTAGCTATATTTTAATAAAATTAGCGATTTTTTGATGGCGAAAAAGATGGCAAAAATATATATAAGCAGCACTTTTACAAATACAAGCAGAAATTGCTGGTTGTTTTAAAGACTGGCTTCAGCCTATTATAGGAAATACTTTAAAAGCAAATTATGCACTTGCACCTTCTTTTAGAAAATACAGCATTTAACTGTCCCTCATAAGACATATCAAAATATTTCCTTTGAAAATAAAATGTATTCACTGTGACCTCAGTGGCTCAGATGGAGTTAGTCTGTAGAGACTTGTTTGACTTTTGTCAAAGTTTGTTGGTGCATCCCAAAACACAACACTTGCAGCAGCTTGTAGCAGAATAAGTTTTGCATAATAGGTCACCTTTAATCTATAAAAGAAGTTCAGCTTCTCACCTCTCCATTGGCTCTCACACTACCAGGACAAAGGGGGTTGTTCGGGTCATGTCGTGGGACATTGTCCTCTGGTGGTTTCTCCACCTGTCCTTTCCATGGGCGCTTCATACGGTGGGCCGAGACGAGAACCCAGGAGTTCCGCAGGGGATTGTACCTTAAATGCTGGTGATCTTAGATAAAGATTATAATTGCAAAAACAATTAATTACTGTATGGTAAGTATGTATGGATGGCAGAAGTTTATTCTATTACAGTATATGTAATAGAAGAATCACACACACACAATGTTTGAGTTTACAGCTTGCAGTGTGTGTGTGTGTGTGTGTGTGTGTGTGTGTGTGTGTGTGTGTGTGTGTGTGTGTGTGTGTGTGTGTGTGTGTGTGTGTGTGTGTGTGTGTGTGTGTGTGTGTGTGTATTCCTCACTTGATGGGTAAAATACAGAGGTCAAAGTCTGAGTATGTGTCACCATATTTTGCCATCACTAACTTGACTAAAAGGGAATTACATTGCATGGTTTATTACATCAGAATTACATTGTTGTATTTACTAATTAAACTAATTTAATTCTAGTAAATCGTCACTTTGTAATCCAATTTACACCCCACACTGGATATAGAATGTTTAATTGTCACTGAACATAGAATGTTTAATTGCTAGCACGTTATATATCTAATTTATATTTACCTAAGACAAATGTATATAATGGATTTACTGGCTGGTGATACCTGAAACGTATAGATGAATTATTGTTCGAACCGGTTGAAATGAATCGGTGCTTTGAAATGAATCGTACATCCCGCAGCTAAAATCACGTGATTAACTTACAGCCAGTCGTCACGTGAAGTGCCTATTGCGGGTTTTTAGACAGATGTCAAAAGATTAAGTACTACCAATGTGATCTAAAAAAAACACGCTCTGGTACTTGACGCAACAGAAAGCAGATGTCATTTTATTTAAACGATTAAACCACTAAAGTCCATCTATTGTCAGTCAGTAATGCACAGTTCAAAGGTTAGGTATTTAGTATTATGCATGCACTGCAGAAAAAGCATTCCTTACCTTTCGGGTCAAACACGGGTTTACTCTCACTGTCCATCTTACTATACAAGTCCTGTGAATACGGAATCTAGTTTATACTATCATCCAAACATTAATAGTCTGATCCGTTGAAGTTTCAAGTTTTCATGCGTGCTTTCTCTATTCATGAAGTGGAACAGATTGCGCAAATAAAACGCAGCAAGTCCCAGAAACAGAAAACGAGTCTACGATTTATAAGAACAATATGGTCGATATTTAAAATGGTACAAATTAAATGCAATTGTTTATTGAGTATGTGTTTATTGTGTCTGCTATCAAGAAAGGCTGTTCATTTTATGCGTTTTTTGGTGCCATGTTAATGGTAATGAGACGGCATCAAAACGCCTTCCTTGTTGCGCGTCGACGCCATTGGATGAACGTTAGCCGTCAGTGAAGCTGATTGGTCAAAGAAGGTCACAGATGAACGTCAAACAGCGTCAGCGACCTTTTACGTTTGTAATGCTGTGTGTCTGAATGTAGTGTTCCATGTGTTTTGTAATCTTTAATAATTTTACTTTTAATCACTTATCTTTGGTCGGATTACGATGTCCTTAATAAGAAATGTCCTCAAATTGGTGATCGTTTTGGGTACTTTGATGTTGGCAGTTCAGTACTTGAGATATTGGATGGCAAATAAACAGTATATCTTTACAAAAGAAGATGTTGCCAAGTTAGCCAAACAGTATGCAGGTGAGTAACCGTTTTAATCTGTTTATGTTCAACATCGAGTTTTTACATCAGCTCATTTTAGGTTCCGTTCAGATCTAACAGATTAATAGCTTTTATTGTGCAGTAATAATATGCTCTAAAAGGTCAAGGCATATGTCTCATATTAGTTGATCTAGATTATAAAATAGTTATTGAATAATTTGTGTTGTTAAACTCTCGTTTTCATCTTAAATGTCTTTTTTAAATGTGTACTTTAAGTACATACATTCCTAAAGTAGTGTTCTAGTGTTTACTTACCATCATGTCTTGGTTGTTGATCCAGTATATCCAGTATATAAAACCATCATAAACATATGGTTTATATACTATATACTATATATAGTATTTTAAGGCCATATGATACTGTAGCTTTGTGTAAGAATCAGACAATTGAATTGTGAAATTGGGAGTTATGTTGAATCTTTAATCTAATCTTTAATCTAATTCTCCATCGTTGTGTGTCTGAAGGTCAGGATCACGATCAGGCTTTCTCTAAGGTAGTCGTGGAGCTGCGGAGGAAGTATCCAGGTCACATCCTTCCTGATGAGGATCTACAGTGGGTGTTTGTGAATGCTGGTGGGTGGATGGGGTCCATGTGTCTGCTGCATGCGTCTCTCACAGAGTATGTACTGCTGTTCGGGACTGCTGTGGACACAGGTGGACATTCAGGTAATCTGCTTTAAAACAGAAAAGAATAAACTGTCTACCTTGAAGAATCCTATAAAGAACATGTCCTGGCTATATTTTATTCATTCATTTATTTTATGCATTTCATTTTCTCAAGACTAAATGTTTGGAAAAGTTTGAATTCACTTTTCACTGACAGTGTTGATAGCACCAGAGTAAATACCATACATGACATCACACATGACGTTTCCACATGTTTTCATTTTTCTATCTCTTCCAGGCCGTTACTGGGCGGAAATATCAGACACCATCATCTCCGGAACATTCAGGCAATGGAAAGAGGGGACGACTAAAAGTGAGACTTATTATCCAGGTATGACAAGTTTCCACAAAGCACTGACCCATCCCATAAGTTTCAGTAATTACTTTACATGTGGGCTTCTTCAATCCGATGGCAGGTGACACTATAGTGCATGCAGTGGGAGAGGCTACCTCAGTGCAATGGAGCGCCGGGACATGGATGGTGGAATATGGCAGAGGATTTATTCCTTCAACTTTGGGCTTTGCTTTGGCCGACACAGTCTTCAGCACACAGGACTTTGTAACACTATTTTATACAGCTCGTGTTTACTTAAAGGGTATGCTACTTGAGGCTAGTACTTTGCTAACAGAAGCTGGTGTCCTCTAAAAACCACACAACATGTTAAACTAGTTGTTTGGAAAGCACTTAATGTAACTACTATTCCAACTAAGAAAATTTTATTTTCCCTACTGTACAACAAGTTGGTGTTTTTTCTAAAAGTTCAATGTCATAAATACTGTGGCTGATTCTTGTGTGTTGAAGTTTGGCAAGTTGTTTTAACAGCTCAATACAGTACTGTAACAGTTAATTCATTTAAAAAAAATCTTGAGGTCATTTTCTGTATTTTGAGATTCCATGTAAAATACTGTGAATATTCTTACATTATATTTCATAACAGGTAAATTTGTTACTGTCCAAAATTGTGAATTGAGTGAATTGTTCAGCCAGCAGTCTTTCCTAGAATAAACTATCAATTTATATTGTTAAGTCTTTAAATTGGTTTGTCTTTTCTTACTTTTGGTGTCAAATAGGGATTTGTACATAGCCTTATAAAGAGTAAAGCTTTCATGGAAATTTGTATTTGTTTAATTATTGTATAATATTATTAGCTTTTTTCCCCACATAGGCCATTAGGCTAATGACTGAGGACTGAGACAGTACACATCACCCACAATTCTATACATATTGTTGTACATGTATTATACATATACAATTAAAGTTTACATACACCTTGCAGAATATGAAAAATGTTGAAAGTTTTGGAAAATTAATGTTTGCTTTTATTCAGTAGTGGCATTATAGTTATTTCACGTAAGAAATGTTTACAAAAAATTTAACAGAATAATAATTTAATTTCTAAAAATAACCCAGTTCAAAAATGTACATACACCTGATTCTTAATTTGGTATGTCACCTTTGTGTTTTGTGATAGTTATTTAATGGCTTCTTGTTTGATCTGAGCCATTAAACTGTTCATTGGTCCCAAGAAAAAAAATTCCAAGTTCTGCAGAATATTTGATTTTCAGCATCTGCATATTTGACCTCTGTCTAGCAGTGACTATGATTTTTCGTTCCATCTTTTCACATTTAGTTAGACTCATATTAGACACATATAGACTCATATATACAACTATAACAAAACATACAAACATTCAGTGATGCTCAGGAAGGCAACACTATTTATTAAAATTAAGTTGGTGTTAAATCTCTGAAAGTGAGGGTTGGTGTAAATTGTAATCTTTGAGAAACATGTATGTATTTTTATAGCTTCTTAAGGACATTACTAAATGAAACAATATGATATTTAAACAAAAAAATATATAATTTACACTGGTCACCCTGTCCAAAAGTTTACATACACCATCTTTGCATGACGTCCTGAGCATTACAATGAATGGATAATTTGCTAAAGTATTCATAGACTAGTAATATTACATTATAGTTGTACATTGTAATATTGTGCTACAATACCAATGAAATACATGGTACCAATAAAATAAACCGTTAGATGTGTATTGGGGATGTGTATTAAATTTGATACTAAATCAAATAGAATAAAATACTAGGATTCAATACTAGGATTAAAAATCATTAATTGCACATAATTGTATGTGTTTCCTTTTTTCTCTCTTCCTCATTAAAGAGCTTTTAAATATTCAGATATTAGTCATATATGCCTTAAGCAGTACTGTATTCTGCACTGTGCACGCACACACACGCACACGCGCGCGCACAGACAAACAAACACTATTTGCACCCGTTGCAAGTCAGCTTGTGTATGTGTGCGTGTATTCATTATGGATCTTTCTTATCAAACCATAAAAACTGCTAATCAGGCCAGAGAGACGGTAAGTACTGAAATGTCTCGTCCTGAACTTTCACCCTGTAGTATATTCACAACAGATGCCATTCATAACATCTCAGACTGCTCGTGTGCTAAAATCTAGTTTATACTGCGTAAGTATTTAGACAAACTATAAGATCCGCGAAATCCATATATGGAAAACACTAAGGATATTGTAGTTTATTTTGTCGTTTTCAAATAAACTTTCAGGCGCGGTTTATTTGTTAATTAGCTAGAAGCTAATCAGCTAAATACGAGTCATGTGTTGCCATGGAAACCTGGCACGTTTTCTACAGTCTGGTTATGCATTGTTTTTGGGATTGTGGCGCCATCTGTCGGACTAACACATACAAGCACGCACACTGGTTGGTTAATTGATTTTATGAAAATATGAAAAAGTATTATTTAATAAGTAGTAAATATACCATTGCTCAATGTGCACGACTTAAGATCAAACCTAAACTAAGGTTTAAGACTTTAAAAATTCTGTATTTTTATGAAACATTGTGATGATGAATTTAGGATTTACAGATTAAAGAACTACAACTGTCATAGTCATTATAAAAAAAAATATTAGCACAACATATGTAATTTAAAATGCTAAGAAAACTATCAACTACCAAAGAAATCAAGCTGCACCATAAACTTGATCATTTTAATTGAAATTCAAATGTGTCATTATTTATTTTTCTAGGAAGAACTGAGAATGAAAACAAGAAGAAGAAACTTGCTGGTTTTGATTTATCATCATTTATTGGAAGAGGGGTTAGATGTATTTATAATAATTATTTTTAATGATATGCTTTCAAAGGTTCAATCACTTGAATTTCTGTTGTTTTTGCACAGGTATATGGATGCAGCCAAAGCCTTAGAAAAGGAAAGTTGTTTTGGTTTATGTCATTACGAGGTCTGCGATAATGTAGACCTACACACAGTTCTCATGGAATATGAGAGTTATTATTATATTAAGTTTCAGAAATATCCAAAACTGACAAAGAAGCTGCCAGAACAAGGTATACAATTTTTACTGTAATGATTATATATGTATATAATTTTATTTATTATTGTGCTGTAACGCATCTTGAACAGACCATTATTTAATGTACAGACATTTGTGAATATATATGAAAACATTTTAAGGTTTAAAGATATTTCAAGCAATTACACCTTAAATAATTTGGTAAGTAGTATGTGTTTGTTGATGCGTTTAATGAAAGTGCGTTCTTTGAAATAGGAGTGAGTCGACTTAAAAGCTGTGGCAAAAGAAGGTATGTGCAGTAGGCTACTACTTTAAAATACTACATTTAAAGATTACATATCAATTAAATTTTTTTCATTTCTTCGCTGCTGCTTGAATGTGCATCTGAAGCATGTCGCCATTGACCAGTCAGACACTTCCAAGAATCAACTCCACTCGGCGACCTCCATCCAGAAACACTGGAAAAACTTCTGAAATGAAACTTACAGGGAGAGACCCACAAAAACACAGCACTGTAAGTCTCCAAATGTCCATTGCAATGGAAAAAGCTCAAAATCAAACAGTTATTTCTAAACATGCTATTCTGTCCTCCAATAAGTGTAAACAATTAAATGTAAAGAATAAAGAACTAGTCCAAGAGCGCATCTGGTACCCAAAAAACAGTTTTCAAAAACTGTGGGTGCTCCAGAAGGGGTCAGTTCAAATTTGAAACAATTGATTCTTCTCAATGAATAAGATTCTAAGTGTAAACAAATACTTGATCTTTTCAGGAAAGTAAGCACCTGTCCCCAGCAGAGACATCGGAGTTCGGTCTGAATGTGTCTCCTATCAACAGAAATGGAACGGTGGAGGGGACACATATGAGAAAGGTCATTCTTTACTTTAAAAAAGGTTGAAGAGCCTTACCACTGTCGGACTTAAACATTTGTTGAAATTCGTTTCACGAAATAGTTTTTAATTGGTCTTTTAGGATCATCTGGTTGATTTCAGAAATCTAATTCAAGACTCCATTAAAGGGACTACAAATGACATCCTGCCCTGTGCCTCTGATTTCTCGGTAAGTCGACTCGCCTTTTTATAATTTGTTTAGAAAGTTTCAGTTATATCCCACTAACACTTGTTTTCTACCTCTTGCGTTGATCTAATGTCTTTTTTATATTTGAATCTTAACAGGACCGATTGTTGAAACCAATAAGTGCCTTTTTTGGCATGAATAATGAAATGAAAGAGCTTGCAGCTGTTATTAGTAAAGTAAGTTTGTGAACTTCTGTTTCCTTTGTGGCAGTTTTGGTGTAAATCTCATCAAGGCATATCAAAAACATATTTAGATCATATTTCATGCACAAAAAAAGAAAAGAAAATATATTTTAAAATAATTAAAAAGATAAAGTGCAAAAGCACATTTTAGGCTATAGTATGTTCTGGCTTTTGTTAGTTTTATGTTAAAAAAACGAATACACTCATACAGTAATAAAAAAACATTGTTGGTTATACATAAATTAAATACTATCATGATGTACAATACTTATCAATTAAAATAAAATATAATTAACTGTCAGAACTAATGCAAAACGTGTATATATGGGATCAAATATGACCCAAGCATGTTCTTTACTGGTTTTACAAATTAATGCAATTTATTTTAAATCAGTGTGGAAATGTGACATATGAATTGAACACTAGAGAGCAGTATACATTCTGTTTACGATGTTGTTATATTCCATATCCCATTATCAAGTGTGTGTTTGTGAGTATGTGTGTACAGGTTTTTATACATTGTGGGGTCCCCATGATTCACACTGATAATTAAACAAACAAAAAGATGTTTATTAAAAATTTACGGGATAAAATTAACAGTTTGTACAGTATAAAAATCAGTCTATGAAAAGTCCCCACAATGTGTAGAAACCGAACATCTGTGTGTGTTGTGTACAAAAAGACACACACACAAGGCAGAACATGTATTATTGAAGCACTCCATTTCATCTTTCTCTCTTGTTTCTCCATAAAGGATATCTATTTACACAACCCCAATGTGCGCTGGGACGACATTATAGGCCTGGAGGCTGCCAAGCGATTAGTCAAAGAAGCTGTCGTCTATCCCATTAAGGTGCTTGTGTGCTAAACACTTTGGTATTTCACAAGCTGCCGCCTGCCTTCGATTCTGAATACATCTCCACTAAAGGCTACAGGGAAGCAAAGCACAGGGTTATTTCTTATGATGACATGAAATCTATACCTGAATACCATCCGATCCAAGCGTTATCATATCCGGCTCATCTCTGGCTTGTGTGGCGATGACTACAAATCCACAACACGCTTCTGACAAACAGAAAATATATAAACATTATTTGTCTTCTCTGACTCAGCCGTGTGAGTGGAGGTTGTCGTACAAAATACATTTCTCCTGTGCCTGTTTTTTTGGGCTGTTGTGCATGGATTGTGTGGTGCATATGAATAGATGACATTATGCTACAAGAGGTTTTGTGGTTCGGTTTTGTCAATACAGCACAGGTTATTAAGGGGGTGTTTGACAGCCAATGAATTTTTTGCTGATGTTCATCCAAGCTTGAGGTGAAGAAAACGCAATTCTTTGCTAAAGCATCTATTAAACTATTATTATTGGTTATATTTAGGAACGAGGATTTGAACAAACTTCTGTATTGAACGTTGGTGCTCAGCTCCAAAAGACCTTAAACCATTTGAGTCGTGAATGAATGCACAAAATGTATAGAACTTGTTCATGTTAGAAGTTAGACTTGCAGTATATCAGTGTATCTATAATTATTTTCTCCTTTTTCAGTATCCTCAACTATTCACAGGAATTCTGTCACCATGGAAGGGTTTGCTGCTATACGGACCACCAGGTGGGACCTTTCTTTTACTATGTTCATCAGATGAAAACTATATCTATGCATCACTACCTAAATGACATTTTTATCCTAATGTTTATGAGGCTTGTTCTCCAAACCCAGGCACGGGAAAGACGATGTTAGCCAAAGCTGTAGCCACAGAGTGTAAGACAACATTTTTCAACATCTCAGCATCCAGCATCGTAAGCAAGTGGAGAGGAGATTCTGAGAAGCTGGTTCGGGTCAGTGCTAGTAATAAGCAGGAATATGTTGTTTTCTCAGCTTTGCATGAATTTATTATTTACTGAAATGTGCCAGTTAATTTGACTCTTTTACAAACTACCACAGGTTTTGTTTGAGCTGGCAAGATTTCATGCTCCGTCCACCATCTTCCTGGATGAGCTGGAGTCGGTGATGAGCCAGCGTGGGGTTGGCCAAGGGTGAGAATGTGACAATAACTCTTACTGAAAGATTACAGTGTATTTTAAAACGACCTAAACCCTCTGAGTCCTTAATTAAGAGATAAAGGTTACATACAGCAGCATTTTTTTAAGCAATAATATCACTACCATACATCTGGTCTTCAAGGGGTGAACATGAGGGCAGCAGGAGAATGAAGACAGAGTTACTGGTTCAGATGGATGGATTGGCACGATCAAATGATCTTGTGTTTGTGCTAGCTGCCTCAAATTTGCCATGGTGAGGCGTGTTCATTGGGGAACTATATCATTATCTTCTGATATGTAATAGCTCTGATTATAATCTTTCATTTCTCTCTTCAGGGAGTTGGACCACGCCATGCTGAGAAGACTGGAGAAACGGATCCTGGTGGGTCTCCCTTCTGCACCTGCGAGAAAAGCTATGATCAGCCACTGGCTTCCTCCAGTGAGCAATACATGTACGGTGGAACTGCGGACAGAGCTCGATTACAACATGTTGGCACAGGTAAGATGGATGGATGGGTAGGATGATGGATGAAAGGGGTTGATCTACCTCTAGAGAATTTTCTAAAAGGTTTTAGTTTAAAAAGTTTAAATGGATAGAGAGGTCTCAAACTCAGTTCCTGGTGGGCCACTGACCTACAGAGTTCAAATTCAATCTTAATTGAACACACCTGATCCAGCCTCACACAAGATGGAAATAGAATCATTCAAATCCAAATGGGTGAGTATCGTGATCCGTCATTGTACTGAGTAAACCGATTAATATTTTCTGATATTTCAGGAGACGGAAGGTTACTCTGGGTCAGATATCAGGTTAGTTTGTAAAGAGGCTGCTATGAGACCCGTGCGAAAAATATTTGACGCCCTTGAAAATCACACTGATGGTAAGAAACGCTTCACATCCTGCTCTGAACCGCTTCAAACTGCTGTTTCATCATGAAATGCAGTTTTGGCCATAAGTCACCCACTCTGTTACGCCATGTATCTTCACAGGTCAGTCCAACATGCCGTTTATTGAACTAGAAACTGTGACCACAGCAGATTTCCTGGATGTAATTGCCCACACGAAACCCTCGGCCAGATGCCTTACGGATAGATACGCAGCCTGGGAAAGAGAGTATGAGTCTGTTTGAGAACCATTCATCTAGGCCAGACTATTCCAGCAAATTTTCTTATAGCACACGCACAAACTGTATTTTTTAAGAGCTGCTGCTACTTTGTTACATTTGTTCATAGCTTTACTGTAAAAATGTAGCTGTGTATATGTTGGAGGAAAAACGATTTAAAAACTGTTCAAAAATAAATAATAAATAAATAAATACATTTTTGTCTCTGGTTGGTTTTTAACATAAACACCAAGCTTAATTTGGTTATGCGAAATTAAAGGAAATATTTCTTTTAATGGCTAGTATATACACAACTTACGGCTCTGGTGTAATTCTGAGCCTTAAGTTGTTTTTCTGGCATATTCATATCATTATAGCTTTATCATTAACACATTAAGAACTTATATGAGGGTTATAGTAAATCTTTTACATTTTTATTTGACTGTAATTTTATTGAAGAAAACACTTACGGTATGTGTGCTGCTGTTTATCTATCAAGCCATCATTAGCAATTAAGAAGAAAGAAATACCACAGATGAAGAATATTTCAAATACATAGTATGTATATATTTATAAGTTTATCAATAGCACCTGAAGACAGGTAGTAAAGTTATCCACCACTAATATCCACCAAACTAATAATATTTAAATCTTCTAGGTGACATTCTGTGTCACCTAGTACCTCCCCATGTAAAGACATACTAGAGTCATATCTATTAAGATGAATAAAGTAAAATAAGAGTAGATGAAGGGAGTGCAACAACTTTATTATGTTCTTTATTATGCATTGACATATTTTTAGATGACCAAGACAATTTTTATCATTGTCATTTAACTATAATGTAGGCTGATAATTGACAATCAAACAAAGATCTAACCATGCAGAACTTCAGTTACATGTTTAGATCATTTAGGTTCTAAAAGATGCTCAAGTATATGATTGACAGCATCTGGAAAGCTGTCACAAGTCAGGTGAGGTGGAGGATTAATTTTATCTTCATCGCCAAGTCTATATTTACCTGCAAAATGAAAAGATAAGTACTGCTATTTAGCAAAACAACTATAACCACGAAAATTAGGTCAAATGTTTATTGCCTACCAGTTCTCACTAAAATTCCCAGCATTCCTGTGTTTTGTGCACCACCAACATCATCTCTGGCATCCTATACAAAAACATTTTGGTTTCTGTGTTTTTAGCAGACACAGTTATTATGTAAACAAACCCAGTTATTCATACCATCTCAAATGTCAAAATAGGAGAGTCTCTCAAAAAAACATGTCACATTTACTCCTAAATAGAAAAAAACTTCTAAAAATCTTGCTGCTACATTTTCTTTTGCTTTTTAGAGTAAAACATCACCTAGACATAATATTTGCCCAGATACAATGTTACATGTGTTTTAGGCCGATATCATACTCACATCCCCTATCATCACAGCCTCATCTGGTGAGCAGTTTAGATCTCGTAAAGCCTCCAGGAAAAAAGCTTTCTCTGGTTTACCCACAACTGCGGCCTTGGTGTCAGTGGCATACTCGAGACCTGTCACGAATGGGCCTGGCCCTAAAGCCAGCCCATCCTTCTTTTTGTAGTAGCGTGCTTTATGGATCGCAATGAGAGGAGCACCATCTAAGATTAACCTAATAAAAAAACATAACATATATGAACTATATATGTATTTTGGGATCAATTTATTAGTAAATTTCAATATTTTAGTTATATTTTAATATGTCTACCAATTAAGACCAAGCATGTGTATATTTACTGGAAAGCTTTGTTGAGTGTCTGATAGTTAAAGTGGTCGGGTGCTAAACCTATCACAACTGCATTAGGATCCGATGTGTCCAAACCTGCAACATTAAAGCAAAATACTGTATAAAACAAATACACTATTTCTACTGTGCATATCATCACTTAGGAATTTGGCACATGCAATTAAAATTTTAAAAGTAAAGAAACTGGTCACTGGTCTCTGATAAGCTGTAGAAAATAACAGATTAAAAATCAAATGTTCACCAGTGAAATCCTCTAAAGCACTATCTTCCACCAGCAGTAGGGGACGCACTGCTCTCTGCTCCAGAAGATTACGGGCTGCAGTGAGTGATGTGAAAATCTCCCGCTCCTGTAGGTCAAAGTTTAGCCGCCGCAATCTCTCAAAAAGGGTTCTCTTACATTCCTTTGTGGTGTTGGTCACAAATTTCACAGCTACCGGAGCTCGTCTTAATCTAAAAAAAAATGAAATTGCACATTTTACAAAAGTGCCACTGTATAAACATACTGTATATACATTATTTGAAATAACAATAACCGAGCTAATGCCTCCTGCGCTCCAGGAACTGCAGCATCCTCAATGTGCACAGTACCGCTCAGATCAATGAGAACTGCCTTCAGTCTGCGGCGAGTCGCCATCACGGCTATGACAGAAACATGAAATGATTCCATGACAATACATTTTACATTTACTGTGTCAGACTTAGCGAGCTATTATATACGTGACATTTTCAGTCAAAACTTAAAATATGTATGACAGAATATATAATATTTTTTTATATTATATAATACATTTTGACCAATTTGTTGAAACATCTGTTTATATTTTACTAAACCCCTGTTGAGTCTAGACATAAAAATAAAAAATATTAGTGCATACACAATTATCTATTTTAAAAATTGAAATATACGTTAAATAGACGTGACAAAAACGTTTAAGGCTTTCAGTGAATAAATGCACAAACCAGAAACAATACCACCCAACAAATAGAGAAGAGATTACTGTTTAACAAAAATTAATTTGAGTAATTATAGTAATTTTACTTTTTTTATTTCCATATGCCCATTTTAAAGGAATAAGGAAATCATCCTTTCAACATAAAAACTGCTTTAAAACTTTAAGAAATACCTCAATGGGTAATTAAAGCACCAGATATTAACATTGGAGCTATAAGTATGGTAAAAACCTTTGATAAAAAGGTTTTTTCATAGTAAGGTTGACATTTGCATGGAATTTCCCAGCGGTGAAAGAAGCACCGTTTCACGTTTGTCAAACACAATGCAATACTTCATCCACAGATCTGTAGCCTAAATGTTGGCAAAGACAAAAAGGCTGTAGTTCAGTGCAATTAATGCTCTTATTCACCATGAAGTCTGGATTAAACACAATGGCTGACTCCCAAAAGACATATTATCTCATCATCTGTATTTGACATCATTTTACAGATTTGAAAACGTTACAACGATAATTTGGATAATATTAAACAGTTTGGCTAAAATCACCCCATAATACAGCGATCTGCTATCATAAAAATAAAAAAATAAATGGAAAGGATTTTATAGACTCCAGTAAATCACACGCGGAGATCAGTATTTAACTTTCAGATGCATTGATGACAACACAACAACCTGTCCTGCTATCACGGCTTTATTTTCGTTTCCAAACTATTCTCATTTGTAAAATTGCAACGCATACAAAAGTACTGAAAGACAAATATTATGGCATAAAACACACATGTCCACACATTAAAAAACAAACAACACTTACTTCCTTCTAGGGTCCTTTGGTGGCTACGTCTTAGATTTTGATGTCCCAAGTTATGCCAGTCGATAATACACGTTCAGAATCTTATCGGGCATTAAAATTTAAGTAATTAAAATTCTCTTTAACGTTAGCATTTCATATTCTTTTCAAGGCATTATTATTTCAAGAGGACACATACCTTTGCCCACTATGAATGTTTATCATCATTAAAGACGGTGTTGTCTATGATAATGTCAGAGATCTCCCTAGAAATATCTAATAATGTATAATTACTAGATATATTAGCCTTTGTTTTTAACAAACAGAAAAAATGACAAAAACTGAACTTACAATTATTTCCTGTCATGGGATAAACATGGAATTAAAAAGCATACAATATAAAGACACACCATCTCCTGTAATAACTATTAAGCATAGATTATAAAAGGGTTAGGTTGTAATCGGTGCTCTAAACATATGGTTGTAATTCAGAATATCATCTGTGGTCTGGGCTGTTAATAAAAGGTCTAATCCTAATACATTAATCTGCTGTTGTTAATGGACTCCATATGGTTCTATTCACTGAACCAAATACATAATGTCAAATTTAAAACTGATCTACTTAAAACATCTTAAACATCATTTATGGTTGACTGACTACAGATATTAAAATAATAATAAGTACAGTGTACAAACACAAGAGTTGTAGACATGGCAAAATGGTTGAAGAAAATGGACTGAGTTTATTAAAATCTGAAAAATTGAACAAATGTTAAATGTGTGGATTGGCTTACAAAATTAGCTACTTTTAACTACCATTGTCAAACTTCAAAGATTTTTAGATATGTATAATGAAGCTCGATTAACCACCAACACTATTCTTTCAGTATAGCCAACAAAGACTTTAAATTCAAAGAAAATCCCCTTGAGCATCTTTTGTAATATATTACATTTACCTTTGACATTTAAGCCTTTGTTTTTAATAAAAAGGCTGGAAAATGAACTTTGTAAATTAGGAAACACACAAAAAGGGTGTCAAAAACAAATTGTAAGATAGGTTCTCTGATTGATGTCAAAGTTGCTTGTTGTCAGAAATACACATACCAGACATTTGGACCTTGGATGAAAATAGCACATTCTAAGGTGCTTTCATGCAATCAGCAATTATAATTCATGAAAAGAGAAATAAGCTCTAATTTTCAGTAAAAATCTCCCAGATTTTTACAGAAATTGTTTGGTGAACAACACTATTTTGAAACAGCACAAATAACCACAGTTACAAAAAACAGTCCATTTTTTCGCCTTGTACACAGTGTTCCACATTGAATCTTGTTCCAGTGCAGTCTATTCCTTCTTCATCCGAACAACAATAGTAGGACGATACACACTGAATTTACCGCTATCAGGGGCACTGTCAAAGGAAAATGGCAAGATATGTTACTGCTGCAAATATTTGTGATAGGCAAAAAAGAAACAAAAATAAAAAATAGTACAAGGACCAATGCAGGGCTAAATAAAGGATAGCACATTATCTCTACTAAATGTTTATTCTGGTGATAAAAAGCAAACATACCTCTCATGACCGTTCTAACAGATCGAATAAGGTTAAGAAGTTGTGCTTTTATCCCAGGTTCTTCTCCAAACCCTCCAATACCCTGCTCTGCTCCCCAGCCAACTGGAAAAATGAGTATTTGTAAGTTAAAGAGCTCTCTGTGATGAAGTGTCATAAAACAATGAAGGTTTACAAGTTAAAGAGCTCTCTGTGATGAAGTGTCATAAAACAATGAAGGTTTACAAAAAAGTTCTTTGCAGACTTTATGGTTCCATAAAAAACCTACATAGACAGAATCTAAATTTTCTGTGTTGTGGAAATGGGTTCTATAAGAAGACTATAGAAAGGTAAGAAACTTTTTAATGCCACATTAGCAACAAAGGCTATTTTGATGGCAAACAAAACCATAATTACATTAAAAACTATAAGTAAATAACATTATATACAATAATTGAACAATGCTTATAACAAAATGATAAAAATAAAGATTACCAAAGCTCTTTTTATTTAATATTTAATAAAAAAAATTATTTCCACATGGGAAATGTTTTTAAATGCTTTTATTATTCAATTTACTGAATGAAAATGCAGCCCAATATAATTTAAAGCAGAACATTTTAACAGACATTGTTATACAAAGCTCACATACTGTTGGTTTCTTTATTGTTTTGTAAATGTTTATGTGTAATCTGCAAGTCTTGAAGCACCAATTTAACATTTTGTATAAACAGTTTGATTGTCTATTTTCAATCTCAAAATATCAGAGATTAAAAGGTAAGAAAGAAATGGGTTTTATACATCTTTTAAAATGTATAGTTTTATCGCATCTACTTTTAATTGTGTATGTCACTGAATATATATATATCTTTATAAATGTAAATGAATTACCAGTGAAAAGACAAAATGGGACATTGTCTGTGAAAATCAGGCTGAAGTCTCAAAACCAAATTATGAGATAACAAAAACCAAAGTTTAATTTCACATATAATATCACTATGGTTTTAATCTTTGACATGTCATTACTCAGTTCATATTAGATAGATAGCAAGGTTATAATTTCACAGAACATTATGTAGGACGATTTTATGTAAAAAACAGTGAATCACAAAAAATGACTTTAGCTTACGCTTTTCACAGGCAGGGTAACAAATATAGACAAAAGTATTCTCATTTGTCATTAGTAATCGAAGCTGTAAATGTAACAAACAGAATAATTTAATTATGTAGCGACCAAAAATCAAAAAGCAACCTAAAACTTAGGAATCCAGACTTTTTACCACTCAGTACAACTTATGAAGTTATTTTAACTAGCGTTTTATTGTAGTTTTGTAAATAAATTAATACAATTTATACGTGAAACATTTTAAATGCGATATTTATGCCCATTCAAGAAACCCATTCAAGCCCATTCAAGAAATATTGTGACTGTCTGTAGAAACATTCAAGTTTCAAATATATTTTTATAACTATACGAGTGTTTAAAACAAACGACAATTACTAATTTATTTATTTTCTAAGTTATTTTCAGAAATTCTTATTTCCATAAGAATTTCGAAAGCATTTCATATTTACTCCATCGTTTACTGCACATCTAGAAGTCCATACTGCCACTTCAGATACGACAGAACTGTCGTCTTAAACATCAAAAGAAAACTCACAAGAACTTACTTTTACTAAGAAATCTCTCTTCGTGGAGAACTGCGATGGCGTTGGTGAATAATATCGCTGTTTGGATCAGCGCATATAGTGTAAACGCCATGTTGGCACTACAGCGGTGACGTACGCAGCCTGTGTCGCGCAACAGTGACGTCACAACAGCAAAAAGTTTTTTTACGTGTACAAATCCGCTAAAGGTTTTATATCTATAATCATGGCTAAAAACACTTATTTTTATTTATGAAACCTAAAAGAAAAGGAAAGAAAACATTGATGTGTTTAATTTATTTTACACAATAAACAATATTACTTTTTTATTTTACATTTTAGTTATCATCAAAGTGATATTGAACACAATACAATATGCATAAATATTGACTTAAAAGTATGTACGAGGTATACAAATAAAAACGTATAGAGAAAAAACAACATCGTCAAAATGAAATATACAAGAAAATAAAAATAGTGAATAAGTAAATATTAATAAAAGTAAATAATAATAATAATGATAACAAAATGCAATATATAGATTTTTCTTGGACTACAGTGAACGTAAGGATTGTAGTCATCAATGTTCTTCTGTAACGAGTCAACATACTGTGTGTCTCAGTCAGCTCCCTAGGTCGTGAATCTGTATATCGTGTGTACGAATTCGGTCACTGGTAAGGACCCTGGCTCACTACACATTGGGACTGATGACTCAACTTCCAGGGACATCACTACCTCTTTGTTTTCGTTCTGGTTTCCTAGTCATTTATGGCAAAAATAACCAAACTTACAAAATACTCAATGTCAATAGCATATAAAGTAGCCTTGTTAAATTACACGCATTTCTGTCACTTAGATTACTTCAAGCAGAACAGTATAGTTATCTTAATAACCTTTAATGTCGTTAAAGTCATTAAAACTTACATAAAATGTCAGACAAATTGAAAAATGCCAATATGAAAACTCGTCCACTATTTTTTTCAAACTCAGCGACTAGGGAATGTGACGTAACTTCCAACAACGGAATCACAGGGATCATCACTGCTCCCTGGGTTTTGCGTTGCATTGTAAGAATTTTCAGAGAACTAATGTTTCAGTGCACTTAAAGGAATTTTCGAATGAGACAGCACTTAAAATGATAGACTCCCTGATCAGTGCCTTGGGAGCTGATTCAGACACCCATGGACATGTTACATATTTGCATAAAGCCCATCCATTCTGTGCTTTGGTACAAAAAGTTGGGACGCTGACATGTTTGCAGTGCCTTTTGCAGGGTTCGTACACATTTTTACCAATACATTTCCATGACTTTTCTATGGCTTTTCCATTACTTTCAAGGCAAAATTCATGACTCAGAAAATTCCATGTATACATAATAAAGAATAAAAATCCAGTGAAAATTTGCCTTTTGCTTTGGATAAAAGCTTCTGCTAAATGCCCAAATGTAAATGTAAAATATACCACACCTAAACTATAATAAATGACAGGCCATTTGTTTTCTTACAAAATAAGTTTTTATATAACACTGAACCAGTAAGACAGTTACCAGTAAGTAGGTTTACATACCTACAGTAAATAACAGGGAGGCAGCAGTATGTCTTCACCTCCTCAAAAGATCTTACTTTTGGATTGGGTAGTTCCCCTCTCTCTATCATCTCGACATGCAGCCAGAGCAGCAATGCTCTTTCTGACACGTTGACATTCTCAACCCAGCAGTGTTTGCAAAACTTAAGCATGGGTGTGTTACTCCAGTCGCTGTCATAAAATGACGGGCCTGGCAATCGCGGAACAGCCAATACAGACTAGACAGTTAACGCATTATTAAATCAGCATTTTCCTGGCATTGTCTAAATTTACATCCACCATGTATCAGATAAATTTACATTTACGTTACGTTGCTGTAGCAGGGGCCCTCTCGCAGCTAGAACTTCCTCGACTTGCCTGATCACAAGATTTACCCATTTTAAAAATTAGCAATTAAACATACTTTATATATTACAGGTATTCTTTGGAAAATTCCATGACTTTTCAGAGTTTTTTCGTTTTCCAGCACTTTTTCAGACCTGGAAATTTCGATTTTAAAATTCCATAACTTTTCCAGGTTTTTCATGACCGTATGAACCCTGCTTTGGGCAGCCATTTCAGTCATAGCAAGACCATAGTCTCATCTACTTGAATGGGGGAAGGCAGATATGTCTACAAACACTTGCTAAAATCGCAAATTAAATAACATTTCTGACCAACAATTGAATTTGACATTAACTGTACCATAACCTTTGTTTCTCAAGTTCAAACTGTTCAAAAAAATCACCAAAAAACCTTATTATGTCCAAGAAAGGCTGTGGGTTACGACGGATCTTGGACCTGCATGTCCTGAACCAGGCCCTTCACAGGCTTCCGTTCAAGGGACGAGCATATTCGGGCTCACATCCTTATAAGGGTCTCAACTACTTTGATGAATAACTAATTCTTGCCCAGTCACATAAAGAGAGACTGGGGCATATGGCATCCATAGCTGCTGTTACGCCACTTAGACTTCTACATATGAGGCCGCTTGGCTCTGGCTTCACAGCCAAGTCCCGAGGTAGGCGTGGCCTCATGGCACTCAACACTGGGCCACTTCAAAATGCGGCTACAATGCAAATATTTACTGTTCCACACAGACAGTGTTGCGGCCATTGCGTACAACAACCTTTAAGGTGGTCTACAATCCCACTGTTTGCCCGCCACCCCCTCCTATGGAGTCAGAAACATCTGGGGTCGCTTCGTGCAATTCACATTCACATTCAGCCAACGAGCCCTTACAACAGCTGGCACTTTCAGGAGCATGGAGACTCCAGGCAGTCTCCAGACTGTCCAGCTGATATGGAAATGCTTTGGAGCTGCACAGGTAGATCCGGTGCTTACGCCCCCTTTGAGCTATTACAAACCGCAGAGCCTAATATTCTATGCATGAAGACAGTGCTCTTGACAGCGTTGGCATCCATCAAGTAGGGTTAGGGGACCTTCATGCAGTCTCTGTCACTGCCTAGATTCGGGCCGGCGGCCTCTTACATTAAGACCCAGCCGCCACAGTTGCTGTTACCGCTGAGCGTAGGGTCAATGGTTTGGCTCCTCAGCAAAAAAACGAATGCGCATTGCATCCGCTTCAGCATTTATACCCACACAGTATGCTGGGCGCTGGATGCAAATCCCGCATGAATTCCCCTGTGAATTGCCTTGTTTAGATTACACTTGAAGCTCACGGGGCAAGATCCCAATTCGTCAGCTCGTTCCGACGTGACGTCTTATCCCACCTTCAGGGAACGGGTTACATATGTAACAGAGACGTTTTTGTCAACATATTCACTGTGAAATAAGGTCCTGTTATACAACTTCACTTAAAACACAACAAAGTCAGGCAGTTAACTGATGCAGGTAAAAACAGGGTTCATACTCACCAGACAGAAAAAATCTGGTAAAAGTTTTCTGCAAAGACCATCCAGCCATCTATAAAAATGTCCAAACTAAAAACACCCTTAGTCCAAGCTCACACTCCAAAAAATGCTGGACTGTTTTTAACCCAGCGTAGGATGAACCTAAAATTAAAACTGACATTAACTGTACCATAATCTTTGATTCATAAGCTTAAATTGCGCATAAAAAAACACCTTTTTCAAGGTCAAAAAAGCGCATGTGCACAGGTTGGCTAGCGTCTCACGAGCCTCCGTAAACAGCTCCCCCCTAGAAATTTCAGTCTTTATCGATTGGTTATTTTATTTTTTATTGGAAGGCAAAACTTCCATCGCTAGAGCGGCCATTTTGAGCGTTGCAATCTGCAAATATGCAAAGCCCCAATCCGGCCAAAGAGGTGTGCTACTGATCCCGGGCTTCTGCGTTCCACAAATTCATCAGCTGTCACATGATATCCACTTTGTGCAGAGAGCAAGTCCCTCTTCCACCCACATACTGTGAAGTGATTTTACATTAAAAATTACAATTTTAGATATTATTTTGACAGGATCATTATTTTTGCAACTCCTAGTAAGTGTTTTACTTTTTCTTGCTTTATCCCAGAATAGGACAACTAAAAAAACTAATAGTGTACTTTCATATTGCATTTATGGTGGAATGACCACATTTACATGTCAATCCATGTGATTTTGGGCATGATCCATGTGCTATCACTTTAATCCATGCTCCATGCGTAAACAATCGCTGCGCAGCTTTTAACATGGGCACATAAAAAAATACACACCACATACACACTGCACATGGAGGATATGCAAAACAGGGGTGTAATATTATACAATTATTTAATAGTAACGTAAATGTGTTTATGCAATGTTTTTTTTTCACCTTTGCAAAAGAATCAGCTAATAAAAAGGTCTTCATATTATAGACTTTAATTATCCACATAAATAGTAGAGAAACTACAAGAACATATATAAATACATTTACATGAACAGTTAATAATAACTTTTTTAATCTTGTGTTTATGTCAATGTTGTATTTAAACAAGCAAAACAAGAAAGATTAACACACTTTTAGATTGCTCTTAGACATAAGCCACAGTACAGAGCAAACCCCCCCACAACCTATTTTTTGTACATTTACAACCTGTAGCTAATATAATTGTACAGTCTGCTGTAATTAGAAAATATGTGAATGCATGTGTAAATAAATAAACTTAAATTAAATAAATAAGTTAATAAATACCGAAAATGGAGTTATTATACAGGAAATATGACAAATAAATTATTAATTATAGTAGATGCATATCATTGTACTGTATATCAGTAGATTGATGTGTCATTTGGTTTAACTGACAAGATGGACAAATATCTTGATGTGGCCATATCAATGAGAGCATTTTGATTTAGTGATAACAGCTTGTGGTGCAGAGGAACAGGTATCTTCTGGGTACTTCTGTTGTGCTACGAAGATCAAAAATGTGGATTTAGTGTCACTTACCAAATATATATCACTTAGCATATAAATAATTATTAGAATTCCCAAAAAATCTAAAAAAGTCTCAAAACATACAAATATATGTAATATAGCGTGCATCATAACACTTACAAATATATTGTTCTTATATTCTAGTTATTTCATTTTAATTAATGCAACAAAAACAGGAAAATCCATAAGGATCTCAGGATTCTAACAGGAGATCACAGCTGCAATAAGTTACTTTGATACTTACCATTTAGCTTTTGTTTAGATGTGCCCCGATCTTTTCTTTTCTAATCATGTTTGCATAGGGAATCTACAAATGAACATTAGAGGACACATACTTTAATATTTAAACTTTCCATCAACAGTACAACATTTCTTAGCTCAAATGAAGGACCATGGAGAGCATTTGTGCATATTCCAGGCAGCACCAACAGATGTCAATTATTAACATTCAGTTATAACAATTCAATTTTTAGTTATAACAGCTATAACTATATGTGAACTAACTCTCATTAATTTGCAATTAAATGTCAACCAACGCTTATTATAGTATTAGTGGACTGTTGTGGACTATCAAGTGTTACTCCTTTCTTAACTTATTGTTCAAATGCGTGATGAATACAGACATTTTTATTTTTATAGTTTTATGCAGGTTCAGCCTTTAATCTGTTATGTTCCATTCTCTCATATATAATATCTGTCTGGCTTGACTGATGATGTTGAGCTGAAAGAACACACAACAGCAGTCTGCCAGCAGCATCCATGTGTTAAAACACAGATGCACGCGTGATTTATGTTATACTGCAATGCAATGTTGAACTAGTTCTAGACAACAAAAGACTCTGAGAAACTGAGAATCCTGCTGGTTGTCTGTTTATCTCTAGCATTTTTGTATTCTGTTCTTGTAACACAGATCTGAACTGCTTCAAAACATCCACTGATATGGCGTTTTTATTTATTTGTTTGTTTATTCATTGATTGGTTAGCAAAATTGAATAGATGAGAAATTGTGGCATTATGCTGTATTTGTATACTCTTACCATTTGTAACTGTTGTACCATCTCTTCTCTGTAAGCCAATTCTCTCTTCATTTGGTCCTGAAAGTTATCTGTAAGACACACACACATATATATAAGATATAAAGCTTTTATTTTAAATTTCTACTTTCGCATGCTCAGTTTTGATGGCAGAATGTGAAAAGAACGAACTTACGGAAAACTGGGAATGGAGAGCTGCCTTTCAGAACATGAAATTCTTGTTCCAGTCTCCTCCGTAAATCTATCTGCTCAAGGAGAACTTTCTGGAGTTCCTCTGAAGGACAGATTACACAATAAATCAAGATCAGTCTCCTAATTGAGCTGTGCAATACTTAAAACAATAATCAATCAAATTTTATAAAATTGGAAAAAGCTGCTTTCATTTATACTTCTTTGCAATAGATTTGTCTTTGCAATGGCTTGCAATTCATTTGTATCTCACCTTTTTCCATGTTTTCAACATCCTTTTTAAGAGATACGGGTGAGTTTGGGTCTTGACTTTGATCTGCTGAGCAAAAAAGTCATATTTAAAAATATGATTCATGACCTATTTAAAAACAAGATTCCTACCAGGGTTAATACACAGTTATGGTTAGACCCCTTCCCCCAGACCCAATGAGTACATATTATACTATACTATACTAAAGGATACTAAAGTGATTCCTCTTTTTCTAAACACATGGCTCTTCATCAGAGTTTCTAGATATATTTTCAGAATCTAAACTGATACAAGTGCTAAATGAAATGAACAAGTATTGTAGTACTACATGTTGTCAACAGATGTCAGTATGATAACATTAGAAACGTTGAGGCTATTGCAAAGTGTTTCCCATCCATTATTGCAACAATTTGTACACATACATAATAATGCACATGCATAATAATTATTTAGAAATAATACATTGTTCCCTTCATTAACGCAACAAAAATGTTCCTCTGCAGTTTGCAGTATCTACATCAGGCATTTAACTGCAGCTAAATTAAGTCTTTGGAATAGCTCTCACAATAGGCCAATATAATGAAGAGGTGAAATTATCCAGACACTTGTTATTTTGCTGATTTTATTAATGCCACTGCAATACTGAATCATAAAATCATCATAAACTGTTTTATTGGAATCCTAAGGAGCTGCTATGTCCCTTTTGCACTACTGTGTTTTTGTGTCTATTTTGCAATTGGCTCAAATGAAGTGATCCAACACATTTGTATAATCTTCCCCTCAATCGGCTGTCTCCCTCTCTTCTCATTTCCCGTCTTGCCTCCTTAAGCCGAACAAGGCGTTCCTCATTTGGAAAGCAGTCTTGTTCTCGCTCTCCTCCTCTCTGTCTCATTTGACAAGCAAATTTGCAGACAGTGCCTGAGGATAACAACCTCGTTTGACAGTCAATTAACCGTGAATAGTCAAAGCCAAGGCAGTTTGCATTATATAAATGGAAAATTAGATTATTTTTTTCCCTTCTCTCCCAAGAAACAGAACTATCTTTAAGACACTGCCTTTAGACTATTTGGAAAATCAGAAGTTCTAATCACGTTTCTCCGTAGCCCCTCTGAGACATTTAGCAATCAGGCAAAGGTGGTTTCATTTAATTTGTTTCATGTAATTTTTTGAAATATATTATACGTTATATGAGAAAATCATTATCGGCTAGATAATATAAATGTCGGCGTAGATGTCGTAAAACACCTTTAATGTCCTTCTGACAGATAAAAGGCAATAAGCTATGATCTTTCTAATGGAAGATTTTGTCGTGCAAAAGGCAATTATTTCCATTTGATATTGTTCAAATGGTGATTGTCACCTTCCCAGCGTTGAGCTGATTGTCTTCCTGAACTGTTATGGCTCCCTACAGAACACATTTTCCCAATGTCATTGCGAGGAGAGCTGCTCCATTTTAAGAGTGCGGCAGAAGTAAATTCTATTCTGCATCTTTTATATTTAGATTAATCCTAATATGCCTGCGCGAATGATTTCGCAGCCCTCTTGCTGTAAGTGTTGGGTGTAAAATGGAGATAAAGCGTTGTGTGTTCTTACTTGGATTCTCTCGCCAGTATTCTGGAGCGGATGTTTCTGTCTCAGGAACGAAAAAATTGCTTTGTTCTTTGTTGTCATCTGAAAGATAATTGAAAATAAGACATCAAATGTCAAAGCATGTAAACAAATAAATGAAACGGTAAAGGTTCAAAAGATTCACTTAATTAGGTGTATTATAATTTGTATTGGTCTCTGTGATTTCTTCCGGTAGTAGAAAGATGGTACAAGGCCATTGTAAACAGTTTCATCATAAATATAATAAAAGACAGTGCAGGTACTAATCACATTACAGTTTGCAGCAGATTGTCCTTTTCTCACCTGAGATGGTTGTTTTGTTTTTGGTTGCATAGGCCGGCAGCCCATCGTCTCTGCTCTTGTGAGTCTGGAACCATAAAACATCAGGCAGTGTCTGATTAGAACTGATTCATAACACCAGGCCAAAGGTTGACCATACAGCAATAAAATATATCAGTCACCCAAAAGCACAGAATTGATTAGCCTTGAGAATGACAATGCTGTTATGTTTTATATATGATCCTGATGGTCGTGCTGCTGAGTTTCTTTAGATAAATCAGCACGCCGCAGATGTGGTAGCTGGATCTTGCGTGCATGTGTGTCTTTGTGTGCTAAAGCTAATTGATAAAGAATCCTCACTTTAGTTGCTAATAGTGACAGTCTGTTTCCTCTGTTAATGTAGCGTTAGAAGGTTAAAGATTAAAAAGACTAATAGGCAGAAGTGACAAAGGGGAGCAAGCATAATGTCGCCATTAAACCAAACACAACTGGGCTTATTAGGAGGGATCACAGAGATTCTGTAGGGAACACAGCCTATCAATCTTGATATGCATATAAACCCTGCCAGCCTATGGCCTGCATTGAAATAATTAGTTAAAGTGCCTGGAGGGAATATTTACATTTTTGTACACAGCGCTTTCCTCCAGTGAGCCGTGAACAGGACTGGGGACTTTCAGAATGGCGGGCGGACTGACAGCGAGGCCGGGTTTGTCCTCTGCCGAGGTCTCAGTGGGAATAACTGGAAAGGAGTCTTGATCTTTGGCCTGTTCCCCCGCGCTGCCGTCAGAGTGTCCGCGTATATGTATCGCGCATGGCTGCTGCAGCGTCTGTGGGGGCGTCTGTGCTGTGCGGCTGCTGAAGTCCTCATGTTCCTCATCCTGTTTTGTCTCCACGTCCACCTCCTGTTCCTCCTCACTCTCACCGCTGTCGCTCTGGTAGCTGCAGCTGGTCCCGGGGGAAAGGTGTCTCTCTGGGCCGAAGTCCTCAATGCCGCCATGAAGCTTGGCAATGCTCTCTGCGTCTTTGACCACCGGACGGAAGGCAGAATGATAACTAGCCTTACGGTTTTGCAGCGAGGGAGCGTCTAGCAGTTTTAACCAGCCCTCTGTTGCAGGCCGCAAGTCAGAGGTCACAGGAGGGCAGTCGCTCTCAAATAGACCAGACCTGGGGTTGGCGTCCAGGCCAGAACCTGCATCGCCCTGTTCAGAGAGGTCCAAAAAGGCTTGTCTGAGAGATGGGCTTTCTGTGAGGGAAGTAAGGGCATTGGGTTGAGGTTGGAGGTAAGTGGGAACCGGAATGCCCCCTGTTGCCCTGGGGGGCCAGAACATGCAGAACGGTGGGTAAAAAGCATCCTTGCGTCCAGGCCAAAGAAGCCCTGAGAGGCCGCTGTTTTTCTGTCCGTTGGTGGCCTCGCTGTCATCCTTCTTTTGTGGGCACAGGCCAAATGCAGGGAAAGTGTAGGGGCTCGGGAAAAGCGATGTTGTTGGGAATTTCTGTAACATACCAAAACCTTTGCTCGGGACCGGAATGACAGGGTAACTGCGAGAGGCTTTACGGGGCGAAAGGCTGTTGGTTTCCAAATCGTCATCGTCCTCGTACCTGCCTCTCTTCTGTGCCAGTTCGTTGGAAATCATGTGGGGTAGAACCGAGTTGACGGCTTTTACAGGGCCCATGGCCGAGCAATTAGAGGAAGGAAGTGCCCTCTTGCGGCTTCCTCCATTGAACATGGCTTTTACATCCTCCCAGGCAAACATCAGATCCTCCGAGGGAGTTTTCTCTGTCAATTTAAGGTGCCGACGCCAGGAGTTAAAGTTGGCAGCATCTGGCTGCGTGTACTTGGCCTCAGGTGTGCGATGAGAGTGGAAGATGAATTTGTTAGGGGAGAAATACATATTACAGTAGGAGCACTTGATGCATTTAGCCCGTGAGCTGTTGTAGCGTGCCGGGATAAAACTTCCTCGACAGCCCCAAGCGCACTCATGCATCACGTCAAAGGCAAAGTTGTCTGGCAGCTTGGGTGGCGAATTCTCTCCCAGGAAAGACTTGCAGAGTCGCTCTGCTTCTCGTTTGGTGATCATGCCACAGCGCCGTGACGAGATGGGCATGGCGCCCGCCCGCCGAAGGATCTCCAGCTGAACCGGGGTACACTGTACGCAGGTGATGCCCAGAGCCACACGGCGGTTATGAATCTCATTGTAACTGTAGTTCTTCAAGAGTGTGTTGGAAATCTGCGCCAGGCATAACCGTTCCTGGTTGTCAATGACCAGTGAGACGATAGGCACCCCGTACAGGATGACTTGTCCAACTTGATTGGGCTTGAGGGAGGAAGAGTGGTTGGATCTTGGGGGTGTCAGGGGCTCCTGCTGAAATGAACTTGGTGGGGTGGCCATTACAATGTCGTTTGGTACGGACAGAAGACTCTTTTCCATTCTTTGGAGACCTCTGACTGGAGATGTTCGTCTGTAAAAGTTAATTTATCTGTTACAAATACAGAAGAAAGAACTATCACTATCACAACTATCATAAAACTGTTTGTAAAATATGATGTGAATAGATTAAACATGTCTAATACTCTTTGGGTATGCTGCATTGTTAGTTAAACAAAAAACGTTATTAATTTGCTGTAAGAAACCTTCAAGAAATAATACATTTCTCCAACAAAAAGTTTAAACTTTGCAATTTGATGCATTAAAAGCTGTAATTTATTTAACTTTAACTTTTAGACATTTAAATAAAATACTTAAATGACAAATAAAAAATGATTTTTAGTAAAGGGAAATTTTACTAAAAAGACAATTCCTAATTAAAAGAACTAAATTAGAACTGTAAGTGTTATTCATTGTAGCACAATCATTATTATTTAAAAAAACCATTAAAAGCACGAAAATGTAAGGTTTTTAAAAGGTTTTAGACACTATCAATGAAAACCAATAAAAGAAAGCACATAAAATAAATATACTGGCCTTACAATTTCATTCTTACATGCAGACACACACAACATCATTGCAGCTTAGGTCATTTATACGCATAATAGTAATAATAATAATAATAATAATAATAATAATATAATAATAATAATAATAATAATAATAATAATTGCATACACACATACATACAAATGATGCTAGATTTTTACTTTTTCACAGAGAAGAAAAGTCACTAAAATTACTAAACCTATTTGTCATTTTAGACGCAACCTGGGATGATAGAAACTTGTTTTATAGATTTTTTTTACCTCCGGGCGCTGTCAGAGATATCCAAACGCTACAGAATAAAAATCATGCCTGTAATCCACATGCGAAAATGCAAACGATTAACGAGACTGCGAACTGTAGAAATATTACACAAACACGACAGTGACCGATATAACGGCAGCGTCCGGTTAACAACCACACGCAGAACAGTTGTGAAAGAGCGAATAAGCGCATCCCACACACCGGCTCTTATTCCCGGCTTTCGGTGCGAGTGATTGGCGTGGCTCTGCCCCTCTGAAGAGCCAATGACGTTTCACTAACTGCCACTCAAACACACTAATGAGAAGCTCAAACAGGAGCTTTAGGGCTGAAATCTGAACGAGGGGGAAAACCACCCATAAAACATGGATAAAAAATTGCCAGACTTAATCTTCTGGTTACATTTCTTTGGCTATTTGCGTGTTATTAGACAGGTAAAAATTAATGTGATGCACATCATAAAAAGAAGCACAACCACTGAAACACAATCAATAATCTATTTCAATATTCATTACGTTAGTTTATATTGTTTTTATAATATGATTTATTTCATAACACGCAATTTGTTAAATAGGCTACATGTAATTAAAAGAAAGAGTCTGGTCACACATTTAAGGAAAATTATAAATCGCATGTAGCCTATTTTTCACATTTAGATACAAAAACATTTCTCAGTAAATATTAAATCATGAAACACACAATGATGATCGACACAATAATGTAATGCCGTTTTTGTCATTGGTTTTTACGAAGAGTGAGCAGTTTTTTTCCCGTTTTTCTATTATAACATTGTACCGCTGAATATGCAAAAAGTATAACGTAGTTTTATTACATTTTTTATCATTTCGTTTTCAGAATCTGCATTTCCACACACTGATATTGGATATATTGAGATTCCACGCATTCCTAAATCAAGAGAAAGGGGAAAACGCACTTCATTTTTTCATCATTATGAGGATAATACACATGCTGCACATACTGAATCGACCACAATTTAAAGTAAAACTAATCGTTTAAAAGCGATGACATGTTGTCCGACAAACTGTCTCATCAATAACATTTCTATATATCATGCTGTATGTACTATCGATCTGACTCTGAAACATCACTGTATGTTAAAATGACAATTTTTTCATAGTATAAAAATGGCTCTGTGACAAGAACATTTTCATTTTTAGTTTCAAAAGACTCGAGGTGCAAGTTTTATGAATATCAGCATTATTGCTCATGACAATTTAGCGATGCAGGTGGCTTTAATTATAGTAATTGTGAGATTTTTTGTTGTGGTGGTAACAGAATTAATATTAAAGGTCAAGTGTTTTGTATAGCGAATTGAAAATGACTTGAAACAGAGGGTCCCATCTGCAGCCCCCTACACCTCATTTAGATCCCATCGCTATAGCTTCTGTCTCCCAATAGCCAAAGTTATATATATATATATATATATATATATATATATATATATATATATATATATATATATATATATATATCAGCCTGTACTATCTTTATATACATATATGACTGATATATTTTTATCAGTTAGCTATTCATGCAGAACAGTTAACTGCCTAAATATTTAGGCCTTGCTAAATCATAGACCATGACTACGCGAACGTAATTTAAATGTATGTTAACCCTACTGTGAAATTAATCATGCGTTGAAAAAATTACTTATGTGACCTGTCAACATCAATACAGATGAGGAAAAAGGAGGCAACCTAATAGCTACCCATTAACATCAAATCCATACTCTAAATAAATACCCCAGGCAAACAGTGTCTTTACATACTAAAGATGGTTTTCTGCAATAAAAACTAATTCACTTTTCCTTGCTGTAAAACCAGTGAAGATCATAAACAGAAACTCTCACAGTACATGGCCAAGTGCACTGTACATCATTATAATTCTTATTTAATTCTGGAGGTCTATCAGTAAATTGCAAAACTAAATTCCACTTAATCTGTAAAGACATATCAAGCAATATAATTTAAATTTAACCCATATCATCTAGGAACATTAAAAGTGTTCATAGGACATAGATGTTTCCTATAGGCATGATCCTTATTTATCTACCCTTAATTACATACATTGACAGCGAAATGGAAATTTATGCTATTGTGGTATGACATCACTTAATGCATATACTGACTTCCAGTTGTCTATAAAAAGCACAATTCATTTATTACTTTTCAAGGTAGTCATATTCATCTTTTGATTGAACTGTGATAGAGATAGTATATCAGCCAGGTAAACTGGATTATGAATCAATACAGTATGGTGCCATTCAGGAGTCTTTATGCCTACAATAAGATTTTTGCTGTAACATATGCATAATTAATTGATTTTTAGTATTTTCAATATAATACAACTTTTTTATTTGCAGTTTAAAATGTAATAATCAGAAATAAATTAATAAACCACAAAAAATGCTATGCCATTCATGTGTGAGAAAGCAACTGATGTGATTGATTTAAACATTTTTCCTAACTAGCAATTCGGTAATCAAAAAATAATTTATTTCATTCAAAGTTTGATGGGTCACATACCTTATCCAATGCTTAGAAGAACCGTTTATTTTCTTGCACAGTTCAACTCACTTTCTCCAACATCAGGCAAACCCTGAAAAGACCATTAATATGTTTTGTTTTAATCTGTCATAAATTACAGGATCAACATTTATTTAAACCTCATCTCGCGTTTCGTCTGAGACCATGAAATTACAGTAATGCCTTGTACCAGCGCTGAACATCTTATTTTCTTGTTGATGAACAACTCGATTTTGTAAAAATTTGTGTTGCAAGTTACTGCATTTATTAAAATTTTGTAATGATAAAAGTAAAGATTTACGGGCTTGATTTAGTTAAATAAAGGAGAAAGTTCTGCCTCTAATTTACAGCCTCTGTTCTTTATCAAAGCTGGTTACATCTGACTGATATGAAATGAACAGCAAATGGAACAAAACAAAACATCGCTGCCTTAATACACAGCTGTAGACACTACCGCGGTAAAAGACATAAATAATATATTAGTACAGTTTAGTGATAAATATTAAGATAAAAAAGTAAATTTTCTAATCTAGTAAGAAATAAGACACACATTCTCAACTTATTCAACTCATTCTCAAGTCGAAGCCGAAAAGTTACACAAACATTGCCTTTTTGATTGAAAAAAGGCTAAATATTTAGAGCATTAATATTTACAAATTCGACAAAGCATCAGAAATATGTCGAGAAGTGACATGCACATTAGATTCCATTATCTTTTATAGTAATCAAACAACTATTGTCGATCTGTTGTGTTTTAAGGAGATCTCATTCAACTGGAGTTTAAACGAGACATTAGAAAACAGTGCCATGTAAAAAGTAAGCTATTATAAAGTCCACTATGCTGCATTTGACAGAACATTTCTAACTTTGTGTATAAGGTTTCTACCGATCTATGAAAGATCATAGGTAACCACACTTACGCGCTTACCATGTAAAACCGACGTGTCTCACCCTCGTTCAAAGCGCTCTTCAGGTAAGATGACGCGTCTCGAGCTTCTTGTCCTCCGCAGGATATTCCAAGTCAAATCTTTAGAAATTCTTCTCTATGGCTGACAATTAAATGATGCTGTTGTGCTCATGTGCTTCTCTGAATCGAATGCATGAGGCGTAAAGAAAAGCGCTGCGCATTGCTTGCGAGATGCGCTCATTGCATCTCGTGCTATCACTGAACTTCACATCCCAAAGAACCTCAGAGAGGTGGGGCTCTTTACGGTATGATCAAATGGATAATAGCAAATCATGTTTGATCGTCCCAGTCTAAAAGGTTTTGCAATGGAAAGGGGTTTACAGACTACAGATATGAGGTATATTATGAGGTATAACCTAAATATTATGATGCGTAATAAAAAAAAGTTCATTAAAACTTCAGTATATATATATATATAAATATATATATTGCAAATTAAAAAGACATTATGTACACCTTTTTCGCGATTATACAGTATGTATTATAGAAATGCAGTTTAAAAGGATAGTTTAAAATGTTATATCAGACGTATACATGTCTTAAGTCTTAAGTAATAGATATTAAACTCGTATGAAATTCATTATGACTTAGAAGTAAGCCGACTAAGATCATTTTCCTGTCATAAACAGGATTTGAACAGGATTTGAGCGAAAGTTTCGCTCAAATCTATTTAATTTTGGGTTGAGTGTAAATAACGTTTGCTGGTTTAACATGTGAACATTTAGATTTTCAAAAAGTTTCATACACACTAAATTAGACACTGATGATAATAAAATGTGCATGTCATTTTAATTTACCAGGTTATTAATTATGACCATAATTTGCATTTCTGAGTCTGATCTCATGTATCCTACAATTAAAAGAATAAACCAGGTATTTAGCTAGCAAATGATTATATAGGAACCAAACGATGCATATTTAATGGTCAATTACAATTAAAATGTCCTCTGACTTTTGAAGCTTATTAAGTCATAATGAAGGAAAAGTCACATAAAATGTAATCAAAAAAACATCATTTACTTTTCTTCAGTGAAGAACAAAAAGAGATGCTTGGTAAATGTTAAAGCTTCTCTTTTCCATACAAAGTAAGTGAACTTAAAACTTTCAAAAGATTAGTAAAAAACATCCTTATGAAGTCGGATTTGGAAGTATGTATATGATGTCAACATTTTCCTTTTTATCACTTGAATAGTTCTTTTGACTGGTAAAATATCAGATTTTTTATATTACAACATGAATCCTAGTTAAAAGTTGACAAAACACTTTATAGAGTAAGAACTGCATTACTTAAATCTAAAAACAAATAAGGACTACAATGTAATCCCATTATGTACATTGACTAATATATCACTGAATTTCTTTATCATGTGTTTAAAGCTTGTAAATATATATATATTTTTTACATCTGGACATCATAGTCACATCCTTTAAAGTATGCTTCATTCCATTCTAAATTAAATGATTTTACTAAAGTCAAAATGTGATTTGTTATGACCGAACCCATCTGAAAACATTGACAGAACAACTAACATCTTAAACAAACCCAACATTATCTCTTCAATTATGCAGTAATGTCCTAAACTTGTACGTAGAGAGCGGATGCAAAGGTCGTACAGACGATACAGGGTAAATTGGAATCACAGTTAAGCAAACTTTCACTTCCTTAATTACTATGCAGGTCGAGAGCCAGGCCTTTCATTGCCTTCATCATTAGCTCTTTCCAGCAGTTTAGGACAGGCTTACTTTAAGGACCTCATTGACTCATTGATCAGCTGGCATCAGTCTCAACTGGCCTGCAGCATGTGAATAGGCCACATCTCGGCCTGTCTCTCTCTGGCTCGTTAAGTGCTCTTCTTTTTCTCTTTCTCTCACCACTGACTTGTAAAGAGCTTTTAATGTAGCTATTAGAGGAAAGGAAACAGGAAGTGGGTTGAAACAGAACCCTTTATTATTTATGAGGAGGATTAATCTGTCGCTTAATCACCATTGTTTGCACAAAGTAGATTTGCCGTTAGTTTATCAAACTGAGCAAAGTTTAAAAGCTTAGGCGGTCAATGAATGGATTGCTGCTTTCAAGAATTAACATATCGGTGAACTGTTTCATTTGATATCAACTTTAATCGTATTTTCAAAATCAACACAAGTGTCACAAGTGTTTCCCTTTCCTTAACATTAAATAAAGAGAACAATGCTTTGTGTCCAGATTGTTTTTATAAAGCACATACGCACACGCACGCACACACACTTAACTTCTCACTTGATGTGAGATACATGTCTATGTGTCAGAATCTCTCTGTTGTCTGTCTAGCTGTATTAATTGTGTAATCCCCTAATCCAGCTTTATTCCAGAGTGACAAATAGTAGCAGATAGGGGAGTACAATGAACAAATTGTTTACAACTCAGAGAATAACAAATCAAATAGTCTCATGAGGAAAATAATTTTGTTTTTCAAAATTATATAATTATGTCCATAATTACAGACAGACAGACAAAAGATAGATAACAATACACCACCAATGTGTATATAAAAATAAATGTATCTTCTGTTTTTAAATAAAGCATCATTACATAAAGATTCAAATTATTATCTACATTTAATATTTGAGAAATGCTTTAAATTTAAACAACTTATCATGTAAACAAAACAACAAACTAAAATAACACTGTGCTTTAATGCCCACTGCAAAAGCAATAACAAACACATAAAATTAATCTGCATTAATGTGAGTCCTGAACTGTTGCTCACTACAACAGCATTCTATCTCTAGATGAAGCATATGGCCTTTTGTTAGGATATATATCACACTTTCCTTCATCCAATGATGACATCCGGAAGTATCATGGCATAAGGATTAAAGCTGTGTCAATAATAAAAAACAGTAGCTATTTTTGGTGATATTCACATAAACAAGCTGTTGTTATGTGATCAGAGAATCAAGAGTACATTTTTTTTCAAATTGTTTATCATATTTTCATGTCATTAAGAAGATTACATGTGAATCACAAATGAATCTTAAGTCTAAATGACATTTATATCAGATATGTGTAAGCATGATGTAAAAAGTACATGTTTACATGCAGATAAGCAAAATGTTTAGTTTACATTTTAGCAATGTTTAGCAATACACCATTTAATCCCACAAAATCCACAGTGAACTATATACTTTTTTGTATTATTATTATTATTTTTCTTAAATACATAGCTCATAGTTCTGAAACTTTAGGTGTTACTGTACTAAAAATTAAAACTCTCAAAGGCTTTTCTCAAAGATTTCCTCATTTTTATTATGAATTTATTGACTGTATGTTTAGAAAACACTCTGTGTGAACATAAACTCTTTATTACCAGCAATATGCAAGCATTCTCATAAGAACAGAGGACAGAACTCTTTCATTAGCATTTATTTTCCTTAAATAGTTTAACCATTTAAACACTAGCAGTTTATGGGAGACACTAAACTAAAATTACTGCAGTTGTCTATAAGATTATTATTATCTTGTTTATTCACATTAAGGCTTATCCATAAATGATTGCATAACTATTAATTATGTAGGTATGTAGAAAACATGAATTATGTAAACATATCAATTAAATTTTTTTATTGATTTTTATGTTTTCTCTACAAATAAGAGCTTATAGCCAAGTGAAAAAGAAAGAGTCTAGCATACATGCCTAGAATGGAGTTAACATGTGGTTTATGAAGGTGTCCCAAGAAGTGTTGCATTTGCATTTATTTAAATATGTTTTTAATATTAAAAACACAATTCTAAATTGACAGATGTTTTCTGAAAAGCTTCTGAGTATTTTAATGTTATGACTAGTGCTTTGGTTAGTGGTTGACCTCTGAGATTTAGCTATACGGATTACTGAACTCTTACTAAAGAGTGTAAAAGCTCAGTCTATCACTCTTAAGTGAAAGTGTGCTGAGAATGAGAGCAAAAAAACATGTTTACACATTAACAGGGAAAAACATATGTAGCACATTAGTGGTCATCCAGATGTTGTCATGGTAATCTGATGACATGTGCTCTAAATGATTGTAAAAAAAGTTGTAATCATGAAAATTTTCTGCACACTGTTAAACTGTTAAGATGGGCTTCTTAAATAGGTTAAAGCGCTCTGTTTTTTAACATCCTCTAAAATAACTTTTAAATACCCACTTTTAGGCAAGTATATGATTATAATAAGTTATGAGTGTTCTTGTGTGGCTATACCAAAAGGAAATGTTGTATATATTACTATTTACTTTAAACAATCAAATAATTTTAAGCCACATGCACTTCACAATGTATTCATGTTTTTCATAAATATCAAAGAAATGACGCTGAACTTTTCGAAACCTTTTTTTATCTTTTGCCACTTGGTTTGATATCATGGCATGTAATGTAATGTCAAATAATGCAACGCATGATTTCTGAAAGAAGAAGTGTTTAATTCTTTTAGTACCACTAATTATTAACCGCACATCAAATACTGTCCTTTATTATTCTCAGCAATCACATTTTTTTTATAAAATTATGGATTCAGGCAAATGTTGTGATAAAGTTTTCTGCATGCCAGTTAAGCACTAAGGAGACGGGCAGTCTTAAAATCAAAACCTCCCTCTGAAGATTGTATTTGTAATTTTCTAAAGATTAGCAGAATAGCAGCTTTCTAAAGCTACTCAGTCAGGCTCTGTTTGAGTCATGTATGACATAAGAGCTGCCAAATGGATCCCCAAGGAGAATTAAACACATTAGACACAAGTTACAATATGTCCTTGATCAATAAAGCCACCAAGGTAATTCTTAGAGTGATTGACATGTCTAGAAGACTACCCCTTTTAGTGTCACTATCTATCAGTTGCTGCTTATGTTTACAAAAAAAAACATTACACCACCTATAATTGTGAACCAAGCAGAAAAATATTTACAAGATGTGTGTAAAAAGGTCAAAAGGACAAGGGTATTTTTCATAATGTAGAGCAGGCTGTAATTTTTATTGGGCCAAGTTGCCACTCATGTTAATTTTACGTGTTTATCCAATTTATCTATTACAGATTCTCAAGACAACAGTTTAAGGTATCTGAATGTTTTGAATGCTGATAAGTCTATAGACTGTTTGTTGGCAGGTCCGATTCAGCATGACATAGTGGATCCAACTATTGGAATTAAGACTGGTATTTACTGATGGATTTCTTTTTATTTCTTTGCATTGTAATCACTCAGTTTGGCACCATAACATTTCTCTAATAGGCAAATACTTTCAGCAAAGAAAGATTTTGTTTAAGTTGTTTCATGTAGAATGGACATAGGACTTATACTGGTGAATGACTGTGTTAAAAGTGTGAATGTGGTACACAAGTCTCTAAAGAACACTTTATTCTGATGTGAGATATAGTGGGCGTCAAACGTTTGCATACACCTTGCAAAATATGCAAAATGTTGAACATTTTGGAAAGATAAGAGGAATTGTAAAAAAAAAAAAAAAAACTTAAGCTTTGTTTTTAATTTAGTAGTGGCCTAAACAAGTTATTTCTCATAAGAAATGTTTACAGAAAGTCTAAAAATAACGCAGTTCAAAAGTTCACATACACCTAATTCTTATTATGGTACAGTGTTACCTGAACAATCACTGATAGTTTTTATGTGTTATAATAGTTGTTTAAAGGTTTCTTGTTTGATCTGAGCCATTAAACTGTTCACTGGTCTCAAGAAAAATCATCCAGGTCCTGCAGAATCTTTGATTTTTAGCATCTTCTGCATATTTGACCAATGTCCAGCAGTGACTGTATGATGTTGAGATCCATATTTTTACATCCAGGGCAATCAAGCGACTCATACATAACTATTACAAAACATACAAACATTCAGTGATGTTTGTATGTTTTACCCACTGTATCCACTGTAAAGGTAACGGCTGCCAGATTTTCATTAGGCTGCAGCAACAGAGAGATAAGATGAGAGAGAAGATTGTCTCTATCTGGTCCGTCTCCTTCCGTCTCTCTTTTGCTCTTGTTATTGGGTGTGATTTGTCAGAGCCCCCGGTGAGTAAGCTTGGTATCACCGTACGCTTTTCTTTTGGCATTGTTAAAACTAAATGAAACAAGGTAATTAGCTTGTTACAATTAAAGTGACTCGACTGGATAAATTGTAATCACCCGAAATGAAGTTAGGCTTCCCTGCAGGATCGGCCAGCCAGCTGAGCAGCCTCATTTGCATAATTAAAATATACAAATGATAATGGATTTTGTACTCAATATCCAGCGGCTGTAAATCCAGAGAAATATGAATATTACAATAACAACACAGCTGCCTTGAGGCAAACGTGGGATGATGTTTCTATAGCGTTGCATTTCTCCTCCCTTCCCCTCCCGCGCTCGGCTGTGGGGCAGCGTGATGAGTCTGGCTATGTGAATGGAGGTACCAATTGAAAAGGAGACTGATAAAATAGATGAAAAACATTCAAAAGTGATATTAGTTAATAATGCCTGTGGTGGAACCACGGGTGGAGAGAGAACGTGTGAGAAAAGAGATACGTGGACCAATTACATTTGCAAATTGTCAGAGGCGGGTCCTCGTAGCTTTGCTCTACCCCAGGGGAAGCCTTTCGCCTGATTACACAAAATTGGGATTGAATTAAACATCTAAAAGGCTTGTCCTAAGACAAACCAGAATGAAATTAGCCTTGCTCTTTTTGCTGCGAGTGAAAGGGAAGCTGGCACACGCAGAAAGAGAGAGAGACCGGGAAAAATCTTCTCAATTAGACGAGGGACAGTATCATGAAATTAGGCCTTTGAGGTTTCCCACCACTTTGCATTTGTCATTAAAGTGTGCGGTGTTGGCCTCCAAACAGCTGGGTTCCTGTCAACTACTGGCTCGGTCGCTTGCTTTCTCTCTCTGTATTTCTATAGACAGTGTCCTGATGTAACATGTGGGAATGCCAAATGGAATGAAGGTAATCTGCAGGGCACGTTGTCATAAAAACCTGCAAAAAATATCAGGTTTCTAAATAGTCTCAATTGAAAAACAAACAAATCTTTTAATCCTAAAACTTAAGTATTATTTTGTGTATATTTGATGCTTGTGATGATTTTTTAGAGGTCAGTCAATATGTGTTTTAATGAGTGATGCCGATATCTTGAAATTAAAATAGCAAATGGCTGAAATGTATATTTTGGTCTATTTTTGTTGATTATTATGTTTCTTGTGCTTCTACTGCACATGATCTTACAGTAATTACTCACATGTTAATGTTCACCTAAACCTGGAACACAGTGGATAATTTTTAAATCGGTGATGACGATTTAAGAACTTAAGAATTTTTTGCCATTTACTGTTAGTTTACTAGTTTATTTGAAAAAAAAATTGATTAAGTGAGATATTTCTTTATTTGGCCAAGCTGCAAAAACTGACATACACGTCCAGTAAATTTATTAAAGTGTACCTTAAATGTGAGATATGAATACATAGTGCTCAAAAACAGCTCTTTAAATAGTAGCCTCACTTGAAAAGACTGAAGCGGATTATAGATCTTTTATATGACTATGCTCCTCCAGTCTTCATTCATTAGCAAAGGAACTGAAACCCTTATTGTTTCTTTAATGGACCAGCTCATTTTTTAAGAACCTTTGATCATAAAATGGTTTTTCATAAGGCTGCGGAATGTAATTGGATCTAATTAAAAGCTGCTGTATATTTTAGGAGTGTTGTTTTAGTATTATAAAAATTGACCTTTGACTGTTTCAGTTGCAAGCCATCAGTTGAGAACCACTTTAAATGTCCAATACAACGAGGAACAAATCTTTTCTTACTAATAAATGTTTGAATCCACTGGAATCTTACAGAAACGGTAACATACCACCTCTTGGACAAGCCCCTCCTGTTTTAGGCATCTATAGCCGTTTATGTGTGTCCATTACTGTATTGTGTAACAGCATCTAATTCTTGTGTGTAATTGTGTTTATGTGTACATTTGAAACTCTTAATGACTTTTCTATGGCACATCAGTGCAATATGGACCAGAGCTGTAAGTAAATAATTTGCAGTAATCAAAGTTAATGGAACCCAATGGGAGAGACTTATGCTATTGCAATAATCTCATTTAGCAGACAGCAGATTCAGTGGATAATTGGGCATAAGTAAAATTGAATTCCCCTGCTCAATTACAGGACTATTTACTCTCCATGTCAACAAACATAAGTCGGTTGAAGCTCACACAACCTTGAAACACTAATGTAATGTGAACATTCAACATTTGGTCGCTTGGTTTACTCAGGTGGTTTGCGAAAGCATTTGCAAAAACAAACCCAGTCAAAAATCACGATGCTGTTTCTTAAAATGCACTATGAAAAAAAGTTGCTGTAAATTAGCAATATAAACCGAATGGATCGGAGCAATAACATCCCTAAATTATTTTGGTAGGGTCAAATTGCAATAGATTTAGATTAAGAGCAATTACAACAGATGATAACTATATTTTTGATGAAAATGAAAGTGTTGTCTAGCACACCAGGTCATTACATACTTCTCCTCAAAAAGCCTCACAAATGTAGGTTTCATTCCAGACTAATTCATGTCCAGACTGTGTGGAACAAGTTACACACCAAGAATACTTATTCTATGTATGAACATTTTTTAATTAAACAAACAAACAAACAAACAAACAAACAAACAAACAAACAAACAAACAAACACAATGTTTTTAGTGTCTTACAGACATAAAAACAGTACAAGTCAGCATAATATTCACGAACGCCTACTTTACCCAGACCATTTCATTTAACGGTTGCATTTACATTTAGGCATTTAGCTGATGCTTTTATCCAAAGCGACTTAGGAGACAATAAAGCGACACATCAAAAGAAGGCAACAATAGCAGGAAGAAGTGCTTTCCTAAGTTTACAATGTTTCACAGTGCTTTTAATTTACATTTAATAAAACTGAACTGCAAAAACATGTCATTCAGAAATGCTTAGTAGAAATTATTATAAATTAGAGGTTGCTGGCTACTTAACTACACAGAAGTTAGTCTATCATACCTGAGATTTACCCCGAGATTTAACCAATTGTAAAGCAACAGTAGTCAGTTTAATACTAAGACTAAAAAAAAATTATGAAACTTTGACCAACAATATAATTGACCTTTAGACAAAATGATAAATTTTCACCATATTTTAATATGGTGTTTATAAAGTTCCACTGGTAGAACATAGTTTTAGCATTGCAGAGGTTGTGGTTATAATTTTTAGGTAACACACATACTGATTAAAAAATGTATACCATTAATCCTGTAAATCACTTTTGATAAAAGCATCTCCCAAATGCTCTCAAAATAAAACAATGTCAAATCCTTTGATAGACTCTGGCATTAAGATAAAAACAAAGCTGTCATGCATGGAGACTTTATTCTATTACCTTTCATTTACTGATCCTGTTTGCCCTCTGCATAGTCTTTCTTCGATTGCTGTCAATTTTGTCAGTCAATTTTATGATGAAATTTTCCTTAAATCTCATAACTGTAAGTGTGTGCAGTTCAATGAATCCACACCATCCAATAACGAAATGTATTTAAATCATAATTTTAATGATTGTCTCTTTGTTCTCTTTAACCAGGACTTCACAAAAATCCTATATTCACATGGGCTCAGAACAGCTTAATTCTCCAAAAAGATGTATTTAATCTTAAGATATTAAGCAGTGTTATTTTTACTTACCATCACCCTGTATTAAACAGATGACAGAAGATTTTAGTCAGCAAATCAAATACAACTGAGTGGGTCATTTTAATCAAGGAGAGCCAAACTCTAGAGGTTAAACAGATGTCGCGGAAGTCTCACGGAACACCATTAGTAATATAAAGGTTAGATGAGATGATTAAATGTTATTTAAAGACAGGACAAGAGAAGATGAAAATAATTTTGCGGAGTGTTCTGAGCAGGGGGGCTTCTGATCTTTTCACTTGCATTTAAACAAAAAGAGATGTTTGTTAAACACTGTCTTATTGCTTTGACCTCTTTCATACAGAACACTGAGCCTGTAATGTTCCCAGCATCCAAGAGCTTCATTTAAATAACTTACAGGTCCAATTAGATGGAAAATTAAATTGTCATCATTTATGTGGGTGATAGGCAGAAGATGTGACAGGAGGCAGGAGATTTTTGTGTCCCTCGAGACCTGCTGTAGTACACTTACGAATTTGGGGAAAGCATCTGTGACATGATAAAGATGAGGCATGTTTAAAATTAATGTACTCACAAAGGGTGAATTAATTCAATTATTTCAAAACTTTAGATTTGACTGCTAAATCATTTTAATTATTTGTGTTAGGGGCTCCCGAGGTGTGCAAAAAAATATTTCTTATTTTGAAATAAACCTTTAATGCTTTGTTTCTTTTTTCACTTTCATTAAAATACTTTATTGAAATATTTGTATTTGTCTCTGATATTATTTAAAAGGACTTATTTTATAATGTATTTTATAATGTAGCTGTTTTTGTTACATTGTAAAAAAAATCAATAAATGTTAATAACTGGAAAGAGTTTCATCAACAGCCTGTAAACCGCTCAGTAATTCTTGCATGTGTATAAATTCATTGCATTCTTTGAAACCTAAAAGAGTAATGTTTCTTTGTGAATATAGGAAAATTGTAGGTTTATCATCAGTTAAAAGGTAAAGTTATGTGATGATTTTTAATAAGCAGAAAGGATTTAATTTATCTTTTAAACCTATTTCACTATATTAACATACATTAAAATGTATTTCTATTAATTTTTATAATAGTTTTCTGTTAATTAAGCTGAAAAGCCATTAAGTCTACAATAAATTATAAATACAAATATGTGGTATATGTATATATACATACAGTATTTATACTGTATGATTCTCTGACCAATGGCTGAGTCCCCTTACAAAGGTTAGTCATATGGGCCCGCGACCCCTACAGTCCCTGTCCTGTCTGCATACACTGACACGAGTCTGCCATAAAGCTGATGGATGGAGAGAAATCAAAAATTCACAGGTGATCTCTGACCCCGACCAACAGCAAATGGATCGCAGCATCTGTGCTTGTGCAGTAAACGCGCTGCCCTTTGTGGTCACTTTTGAGTGCTGGGCTTATGGGGACTCAAAACACTTACCGGGCCCCGATGAAACCCTGGACACTTTTATGACCTCACCGGGAGACTTGGTACACAATCTCTTGAGGGGTAAATTTAACTTTTTTAGGGGCTCCTTATATCATGGTATAGGGAATGTTATATCACAGAACAGGATAAATTATCACATAGTATCACATATCACATTGTTACTATATAAATAGTTACGTTCATTAAAAAAAATAATGAATAGGTCTGACATCAGGATAACGAACACTTCTATTTATGCGTTTGTATACATTTATACATTGTATACATTTTATTAGTGTGTGTTTTATGAGAATCAGACCTCTTCAACTTTGCACCGCTCATATACTGCTCCAACAACTGAGCCATAGGATCACCTAGCAAAATTGCTGATACATATGTAACTGCCCAAACAACCCATGAAACCCATAAAGAAGTTTACTTTACTATATGTCACAAATATATCCAACATGGTATAAACTCTACCAGGTGACACATGTGAACACATGGTACCACTATACTTTTCATGCCCGAGGTAATGAATATAAGAAAAAGAAATATAAGAAAAACTTGCACAAGCATGAACGTGCTGTAGTTTTTTACATTATTAAGGTGCATCGTTTTTGTATATATTATCTGATTTTAAAGTCATATCATTTAATGTAAGATATTGTTCATTCGAAAGCTAAAATACGTTTAAAGGTACAATAACAATAAGGCTACAATTAACACAAGTTTGAATGTAGTTTGTGAAGGTCCAATAAAAGTTGAAGTAGGGTAAATTGTATTTTGCAAATGAAAAACTTTCTTGAGGTTCCCGTCTCAGACAGCAACATAAACCTTGATAGTTCAGAGACCAAAGAACAAATCAGGATGAGAACCTGCTTCACGGCATCTGTTTGTCTTTCATAACATGATTTTTTTACATTGACCCTAAGAAAAAACTGTCCACGACCGGCAAATTGAAAATCCATTTGTTGAAGTACATCTCACTTACAAAAAAATAGCAGGGGATCTGTTTGGACGAATAATATGACATGTGTGCTATTAGCACAGTTTGTACAACTGCCATCTGTCTGAGAGAAAGGTCAGAGAGAGATGGCAGGCGCGTGGCAGGTGATGGAGAGCGAGAGGGAATGTGAAAATAGGGAGGAGGGAAAAAAACAAGTGAAATGTACAGCGATGGACGAGGGGCGGCGTGACATCATATGAATGCCATAATTGAGCGGCACTAAATCGTGAGGCCCACTTTCGATGTGTCAATAAACAAGTTCAAGGTGACACAGCGGATCAATACAGCGCGACAAGAGCCATCCGACAAATTTACTGCAGTGTAATTGGGTGCAAAATGACTCAACTCAACCTTCACGGCAAAGAAAAAAGAAGAGAAAACTGAACGCCCAACATCGCCTCCTAGCAACAGTTTGTACATGTCACATATGCCTTCAGGTACCATCGGAAGACTGTAATGGATTTTATTTTGATGTTGTGTGTGTGTGTATACAAGACAATAGAAAAGGAAGTGGTGAGGATATCTGTGTGTGGAATAGTTCATCCAAACATCGCAATTTTATTATTTACTCATCCTCATATCTTTCCAAACCCAGATGTTGTTATTTTTTCGCAGGAATTTATAAAGAATCTCTGCAGAGCTTTCCTGCATATAACAACAATTCATGGTTACCACATTCACTTTACTCCAAAAGGTAATAAAGCTAGAAATAAAGTAGACCATTCAACTCTTCCTCACAGCTTGGCTTCAGAAGAAGGAATACAGTGCATTAATTGTATAAACGTTATGATGATATTATTGGGGTTTTTTGGAACGTCACTTTCATTGTCACTACAAATCACTACGCATTGTGTCATTTTTTCCTCTCAAAACAGCACAAACCAAGCATTCTATTAACCAAACATAAAGAAATAGAATTTTGGCACACAAAGAGTAATTGCAAAACAAAAACTATATCAACAAAAATCCATACTCGTATCGACAAAAACTGCCATCTTGTTTGAGGTGATCATAACTTCTCATTGGTGCAGGTATTTAGCGGGAAGGCTAACAAGATGCCAGTAATTGATTTTTGGGGAATAGAGCCATTAACCTGAAATGTCAGCACCTCTTCCTCAAGTTATTGAGATATTGATAGAGGCTAAAGTTTAAACAGATATAAACATGACTTTGACTCAGGGAATGAATAGTTCGCCTGCTTATATAATCATCGAACACTTAGGACCCTTAAAACATTGATGAAGGTCACATGGTGCAAATGAATATAAGGAGCATAAAGGCATGCCATGTCGAACATTAATACAACGCAGGAAAGATTTTCCTGAATATACCACCTAGAATTTCAGTTTCTCAATCTGAGCTGTTGTAAAAGAAACAGGACTTTTGGCACAATATTTAGTGTATAGGGGTTTGGAAAGATGTGAGGGTTTGTAAATGATGGCAGAATTTTCTTTTCTGGGAGTTATTATGGCTTTCCTTGTTTGATTCTAGAACATACTGGCTGATCTGTCACATTCGCAAATTTTCCAAGTCGATCAAAATAAACTCTTTGGAAGTATACTTTGTAAGGAGTTGGACCAAAGTCACAGAATTCATCAAATTACAGGGACAAGCTGAAGTTTTCAACTCCAGCAGATCTCATCACCAGCTAAGCTAATATTCGCTACATGTAAACATCCTCTGTTAATGTGGGGTGAGGATATGAACTCTCAGCGTTTGATGGATTAGTGACATTTCCAAAGTAAAGCACATCTGAGGCTGTCCTCACCATGTGGTCTATGTGGGTTTAAACCCAAGCTGGGAGAAACGTGTAAGTGATATTTTTTGTGTCACGGAGCATATCCGGCATGCGGCGTGTTGACAGCTAGCGAGTGATGGCTGATGCTTCGATGTGTGTGTGTGTGTGTGTGTGTATGTTTCCTGCGTGTGTTCCTTTGTCTTGGTGCCATTTGCTCTTGATGATGGCTGGAAAAAGCCCGGGGCGACCTGGAGGTGCAGACTACAATCAAAGGTCCTCTGACACTACTGAGAATCATCACAGCTTGATGATAACCTGACTACCTTCAGGTAATCCCATGAAAGTGATAGCAGATATATTAGTGCAAAACTTTCTCAGTGTACACATTAAATCAGAGATGTCCAGGTGGGTTAAATACGATGTCTTCCTGATTGATGGGCACATTTGAGCTTTGGAGGGGGTCTTTATTAGCTTGGTGCTATTGTGTGAGGGTATTTCGAGAGAGGAAGTGAATGAATTAGCATTTGTATTTTCCTGTGGGAAAATTGCCTTACCCCTGTGTAAACTAAATAAATCCAATTGTCACCACTAATCCAAGAAGATGATGCAAAAACGTTTAATAACCAGGCCCACATTAAATCTACAGAACGGGACGTCCATCATTGTGTTATATATGCCTTTAGCATTAGGGTTTAACACATTTTACCATCTAAAAATGTATGTGGTGCAATATTGCAAATTTCACCCCAATATCAGCACAGAAAATCTGACAAAATACTTAGGATTCTGTTATTGCCTAGTGATAATCTATAACTTTCAGATGAGAGTCAAATTTTTGGTCACCCTAATGATCTTATGTCAATTACAAAATAGCGGAAGATAGACACTTATTGACATTGTTTTAGAATCATGTTAACATTTGGCAAACGTATACATTATTTATGGAGGTTTGTTTTGGGACCTCAGATGGTGGCTTTGGCTAATATTGTAGGTATTGTTTGGGGGTTGGATGGATCATGCTGAGGGCAAGCACTGTAAATGCATAGCATCTTGGAATGCACCGACCATATCTCCCCCCTTAAGCAACATCCCCATACACCCTCTTCTCTGCCCCCACCTCTCCAAAACTGCTGGTGTGTGAAATATGAAAGAGAAACATTGTCGTTCAATTTGTCCGATATACCTCACAGGTGGGCTCCAGGTACGCGGCCCCTCAGTGGCTGAAAAATGACTGGTGAAGTGCGAGGTGACTTTGATGAACCTCGCCACTCCCGGCCCTATCATTCTTTTCCGTCTGGCTTCCCCGGCTGCCACATGGACAACGCGCTGGAAATTTGTCTTATTGAAGTGAAGCCGCGCTCCGATTCCCCGCCGTCTCCGAGCCAACTAATTGAACAGAAGCTAGAGTTCACTTACCCGCCCCTCATGCTGCCAAAGCCGGGTGGGACGGCATTCCGTTCGTCCTCTGGACTGCTGGTGCGTGGTGTGTATAACAGGGCTGCATTTTTGGCCTGTCTGTTTATCAATTTTGGTGACTGGATAGGAATGTGATCATTTGGATGAGGGTGATTAATGAACAGCGAATGTCTTACCCAAGTTCTTAAGGCTTTGTTAAAGGGCAACCATCTTATTAGATAATCTTGGGATATCTACAGTTAAGTCGTTAACATCATAAAACATTTCCTCACTGAAAGACCATTAACCTCTTGTGTAAGATAGACTTGTAAAGGTCAGTGATCAGACGGAGCAAATGTAATTAAGCTGAAGTGATCTCAAGCAGGGACTGAATTAAACAAAGAGTCTCTTAATTTCACCCGTTGAGCTAAGATTGCTGCTCTTTTACCAGCACAAGCAGTGAAAGTCATCACCTTGCTCTATAAGAAAGTGTCACAATTAGTAAATATATTATTGATAATGACTGGTAGTATTTTTACAGGAATACCATGATTTAGCAGTGTTAAGTGTTAGATTTGATTAAGTGGATTATAATAATGTGCTAGTGATTGAACAATGAGATGTTTGAAACAGTATTGATAGAGTTCCCATCTATTCTGGACTCTTATTTTCTGCTTTTTCAATAACAAAAGAGTAAAGGAGAGTTTCTTTATTTTTAACGGTTACTATGGTTACTATTTAATATAATGCAATTAGATCATATAATACAAAGATTGTCATCTTTGAAATATGTCATCTTTGAGAACAATACATTTATAGGTATCTGCCTAATTACATTACATTACAAGAAAAATCATTATATATATTTTATATAGAATATACTGTTATTTATATATAATACATTATATAGTAATATCATAAAAGACACTAGATGAAAACAGCGTGTTTCCCTCTCAGCTGGTTTGCTTATTGTTAGTCACGTGGGATCAGACAAAAGCTAAGAGCATCCCTTACAATCTTATTGCTCTCTGTACGGCTAAACTAAAACTCTCCATTAATACCCAAGACCATCTCGAAAACAACCCAGTGCATTACACAAATGAAAAAGCGTCAGTGACCAAAAGGAGGGGTGTGTACTGGACATTATTTAAGTGTTCTTGTAAGCCATCTAAGATATTAATGTTGCAAAGCTACTTATGAATATTTAAGAACATAAAAGCGAGATAGACATGCACAGCCCGGCTGACCACAACTCTACTGGGAGAACATCTCCTGAATGTTTGGGATGGGTTTCAAACATGATAAAACAATCAGGGTGTTTATGACACTAAAGAAGAAGCTGAAATAGGGAGGGCTGGCTTGATATTGTCTTAAAAGCTTACAACTTTAAGTAATGCTGTTCTATGTAAATAAATCTGAATATGTCCACTGACCACAGAACATTGAGTTGAGTTACTGACTTTTACAATTAAATGATATACAGTTCATTCTAATTAAAGATAAACCTTTAATTATATAATTTAATTATAAAAATAATACATTTAAGAAACATCAAACAAAAGCACACTGCACTAAATATCAGCACTGTTTTTGTTTAGCCGTAGGCACACGTTAATGTTTAAAACGCAGTTTGTTTGAAACAAACACTTCAAATTATTTAACAGACTAAAGACATTTTTTAAGAAATAAACATTTATGCTATTTGTTATTTATGCTATATGCTGCTTATTTATAAAATAAACATAGGCATTTTATTTTTAGATATGGGTGGAAAGCAAAATAATAAAAACTGCAACAGGCTTTAAACATTATATAATATTATGTCATTGTAGAAAACATATTTTCTGGTCTTACTATATCTAATAAATTATTATTTGTGACCCAGTCTGTGAAAAACCAGCTAAATAAATTTTTTGTGATTTTTCTGTTTTCTACATAAAAACATAATGTAATTAATATTCAGTCAGAATTTAACATTGATATCTTTAATATTTTCTAAGGTCATGTCAAAACTGAAATCGTAGTGAATTTAATAGGTAAAATCAAACTTTGATGCTCGATATCTCAGATTTAGATTTTTAGACTTTAGCCTGATTTTCACAGACAGGGTCACATTTATTTGATCATTTTAACTTTATCATAATTGTTCCATAACATAAAAAGTTTCTGAAGTCACAGGCTATATAGTTTAACAACAAGACCAAATCAACACATATTATGTCCAAAAAACTTCTCCCCCTATTTTTCCTACTAGGAAAGACAAAGGCATACATGTACCTTATAAGCATTAGTGCCAAAAACCTTTTCATAGTATAACCTAGAATTGAACTAAGTGGATTACCCTAAAATGAAAAGCATTCTCCTTGCATTGTGTTGTATTAGTAATAAAGAGTAAATGCTCCTTTAATCTGTCTGTGTTGAAGAAGCACTAATAATACATTAAGAAGAGGAATTAATGACACTACGACATATATATATATATATATATATATATAATATACAAAAATATTATAACTTACTATTTACAGTAAGACAAAGCCTTTGAATGTTTATCTTTGATGATTTTTGCCTTGTTGCCTTGAGATTGTTACTAAAGTGAGGTGAGTTGTTCCTGTGCCGTACAGTAGACGTGTTACAAATGACATATTTCTTATTCATTTGAGTACACCAGTCTCTATAACTCCAAATCCAAGAGTTTGGGCATTTAGATGGTGTACTAAATAAATAACCCTTTGGCCACTTGTTAACTTACCAAGAAGCGCTGGCTAATGGCGTGATAAATATTTAAGCACAGACAATGAGGGTAATGCTGCCCTAATCCATTAAAGCTGTTTTTCTGTGTGTGTTATGTAGTCATAGTAATATTAAGTGCATAAGTAAAGGTGAATATCTAATTAGATGGTAGATTTGTGTGTTTAAAGTAGAACTATTATGGAAAATGTGGTGTATTTTGAGCTGAAACTTCATAGACACATTTTGTAGACCCCTAAGACTTACATCATATCTTGTAAAAATGGGCATAGTAGGTCTACTTTAAAGAATCTCTGGACCTTTGCAATTGAAGACATTTAAATAACAATCAGGAAAGTTGACAAATTACATAAGGACTTTCAAAAAGCTGATCTTGGCTGTTGTTTTGGCTGCTTTCAGGGATTGAGCACAGCTCTCAGGAATAGAAGAATTAGTTACCTTCTTCATGCTTCACTTATAGAGTTTGTGTTTCTTTTTTATTTATAGGAAGTATACACAATTGTAGTCTTGTTTTTTTCCTCAAAATACTTTTTAACCAGAAAATAATTTAATCTTTCAGTAATAGAATAATCACCTGGCAGTTAATTCTTGTATGCATTATATGTACATCTAGGGACACCACAATAAAACTGAAATGCCAGCCAATAAGTTTGTATACCGGAGTGATTCAAACTGATTGTTTCCTTTCTGTCAGTCACTTGATGTTGTCAATGACAACACTAGGGGTTCGCTCTTGAGAACCTATTTATCTTTGATCTGAATACTAGAACCGCCATGAACTTGGCAAATAGAATTTGCATGCCATTCTACACACCATAGATACAGGTGTAAAGGGGAAATGCTGTACTATATTCACTCAGCTTTTGTTCTTCGTAGCCTATAAATCTATCTGCTTTTTCAAGTCAAAATCTTGTTGACTGTTGGTGTTGCGGTGCGAACAGGGGATCCATCTCATGTCATGAGTCAGCCAGAGCAGTTTAAAAGAGCTTATCTCCACACAGCCGTTTTTAGTCTTTGTACAGATGTCATTCCATCCCTGTGACCAGAATTGTCTCTCCCTCTAATAGACATGAAACCTGCCTTGAGTGGTACACCGCATTACCATATCAGCAGAGTGCCGTAGCGCCCTCAGCCCCTGGTCAGACCCTTCCTTCCTCAGGGCCGGCGTGCCATGTAATGGGTGTCAAGGTGCGTCGTAGTGATGACAGTGACTCTTTCAAACTGGGCTAGGGGCCAGTGTGCAACAGGGGTGCATTGTCGGGTCACTGGAAAGGTTCCTGCTTGCACTGCCATACCATCTGCCTGGTGTGGCCAGCTGTCATCTTCGACGTCTTCGACCTCTCATGCAGGACAAGCATGTGCTGATTCGCTCAGACAACACAGCAGTCATTGGGTACATTAACCACCAGGGTGGCATACGTTCATGGCTGAGGTTACAACTCACCCGTTGCCTTCACATGGAGAGTCAGCAAACCCTGAGGTCACTGCGTGCAAGTTAAATCCCAGGTGACCTCAATCGCACAACCGATGCACTTTTGCAACAGGCGCTGTCCCGTGGAAACTCCACCCTCACCTGGTCCAGCTTATCTGGGAAACATTTGATGAGGCCCAGGTAGACCTGGTTGCCCCTCTGGAGAACACCCATTGCCTGCTGTGGTACTCCTAAACGAGAGCCCTTTGACACAGACGCCCAAGCGCACAGCTAGCCACAGAACATGCGGAAGTATGCCTTCCCCCCAGTGAGCCTCATTGCTCAGTTTCTGAACAAGGTCAGGGAAGAGGAACACCAAGTCATGCTCATTATGCCCTACTGGCAACAGACTTTGTTCTCAGAGCTCATCCAGAGCTTCTGACAACAACTCTCTTCTGGCCGATCCCCCTGAGAAAGAACCTTCATTCTTAGGGGCATGGCACATCCTAGCACTCAAGACCAGACCTCAGAACTTCCAAGTCTGGCCCCTGGATGGGACAAGGAAGACCTGGCCGGGTTAACCCCGGCGGGGTTGAACCTGCAAGCGGTCCCCACAGGGAAGAAGACCCAGCCCTGTTTTTGTTGTGTCTGGTGCAGCTTTACTTGGACCATACTCAGAACCTAAGGAGTTCTGACCAGCTGTTTGTTGGGTTTGTTAGTCAGCAGAGGGGGAATGCTGTCTCCAGACAGAGAATGGTGTGTTTGTGGATGCAAGTACTATCCTGTGCCCATTTGGTGTTACAGCTCACTTCACCAGAGACATTGCCTCCTCATGGGAATTGATGCGTGGTGCCTCTGTAGCAGATGTCTGCAGAGCTGCAGGTTGGGTTGTGCCTAATACCTTTGTGCGATTCTACAACCTTCATGTAGAGCCAGTGTCGGCCCATGTTTTACACAGCAACGGGTAGGGCCGACAATTGGGCAGGCATATCGGTTGCTTCAGCATTTTCTCTCCTTTATAGTTGAGTAGTTCAACATCTTAGCCAACATTTCCCCCCGTCTGGTGAGCGGGGTTTGCATCCATTCCATAACTAAGCACCTTTCGGTGGTAGGCCGGGTGGAGCAGCCAGTCCATTAGGCCTGATACTGGAGTTGCTTGACCCTGTCTCAGGTGAGCCCCTGTATCAGAGCAGGTGCTCCATACGTAATAACTCCCCGTTGGGTAGTCCCGAATGCTGTAGCTTCCACAAGTGGTTGCTTGTTGGTAACCTGTGTTTCGGAGGTGGCGAATGGCATGCAAATTCTATTGGTGTTTTAGAATTCAAATCAGAGATAATAGGTTCTCAAGAGCAAACCTGTAGTGTCATCATTGACACAACATCTCATTCCCTCCATCAGGGAGCCGTGGTTACAGTGGTAAAGTAAAGTAATTCATGCTTCTACATTTTAATGGTCTCATTAGCATTTTGTAAGCAGTATGGCACAGCATGCAATTGAAGCTCTAACAATCACCCACTTCCACATCTAGCGTCATCTGTCAAGATGTGTACGGGATATTGTATATAAAGTACCATAAATGCAAGTTGCAGGATGAGTTACTGACACTGATACACTGTCATACCTTAAATGCATTAAAAACACACACAACAAATAAATCTCTCGATAGCTTTCTGAACACATCACACTTCTGGCTATTTGTCTTTTGATTGTGTGTGTGTGTGTGAGAGAGAGATGGCCCGGCTAGCGTTACATGTCCGAAACACACTCGGAACACAACTCAGTAAATGATGGCTGTAGGCGAGTGGGACAACTGTAAACTCTCTCTCTAGAGATGACCTAAAGCAGCACGTGATATATCTGTGTTTTGGTTTGCCTTTGGGAGAATAACCACGCTTATTTACACAAAGCACCCCTGGGTGTGAAATGAAGACACACCAAACACACAAATACTATCAGTTTATCATCACCCACACATACAATAACACACACAGACAGTCTAAGTGTAAGTTTACCTTTTATACATAATGAAGTAGAGTAACTCTTTATTAAATTCGTTTTTTTAGTTCAAACACACCTTTCTATTCATATTATAGATTGAAATTACAGGTTGCAAAATGTGAAATTGCATTTGTACAGATTTTCCTGCTTTGTTTGTGCCATTACATCATCAACATAATTATTGGAGTCAACTTCTCACAGAAACACTGCAGACAGACTATACATATTTGTAGTGCTATCTGCGGAGCATAATTCACTTTCTTACTCTGCAGGTGTCACGGTTCTGCCTGTTTGGACTTTGTTTTGTCATCTTGTACCTTTCATTTGGACTTCGTTTCCCATAATTCTTTGTACCAGCACACCAGTTCACCATTTGTAATCTCGTTTGCACTTGTTAGTTTGTTATCACCTGCACCTGTTTCATATCATTTAGTGTTTATTGGTTGTATTATTTAAGATCTGCTTTTTGTTCAGTTCCCTGTCGGTCGTTGTTGTTTTATGTTGTTGTAATGTTGTTTACTTTATGTGGTTGCGTGGGTTACTCTGCTCTCTGGTGATTATATCTCTGTTATCTGGAAACCTGATGATCGTGTGTATTTGGACCTTCTATGTGTTGGAATATACCAGTAAAAGATACCTTTGAACTTTATTTCTTGTTGTCCTGGTCTCTTCCACCCAGCACCGTAACAGCAGGACACCGTTACAGTACATCTGTTTTATACATAAACCAGCATGTAATGGTGTCGGGGAAGAGGGCAGTTGTAGCCCACTTGTTAGCGAGTTGGACTTGTGAACGGAAGGTTGCCAGTTAAGGTGCTCTTGAGCAAGGCATCTTACCTCCAATGAGCCCCCCTTGTAAGTCACTTTGGATTAAAGCATCTGCTAAATGAATAAATGTATGTATTCTCCTAAAATAGCATTGTTTAAGCACAGTTACAAACATGATGTGGCCGTACATTACAAGATGTTTCTACAGTATTAGGATATATCCTGTGCACAGTATATAAACTGTCAACATCACCTGCTTGATTTATGGTATGTCAAAAGTGAAGATTTTGATTATTAATAATATACTAATGTAAAATAACCATATATCGATTTATTATGAATAATGATATAATGATGTAAAATAACTGGACACTATTCGCAACATTAGAAAAATAATTTTTGGTTGAATAATATATACTGATTCCATTTCAAACACAGCCATACTCAGACATTCAGACCACAAGAAATAATCACTCTCATAGTAATGGTCAGTAATAATTGATCATAAGTAGTCATAAAACGTTTATCACTATCAAAGCCTTATTGTCAAGGATAAACATGGCTTTGTAATTGCATCTGCATTAATGTTAACCATGCTCTGGTTATAACATTTTATCTTTAGACATTTATGGTGGTGTCATGATGACCTCATATTAAATAATACTGATTGTTGTTTTCAAGATACATTTATAGTTTAAAAAAAATTGAAATTGCTGAAAAGTCTTTTAAAAAACTTTAACAAGCATTTTCAAAAGCTTGAAATGACCCTAAATGACTAATGTAAAGACAAATATTAATGTGGTATTTTAGATCTCCACAGCTGTCTCTGGAGACTTCTTTTTTTGGATCTCAGTTTTGCTAGACAACATATTTTGCATATGTAATATTTACACTCTTCTTTACAGGACAGTAACTAGGTAAATCTGGGGAAATCTTTGATTGTTTTCCTAACCACTAGCTTTTGTAATAAAACACAAGTGATCAATTTTACTGCATGTAAAATAGTCGATATTTAAGCACACCAGTAGCTTAGTAACTATTGAAATTTTGTAAAATTAGCACTTATCATATATATCATCAAACATTCCATCTATTTTATTTAACTTAATTAATTTTTTTTACTTTTTTTAATTTATTCAGATCAATTTTATGAGTTTACTTTAATTTTTTACATCATTATTTATTATTTATATTAGTTGGAAATAATCAACATAATTTTTGGCAGGTATACTAATTTACCTAATTTTGTAAACCTAATTTATAAGGATTTTAGTGCATAGAAAAACAACTAATTTAATCATTTTAAAAGCATATGCATCACCAGAAGTACTGCTGCAAGAACTATAGGACAAAATCTTTAAAGGACAACTGAGTCCTTTGGGGAAACAACAGGATTGTTATTGTACCCTGAAGTCTATTCTGTGTGTTTGCCAAGCACAAACCTATGTAACTACCTATTTAACCTTTTAGCCACTGACTGTATCTGACACTTCTTACACTCAAGTATAACAATGTAACAATGTGTGACAGCCACTGAGTCAATTACTGCACTTGGCAGTTCTTCATGGACATTCAGGTTTGTCATTGGTTCTGTCACGCATATGTGCATTTTACTAGACTGACCTGACAGCTCTCTTTACACTTCCCTTTGCCTTTTGTTCTGATCTGTTTCTCATCAATGTATGTAAAACATGTCTGGCTTTAGTTATTGGAGCAATCAAGTGTATTTCTTCTCTTTAAAGATCCACCAAATGACCCTGGACATAAACTCCCTTGTGGTTGGGTAACACTGTTTCCCAAGTGTCTGTCCTAGGGCCCCATCGATTGGCCACAATTACAAACAAATCGAAACATGATTTATTTGGACGTGAATCATTTCAATATCAGGAAAAGCCAGCGCCGATGAAGACCCCATCAATAAAACATCCCCCCAGCACCCCCCAACTCCATTCCCCATAGAGACAATCATTCTCCAAGATGTCAATATGAGCAGTCAAGCTCAAAAAAGACTAGGTGATTGAGATATTTTGATTTTTACTCCTTCTTCTTTTTGTGCACTTAATTAAGTCACCAAACGGCTGTCAGGGATAATTTTCAAAGCACAGAACCTGGTTGCACTTGACATTTGATAATATTACGTTCCATGCTGATTGAAATTGATTTTGGAGGCTCACTATAGTCTGGTTATTTTGACAATGCCGAGCCTATAAACCCAAGGACAAGAGCCCCCAGTCGTCATTGCAACTCATATGCCTGCGAGTGATGGGCAGCCAGGAGCTTTAGTCAGGGAGGGGTGGCAAGGGGCCAGCAGATAGCATTCTGTCTAGGGGTCATGGATCTGGCAACTCATAGTGTCTAATAAATCAGAACCCCTAACAGCGAGCTAGCCTTACTCTCTCTCTCTCCCCAACTCGTAACTGGGAAACACTCTATAAACATCTGCTAGTACTACTAAACATTCTGATCAATAAAGTGAGCATTTGAGAGGGTCTAGTAATAGTTGCCAAGAAGATTAAATTAAAGGTTTGAATGTTAAAATAGGAGTTCAGAGTTTGCAGAAACTTTAACTCATTTTACCTCTGCAGTGTTTCAGAGATGAGATTGTCCTGATTTTGTCCTAACTTTACACAAGTTATTTCAAGGCATTTTTACATCATTTGTTGGGTGTTTTGTGGCACAGTAATGTCTTGTTTTCTTCAATATGAACTCCCCTATGACAATGCCTGGCACACATTATCTGGGGCATCTATGTTTGTTCAATTATATGCCACAATTTTTCTCTCTTTGAGGGTTCTAACCCTCTTTTGCTAATCGTATTCTGCTGCCTCAGGCGATCAAAAAACTGTAACGTTTAGGATCAGGAAAATTTCCTTAATTATTTGTCTTCCTTTGTGGTACATTATTCACAAGTGAGGTCTTCCTGTTCTGCAGCCTACATAAAACCATTCACACAGATCTAATCTTAGCTAAACATCCAGCAGACAATGCAGTTTTTGTTAAAATTAGCATATCAGATTAACAATTCAACGGATCATGTATGCAGTATTATGCAATATTTGAAACGTAAATGGTAAATGTGAAGATATTAACCTTCACATAAATATCTACTTTTCTGGATAGGTAACTTCAGAGGGGATATCTCTTTTACAGTGAATGTAGGGTGAGCTGTTTTTATGATTAACTAAACTGAAATGAGGACCACTTTCAGCATTTGACATCTACTGCTATTGTCCTTAACCACACGGATGACACATCGATTTATCAAACAGCAGTCAGGCCAACAGCAATATAATAAAAATGAAGTATAGCATAGAAAGAGGAAATGAAAGATTGTGTTCCTTTAATAATTTGATTTAATACCTCTAAGCATATTATAACGTAGCTTATTTATTTAATCTTTACATTGACCACTTAATTAACATAAATGTCTTTCCAATTTAAACTTTTAACATTGTACTTGTAAATATGTATTTTACTAAGTGTACATTTGTGTGTTGTGTTTGTTTAACTACAGCAACCGAGAAGCTACAGTACTTGCTACAGTTCTTTTTATTGACAACATTTGTTTTAAATGTTTAAGAAACAGATGAGTGAGGTCCTAAAATGAAACCATTAACTAAAATAAAATTTACATAAAATTTACATTTTGTAGTCACAAACCCCCAGTTGTCACAAAACAGAAAGACAGACAACTGGATCGCTGGTAACAGTGTTTTATTTAGCAGAGTATTGAGGCAGCAAGTAAATGACAGACTTATGCCGAGTTCACACTGCACGATTTTAGCCCTGGTTTTTACTTGTCGATAGGTTTTGAGAAATCGCAGAATCTGAGGCAAATAGGTGCACGTTAATTTAATAACTATGTTATAGCTGTAGCTTTTTATTTACTTAATCTTTACTTTGACCACTTAATTAACATAAACATCTTTCCAATTTAAAAATTTACTCGTAAATATGTATTTTACTAAGCGTATATTTGTGTTTGTTTAACTACAGTAACTGAGAAGCTACAGTACTAGCTACTATCTTTTTTCATCGACAACATTTAATTTGTTTAATTAACGTTGCAACGTTGTTTTAAATGTATAAGAAACGGACGAGTAAGTTCCTAAAATGAAACCATTAACAAAATAAAATTGTTATAAAAGGGAGACAGACAGACTGACCAACTGAGTGGTTTATTGTTTCCTCATTTTTAAATAAATTAACTTTTTTTAAATTAACTAAATTTAACTCATTTTTTTTAGTTTCATTGACTTTTTTAAAAATTCTGCGTTTTGGGGGTAATTAAACACATAATAATTCAGTTGCTTATACAAATATACATAGCAACTTATACATTTGAGTGCATCCAACACCTTTTGAGTTTTGTTTCAAAATTACACATTTATCTGAGCTCTACTAACTAACTGACTGATTCCCAGTACTAAACAAAAGTTAGTAGTATCACTGTTTTAGTTATTTACTTCCCAACAGTAAGATTGAATTGTTAAATCAAGTTAACGATAAATGTTCACCAGCTACCTAAAATTATCTATGCTAATTAAATTATTTACAATGTCTTAGGAAATAAAATAACAATACTGCAGGCTGTCAGTCACTACGGAGTAGTCGTAGAGCAGGACGGTTGCCTTCTGATTGATCAGGTCTGAACCGTGGCCTTGACAGACGCCATGGCAGCTATTGACAGCAATCGGGGAGAGGGAGAGAGAGCAAGAGAGAGTTGTCCAGTGCTATTAACCTCTGGCCCTAGCGTCCTTCTAGACATCACCACTGCAGTAATTAGGGAGTCAATCGCGATCGCATGTATCACTTAGCCTGTCGTGTCAGTCGGAGGAGCCTGTGACAGATTCATTAAGCTCTTGCCCTCTAGGTCCCTCAGTCATATGGACCCATAAACTACTTTTAAAAGGACCATACAAATCGGAGGGGTCAGGAGGAACGGGGTCGGGGTGGAGGTATGATAACGTCCAAAAATAAATGCTCAAATTACATTTAGCATTGATTAGTGGCTGGAAAACAGACAAGGGATCACAGGTTAGACAGCCGTGTGGGTGAAAGCATCACACGCGTGAACAAATTTATGATTCATTCTCTGTATTACTGCGTTTCAAATCTCAGGAGAGACACTTTATACATGTGTGTAAGTACTTGGTCAGTGCACAGCAAAAATCATTGTATTATCAGCAATATCATTTGAGTTAAAATTTTCAATTATAAATGGAGTTAAAAATATCCAGCTTGTGATCATGTACTTGAAGAGTAAGTTAAGGGTTTATGAGCTCTTTGAGTTTGTTTACACTCTCTCACCTAATTGTACCAAACAATGATGCATTCCCTGCTTTAATTATAGATGCGTTTTTCCTAGTGCTGCTTCACTGATTACTTTTTCTTAATTAGTCAATTCTTTACCTCATACACAAAGTGCAATTAAACATAACAAGTTATTACCTCTGTCAGACAGACCATTAGCATCATGCACACGGATGTATGTGCACAACTTTCAGCAGCCTAAGGTTCAGTCTCATTGGAGATATACGACGCAAACCAACTTCATTTTGCTGTACACACACACACACATTTGCTAACAAACAACCCATTTCATCTCAAATGCATGGCAATTACTGTACGACCATTCTCTGCAGGGCTGGGAAAACAGACAGACAGGAAGATGTAGCTTGCGGTTCAGTTGTAAATATCCCCTGCAATTCATTTGAGAGGAAAACAGAGACATTAAGCTGAGCTGCAAGCGAAACGGCACATAAACGGCTTTAAAATTAAAATTGAGCTTGGAATCAGCTGTTGTGATGCAGTCTTGGCAAACGTTGCCGTGGCGTTTTAAGAAACCGAGCAGGGCATATCGTCCGGGAGGAACCTCTCAATTGCTATTATAATTATTCACCACCTTTTAGTTGATTAACTTCTAATTGCTCCTCTGCATTCTAATGGTCCCACTCTGATCATTACAGTTATTGCCTGCCATAATTACCGTAATGTTCTTTTCGAAACACACTTGTGATAATTGCCTGTAGTGAAGTTGTTTTTTGTAGGGTATCTTTGAGCATGGAAATCGCACATGAAAACTGATAAAAACAACATTATAGGCCTGCTTAAATCACTTATGAGATGTTTGTTTAAAAAATCACCTGTGTAACGTAACACTCATTTTCTCACCTAAAACTGTGAGAAATAAGTTCCAATAAACGTAAAAACAATATCATTTATCAAAATCTAAAAAAGTTAAATAAATTACTATTTTCTGTTTATAACTACATCTAACCCTGATTGGTAACCTATACTGTGCAGAACATATTAAAATGGTATAGTAAAATTTGCGCAGTAGTAACAAAGCATGCAATGCAATTGGATTCATAATACATTTGATGAATTCACTACATCAAATGTATCACACACATTTACATTATTACATGTTTTTTGTTGTCGTTAAAAGCCTTGCATACACCCAAAGCCGACTTAACCATAATTCTCCAACTAGCTTTTGAGAAAGCTAAGAGAGCAGATTTTAAAGTTCTTAACAACTAAACCCTCACCCACCCAAATACACAGCCCTTCCACAAGTACCCCTGGATAATGTTCCTTGCATAAGGCTGACCAAGGCTTTTCTTTTGTCTTTCTCTTCCTCTTGTTTTTCCGGACCATTAGAGATATTGTCGAGCCTGGGAACTCTGCATGTTAAATCACTTAATCAAAAGCAATGGGTCGAAAATCTTGTTTCTCTTCCTTTATTTGATTCATTTCTCCAGATAAAGGGAGAGTAAAGAGTGCAGAAAGCACATTATCACTGTAGGCCAATAGCACATGCATTATGTCATAAGCAGCCATGGAAAGACCATCATTGGGTCTGATCCCTCTGGGTACGGGGTGACTGTTTTCACCGATCATCCATTCAAATGCCCTACAAGCGCACCGGCATCCGCCCGTCGCTTCTGTCCTTGCATGGCCCCCTTGGTCTTTCCTGTCATCCAGCTTGGCATGAATGAATAGACCCTTTTAAGCTGAAACACCTGTGCTGTAATTCTAATGTGTCAAACAGAGACACCTAACGCCGCCCGCTTGCCTTAATAAACTTCTTGCGGAGGCAGCATTCCAGGGAGAGGAAGAGTCACGCTTGCTGGTATGCCCAAGAGCCAGGAGATTCACTTTGACTGCTGCACCTGCACAGAGATTTTAAATGCTCTGGCCATATTAAACCACAGAACCGCCATATCCCGAGTAGCAGTTAACAGATACAAAAGGCCTGGCCGTGAACTCTACCTGAACAGAGAAAGAGAGTAAGACCTGAGCAATGAGCAGAACATTAAAAAAAATCTAAAGTCAAATGTGACTTTGGACTGTTATGTTTGACTTGCAGAATTTTTGCACGTTTGCATTTACAGTATGTTTATATTGCATTTGGTAATAGCGAAAACCCAAGAAGAAACAAGACTTTTCTTACACGCATATGTCTGGGCACCATAATGTAGGAGAGAGTAAGACAAATTACTAAATTTACAGAAAAAGACTAACCCGTACAAACATCCTGTGCAGCTGTCACCATTTGTATTCACTAATATACACTATCTTTCTCTCTTAAAAACCTCGCACAGCTGTGGGGAAATGTGTAAATTAAGGTGCATGGGATTTAATTACAATAGCAATAATCCTAGATTAAAATTATAACTATAATTTCGAAATGTTTTCGTGTAAATTTACGTTCACATTTTATACAGTATGTAGGTGTTGGTTGTGAATAATGTGTGTAGAAATCAATCATACTTCATTTTTCAGGGTCTATTTTAACATAAAAATTGTTTGTGTACACAAATATATTATATACCTATGCAATTACCCTGTTTAGATTAAATATCCAGTTGTATGCCCTCAGTAATCTATATATAGTGCTGAGAATTCCAATAAAGTGACAAATATAAGTTAAAGCCAGTGCATTACGTCTACTCATTTTTGTCTAGTTTTTAAGAATAATCCATCTGTAAGGCTCTATTCTTCAAGACTGGACCAGGGAAGATTATCTACTTATCAATGAATGAATAAAAACATTCTTTTAATTATGAAAAGTGAAAAGGCACAACTTTGTTAAGGAGATTTTAAGGTGGCTAATGCATTCCATAGTCATTACATTATCTTTAAGATGCTCTGTGTAATTTCATGATTGATGGCCAGATCAGGGACCAAAGAATGGCAGTTTTAGGAGCCACAGAGTAAGAAAGTGCAGCTTGGACAGAATCACTTTTCCTTATGACCCGATGCGAAATACTATCCATTCATTGTTTGATTTTGTTTTTCTAAAATCCCTTCACACACAAACATTAAGTATTTATCTATAAGCTAAAACTTCAAATGAGGTGTGCTGATTCTAGAAAATGCAGCACTGTAAGAAGGTATAAGTTTACTATTAAAAATAACTGAATGAATTAAAAAAGGAAGCTGAAACAAATCTTCAAAAGCCTTTTTCCTACAACAGCATGTACAGTATGTTTAAAAAGAAGAGTGAGTCAAATAAAACTTTAATCTTCTTAAGTTAGAGCTTGAATCGAAATTCTGCCCTTGTTTCTGTATAAGGGAAGATTGTGTCATTATATAAAATTCACTAATGATAGTTCTAAAACTGTAATATTTCTCATGCAAATAATTTGTTTATTTGTTTTTTCTCAACTTAAATTCCGGTACAGTAATGGGAAGTGAGCAGGGGGGTGTTTAATATGTGCTTGCTTTGGTTTAAAAGTTTAAGAGGGGATGTTCTGTCATGACGCCAACACAGATCAAAAAATTAATTTGATATATATTTTGGTAAGACGATTACCCACTGGGAGTAAAATCATAGGCATCTGCCGAACTGCGTGGCTCATTAGGTAAGTTGGAGCACTTCTCTAATTGAGGGTTAAGTTCAAAACATGGTCTCCCTTGTGAATGTAACTCTAATACTAAAGATAATGATCTCAAAACTCATCAAAACATTATAGAAAAGGAAACAAAAACAAATTCTAAAATTTGTTCAATTATTTTAGTATGATTAATTATCATGTTGCCAAGCACACAAGTTTTTAAATTTATACCCACAAAAAATGTATTAAATGTATATACTGTATTTTGATTAATAATCAAATCAACCAAGTTACTTTAGCAATGCAATGTATTTTTAGTTGTTGCAATAGACATTGCTACAGAATTTTTTTGTGAATATTATTATTATTTTGTTCACCAGGTTGTATTTTGAAAAGTTATATATTATTGAGAAATTGATATGGTTAGTTGCTGTTTGTGAAACGTATCAGTCTAAAAACGGTTGTGTTAAAACAACACAAGGTATGTCAAGTTAAGGACACAATTTGTCTCTTTCAAGTCAACTTTCAATTTCAATTCAATTCAATTTTATTTGTATAGCGCTTTTCACAAAGGACATTGTATCAAAGCAGCTTTACATGTAATGACACACAGCACTAAAGCAACACACAAACTTCTGTTGTCCCTTTTTTTATTTAACACAAAATCAACACAAAATGCCTATACAAAAGCGCTATACGAATAAAACTCAACTGATTTGAGAATATGATATCACATTTTATAAAAACATTGACGGCCAAAATAAATCATTGATTTTATTTATTTAATTAACTTATTATTTCATTTAATTAATATCTAATTTAAACAACCTTTTATCTTAAGGTGCCAAACAAACATAGAGATAAAACATTAAAAACAATCAGGCAAAACTAAAAGTCCTCAGGAGTAACAGCAAGAAAATGGAAGTACCCTGAGCATGATTCGCTTATAAATATTAAAAGCCATCCAAACAGTATGCATGTATTCTGAGTGGAGAGGGCTCCTTTAGTGCTGTGTGTCATGCAAGAAAACCAGTGTCTCTGTGAAAAGACCACCGTACAATTAATACCAGGGTCCCATCTGTCCCGGTCTGCGTCTCAATTTGATTGTAGCCTGCTCTTCATTGTGCCTTTTTATCTCTGAGTGTTTCTACTCTTCTCTGTAGCTCAATCTCACCATTCTTTGAATATAGAGAAGAGGTGCTGTGCATGAACGCATGTGTGTTGTCTTTTGGTGACAGGCAGGCTCGACTCTTAAACAGCTGGAGTACTACTATAGCTCTTTGATTTCAGGGGGAAATGTTTGTGAGGCTCTGGGTTCAAGAGGGGGTAAATCTACAGGGTGGGGAGAGCAGGGCCGGTGTTGCAATGGACATGGAAAAAAGAGTGTAGGCGCTCTGCTATGAAATGCATTAACATGACAAAGGCTTTCATCTCGATGGAGACTTTTGGACATACGCATAGACAGAAGCCAGTAACCCCACATAGAATGCTTACCTCTGAGAAAAAATGCATAATGCATAAAAGCCTGTATCTACATATAAAGATCAAATAAAGATACATCGCGATCATGATTAAGAAATCTCATCTTGAAAAATGCTGTTTGGCGTTCCTTATACAAGATAGTACTCCTTTAGCAGTACCATTTAACAGTTTTTTTTTACATTTTTAACATATTTTTATTTGCTTGAAACTTTCAATTCAATTGATTAAATGACCTTAAATGTTTATGCTTAATTTCTATCAATTCAAGTTTGTGTTTAAAGTATTTTTTTCACTTTTTTGCATGAATAATTATCATTGGCTAAAACAGGATATATTGACATTAAACTCCAGATGGACACACAATCATTGGAAATTGATAGGTGCTTAATGTTTACTAATGTATAAAAATATTTGAAATATATATGTCTATTTGTCAAAAAAGCTTGGTAAAATAAAAATATAAATGTATTAAATTATAATTATAAATATAGAGTGAGTTTGCAAGTCTGTACAAAAAAACATCTACTCAAAGATGATTTTTTTTTAAGGTTTGTTTTAGATTTCCTAATTTTTTTATTTTTTCAGTGTGGGTTGCACTAAAAAATTAAAATAAGTTTATTCAAGTAATAAATAAAATATTAAGATTGCATTTAGTAAAAAAAAATAGGAGCACATCTGTTTCTGATGATGTGAAAATGAAAGTTGATTGGGAAATGTGCCTCGGCTTACAAGGTAAATGGCATTGTTAATTGTGTCGTCTTCTTTGTGTCTGGATACATCCATGAACACACGCCTCCTGTTTTTGCATATGTAAAATTGGGATGCTCATACCTCACGCATTCACTCCCATAAAAAATGGGGATCTTTTTATTTTTGACAAGCCCAGGATCTTAGAATGAGGCACGTGAAAACATGCCCCCCATATTTGAATCTGATTCATTGGACAGCGTTTTCAAATTAATTCAGGCCAGATTGCTTTACAGCTATGTCATATTCTTTTGAATGGCAAAGCCTATTGATGAAAATGGAGGGTGACAGCCACCCCGAAAGCCCATTGCTTGATGTGGTGAGACAAAATGATAGGGGTCATAGCAAGTGTTATTACACTGGGCCCAAACGATAGCTCCCAAAAGCACCACACTGTGTTTTTATCCATAATTTAGATTGCCGGCTTATAGCTGCTTTCTGCTGTTAGATGAGGAAATGGAGCTGTCTCGCTATGCATGGAGATTTCTCTAATCATATGTTGGCGGGAAGCAGAAAACAGCGGCATGGGGTAAAATATACACCAGGAGGTGGTTACCACCGAAAGCTCCTCGATTTCATTTAGAAAATAAACAGAAGACATGCCGTGGCCTACAAAAGCTATTCTAGGCTGTGGATTTTATAAAGTGGTCACTTTAGTCATGACAGTTTTTGTAAAGCAGTGTTTCCGGGAATTTTTGTCGTATGTAGTCCTGTCAGTATGCCTTTGGAACCCATTCACTGCAGATTCTGTAAAATAATAGCTGAATGTGTATGTTACTATGTGTAACGTATTAACAATACATCATCTTAGTTGTATTTAATTATAGTAATTTTTCGACACCTATATTTTTAACGTTTATTAAACGTTTCTGAGTTAAAAGTAATAAAAAAGAGTAAGAAATCGTTTGTCTAAAGTACACAACCTGTAGTCTGACATAGCCAGTCTTGGCTGTGTATCTTTCAAAGATCTAAAGTAACTGACTTACTGTAGCAGCACTGTTAACTAAAAAGACTAAAAAGAAACCTATGCACCACAACCGCTGAAAGTTGCTTACTAATTCAGACACCTAATTCAAATTCGGTCTAGGAAGCTGAGGCTAAACAAGCTATATTCAGTTAAGAAAGAGAGAATAAAATCTGGCAAAAAAGTGCTAAAAAGACTAAATTGCTCTGTCAGTTTCCTGTGACTCAATCAAAGTCGTTCAACACAGCAGTGAAGGAGGAAATAATTTTGTCATCATGTCAGTTTGGAGAGTTGTGGCCGCTGTGAGGCTGGAAACAGACCTTGAGTACAATTGGGTCTGCAGTCTGACTTCCTGACAACCCAGAGAGACCTACTGTTCCACGCCGCTCTCATAGATCATCATGACGAATGAAGACAACATTTTGAGCTCATCATGATAGAATGTGATACTTACCACACTTAGCATATGGATGTATGTCAATTATCTGCAGGCTTATGGTCTGTTTTTCGTGATGCACAAATCCAAAACCATTTCCATTACCAATAATTATAAAGTAAATTGCTTTGTTTTTTTTATGTACATGTCAGGAACTAGACAGGACTCAGAGATGCATGCACACAAACAGAATGTATTGCAACTTACACTGTAAAAATGTAAAGATCCTGGAGGAACCAGTTGGGGTTCTTCACACTGCCAGGAGGTCCTTAAGGGCACTTTTTTTTAAGTGGTTCTCTGAGGAATTATTTAACAGTCCATTGCCAGTTCTTTCAAAAACTTATGGGATCCTTTAAGCACTTTAAATTCAATTCTAAAGTTCCTCAAGAAAGCTCCTGTTGGTTCTGCCGACCCCAAATGGTTCCTCCACGATCTTTTCATTTTTACAGTGGACAGAAATAGTCCTCAAGTCCTTAGGAAAAAATCTCTAATATAATTCTTTACAACAGGACAAGAATGCAACCTACTGTATGCTGAGGCACAACACAACAATTTGGCAGAAGACACCATACAGGAGAGGGCTAATAAGAGATAATTACAGAGGACAGGAACAAAAACGGGATAACTGATGGGCGGAGTCATAGGCCACAATGACAAACGAGCACATGGCTAGCTGTCAAAACAACAGCCATTTCCTTAACACAGCCCTTACCTAGGTATCAGCTCTGACCCTAACATTAAACCTAACTTTAACCCATATTATGTTCAAGTTCAAGTTTATTTGTATAGCACTTTAACAATGTTTCAAAGCAGCTTTACAGCAGAATAAACAGAATGACAAGCAGGGAAATATAAATGCTAATTTAATAACTAATATCTAATATCAGCAGTCTCCTAGTGAGCACTCCAACACGGAACCCAAACTCCATTAATGCATGTATATATATATGGAGAAAAAACCTTGGGAGAACCCAGGCTCACTTGGAGGGTCATTTCTCCTCTGACACGTCAACTCACTTAATACATCTATAATATAAAGGACTGGACCATACAATGAAATTAGATGAAGACATGACATCTACACTGTAAAAATCAGCAAAAACACAGCACATCACCAGAAGCATCATGCTTTGGGGCTGCTTTTCTTCAGCTGGAACTGGGGTTTAATCGAGGTGGAGAGAATAATGAATAGTTCCAAATACCAGTCAATTTTGTCCCAAAACCCTACCAAAACTTCCGCCAAAACACTTAAGATGAATTTTACATTTCAGCACGACAACGACCTGAAGCACACCTTCAAATCAACAATGGAACATCTTTATTTTTCTTCATTTTTCCCCTAATTGATTCTTATTGTTTTCCACTTTAATGTATTAGTTGCAATTTAATAGTAAAGGTGGAACATGTTTGGATAGGTTTCATCTTGGTTTTATTTCTTACATCACAAAAGCCTACCATTTTAACAGGGGTGTGTAGACATTTTATATCATTATTACATAGATGGAAACCATATGTGTAATATTGCATTTTTAAAACGAATAAAAAAAGTACTTTAGTTGCATATTTGATGTGCTCATCAATGTTCAATGCACATCTACAGTATGACCACACATTTGTTTCAATGTGCCACATTCTTTCAAATAATTCAAATAAACAGTTTTCCAAAGTGACTTATCTGTGCTAAAATTACTGTAAAACACTGCATTTCATGACACATTACTTTTTGTTTACTTTTTGAATGCTTTTAACACGCTTATAAAGTTGTGATTTAAAAAACATTAGACTTAAAAATATGCAAAATCACAGACATGTACTTTTTAAGGTAAAAAACAGAAGTACAAAAGCAATATATTTTCTATGTTTTTCTCATTTAAAAACCGATGTGTCTCAGTCAATAAAAAAACGAAGCCACAAACACTGCAGATGGTGAATATCAAATATCCCTCTTTTGCTTCCTTTACAAGCCAATGCCTTACAAATGGTTTCCAGAACAATAACTACATAACTAGGAATGGAAAGTTGAGTCACTTCAATGACACGTTATGTGTGCGAGCAACGCAGCGGCATCATTTCTCTGAGTGTCAGTATCCTGGTTTTGACATTCAGCATCTGTCTCTCACCAACTTCATCCATCTGTCCTCTCTGTTTCTCCAACACAGTGTTTATATACTTTTAAAACAGATTGACTCTTTTAGTACATCAGAATCTGGAATTTAATTGAACCAAGATGCCGTGAAATCATAGATTAACTGCCAAAGCGTTTCATCAATGCAATGGCATTGATCAATGGGGTGAAATAGTGTCTTTTTCAAAATAAAACAATTAATCACAGCAATAACACAAAATCTTACTTAAACACATTGTTCTATTTGCGGATATTAATTCAACAGCACAGCATTCTTGACATAGACACTACATTGGCTATATTGGGGAGGGCAAGCCTCAAGTATTTACAGTACATTCCTATCAAATGGATTCAAAAACGTATAAACCACCCCTTACAATCCCAATGAAATTTAATTTGGGCCTTTTTGTTCCAATTGTATTTATGATGCATTTTAATTTGTCCTGGACATGTAAATCGATTAAATACAATGCCCCATGTAAATGCACCGACTGTCAACACTTACCCAATGTATTCAGCATGCCTTGCAAAATTAATTTGCATTTTTTGATCCCCTATGAGACCGATCTCATCGCAGCCTTTGTATTCAATATTGGTGTAGAGTGGATACAAATTTGCGAAGTGCTTTTCCCCCATGGCCAGATATCTGAGAAAGAGTAATGGCAGAAATGTAATAGAATTCTTCATCTGACAAGCAACCAATTTTTACAGACACCCCAAAACTACACTTCCATTTGCTCAGTGCAAATGTTTGCGTTGAAATAAAGCTCTTTCTGAACTCTTCTGAGATACAGAGATGGAGATGAGCAGCCTGTATGTATCCAAGTTGTCAGTGTCTGTGCTAAAATGAATGCTAAATTTGGAAAGTTTAAATCAAGAATCACTTGTAAAATGATTGAGCCATGCACTCAACCTATATAAACTACTTTCATGTAAAGGCTTTTCTGACAGACTACAAGCAAGTGCTAATTTCACACTGATACGCTGCCGATTATTCCTGCCAAAAAAGTTAAATCAGTGCAAATTGTTGACTAAAATCTGAAACCATAAATTGTTGACCAGAAACAATACAGAACAGAATGGAAAAATGGTGTGTAAAAGTATTATAAGACGTTAACATCCATAATATGGTTGTTAAATTTTAGTGTATAGAATTTGTGGATTGTTTAATCCCTTTGGCAAACTTTAGCAAAACACACTAACAATTAAATATTTTTTGTTATTTGTTATTAAAATGTTTAATTACCAACAGACCTTTATATTTACACATTGCGTTATATCAATTCTGTGATATACAGTATAAGTTATTTTTAAAACCTTCGCGAAAGATATTCCAGGCATGGAATGTCTGCGACAATACCATGCCAATAGCCTTTCATCTTGAAAAAGAAGGACTACTTCACTTAATAAAATCATAATACCCACAATGCTACATTTTTAGTTTCAGTTATACTCAGTGGGCACATGCATAATAGCTCATAAAAGTTTCTTATAGCAGTTTTTTATTTGGCCCAGAAAAGACACCCCTGCCAATTTAGTTAACTAACAAAATAAACAGTTTTAATATTAAATGGGCAGTGAAGCATTTTTAAAATAAAACGAGCACAATTAAATTATTTATGAGATTAAAGTTTTTCATGAGATGAAATGTATCATGTATTGAAATGATAAAAAAGCATAATAAGCATTCAGAGTTCAACTTCAACAACAGACCTTAACACAACAAACCTCAACACCAATGATTAAGGAAAAATTGTGTTGCTAATGGATAAACTGTAATCTGTACTTGATAAAAAATTTTGATTTAACCCTTTCAAATAAACTGAACCAAGCTGTGTTATGAGAGAAAATGTTAAGAATATTGCTTAGACTCAATGCATCATGTTCTTAAAAATGGCTTTGCAGTACACTTGGATTAGGTGTCTGTTCTTCTTGTCATTTGAAGTCTAAGAGTTTGTGTATATATGTATATGTGTGTGTGTATTAATGCGCTCCATTATGTTTGTTGTGTGGGTGAGCAGAGCTTGCTGTTTCTGTACAGAAGTTTGTTTCTCAGCACATTGAATCTGTCTGCAACACCACAGGGGGCTTATCGCCCTTAGTGTCTGTGTGTGTGAGTGTAGACCAAATGTCCCCACATAGATAGTAATACGAGTCAGTTTTGACCTTGTAGAAGGGTTTGTGTGCGGGTTAGTTTTAGGGGTAGGGTGAGGGTTAGGGGATACAATATACAGTTTGTACAGCATAAAAGTCCCCGTAAAACATGAAAACCCAACATTTCATTCAATGATTTTTAAAAGATCAATTTCTTTCTTACCTTTTAATAGTCTGTAGAACAATTAGTGACCGTTATCAGGTTAAACCAGCCTGAATGGTCTGAGCTGGTTCAGGAAGGTCTTCTACCTAGGTCAAGATGGTGTTCAACTGGCTGTCCAGGTAATCCTAGTCTGACCTGGTGACGAGTCAAAGTTAATTTAATCCTGCAGTATCTTTTAAAATGTTTAAGTTTTATCAAGTTTTCAATGGCCCTCATGGCTTGACATTTTCATGAGATCATCAAGGTTCACTATATTGCTTATGGGACTGCCATTTTCATTGTTTAGTACTACACACAGTACCAACAAATAGTGACGGCCCGTGTCAATCAACTGTTGTTAAAGCATAAAGGTAGAACAACTAAAATCGTTACCAATCTGAAGTCAAATCAAAGTATCATAAATAGTACTTTAAGAGAACTAATGATCTGAGCCATGGATCAGAGCTCAGACTGTATAAATGCAGCATTAAGCATTCCTACTTTTTACCTTTCTGACTAGATTGCTTTAGTAAAGTGAGACAGACTGTGATGCCAGCTTCCCATTTAGATCATGATTAAAATTCATAGGCTAGCATCTAACAGCGATTGCTGGGGCAATTTTAGAGCAGCCATAGCTTTCTTTCAACAAAATTAATTTGACAGGTTTGCATTAAGGTACCTGATCAATATCCACTTAGGGCTAAGCAGAGAAAAATAACTGACCCTATGTGTGTTATGTGATGAAAAAATGAATCTCGGACACTTTTTTCGCTCTTTGCCTTTTTGGTTCTTAAGCTCGCACCTACATCAGGGGCCCCTGACCTCCAGCCATTGATCGACCGCAGTTAATATGACAAAAACAGCTGCAAGTTATACACCCGCTGTATCTACCAGGGAACAATCAACCTACCTGGACTAAATGTTTGATGGAGTGACCAGCATTACTTGGCCTGTGTACAGGAACAGGAGGGGAAAGAGAAAAATGAATTTGCTCTTCTTACGGGAGAGAAATAGTGTGGCAGATCTCTGACAGGACATCTCAGACCATGCATCTTAACAAGCTGTGGAGAAGGAAAGACCTGCATCAAGAGAAGACCTCGGCCAGTAAACTATCGCTCAAAGGTGTGAAACTTCTTGTCAGGCCACAGCGGTGTCACATGAACATAAATCAATGGCTGCAAATGGCTGCTGGTTCTACACAAAAAATCGAAGAGCTTTCACAAAAAGAAAAGCTGGCGTGCATCAAAAAGATATTTTCATTTCAGGATCTCGTAAAATTCCTGCTCTGTGGACATACAGTAAATGAAACTCTGCCTGTGTGTTTAGTTAAGGAGTCGTGTGCTACTACTTTGTGACGTTTTAAAAATACTGCATTTCTGATACACATGCAAATGTAATGTAGTTTTATGCATAATTATTTTTTTTATAATTACACTATGATCTATGAATTGAACTATATTTCTGAAATTCGGCAACCCAGGACTTCCTAGAAACTGCATACTGTAGTAATATGCTAACGACCACGAACAGCCTGGCATTGTGATGGTGAGTTTTCCAATCACAGTTATAAAATCCATATTTTCCATACAGCATTCTTCTCAAAATGTATCTGGTTGTTTTTACAAAAGCCATCTATCGCTTTACCTCTGTCTGTACTTTGCTGTTTTTCCCAGACTCGCTCAAGACACATGACTTATTCATCCTCCACTCAATTCTATTTCCCTCTCATTCCAAACACATTTTCTATTTATTCAAAACCCATTTTCCCATCAATTCAGGATCCAAAGGATTGGATTGGGTTAATGTGAGCAGGTCTGGTCCATTCATCTCTGCCTTACCTGAGGGCCTGTTGTATCTGCACTAAACTACTGAATGCTGTCTGACTGAAACCTTGATTTCTGTCCAAGAACAAAGCAGCAGAATGAATCTGAAGACAAACGGAAGAGCGAACGGACAGTGTTACTTTAACCTTTAAAAAAGACCAAACGTTGAGTGCACAAAACTGAAGAAAACAAGTCGTCTTCAATGCCAATCCTGTTAATAGCCTGTTAATAATGTTCTCATGTGAACAAGATTCTTGTCAGCAAATCCTGTCCAAAAACGTAAACGTAAAAATTGTGTAATAAAAATTGTTTTCCAGTTGTAGTTTTAGTAAAGTTGTATTTTTAAAGTTCCTCTGTGTTAATGCTACATGTGATGTATAAATGCTTTAAATGCGTTAGGTTGCATTAAAAACCAACAATTACAGTGTTTTGATTAAGGTAATGTAAGCGCTCCACAGTTTCTACATCCAGAACTCCTGTGTGTGACATGGGAATCTAAAACTTAAAGTTGTTGTGTCACAGGTAATTGCATAAATGTAAAAAATTGCAATGAAAATGCAGCAAACATTTACAACAGTGCAAAAATTTTGCTTTCAACAATAACAGGTGTAACAATAATAATTATGAGCCAAAAATTTTGAAACTGAGAGTATACATCCAGCCTACCGTTTTCACAAAATATAGTTTTTACCCATCTACTGTACATGCCACAAGTAAATACATTTAAATTTAGGGATTTAACAGATGCTTTTAAAGTGGAACTGTTCCTTGACAAGATTGTTACTGTTACTGGATGCTGTGCCTTGACTAATATGCCTACCCTAGTGTTGTCATTAAACCTAAATAAAGGCTACATAATCGTTATTTTTATGACTTGTAATTGTTCTTTTTACATTGTTTAAATGTATATTAATATAAATAAATATTTGGAAATGTTATGTGTGGTAGCTCGCTCAGATCACCAGACCACTCTTTGTGTTCATATGGATCACGCCCATTGATTCCTTTAATGACGGTCCTTGTTTTTGGTTCGAAGATTTAATTCCTGCAACTACACAATGCGAAAGCAGTTCAAGTAAACAGGTTTCAACAGTTAGAGAAACAGTTAGAGAAAAAATAAAGAATAATTAGACATGAAATGTTAATCTGAAATATTTTATTAGCTCACTTGCAACAAACTCGTGTCACATGAAAAAAGAGCAATGGAGTGATTAAACATATAAGCAGTACCTGAAAAGATGATTTTCTGTAGCCGAAAAATACTCGTCACATCTCACCTCACTACAATATATACTTGAAGTCCACACTGTTGCTTCAGCTTTACTGTAAATAATCCCTGGACAATATTGTGTTTATATCTGCTTACATTCTGTGTATACTCTATATCGTTATTTTCATTTAAATGCCTATTTTTATTCAGATTTTTTTAGATTTTTATTTCTATCCACATTTCTATGTTGATTTGTATTTAGGTTGTCACTGTAATTTATTACTCTCACAATCTAGAACAGCTGATCAGACCATTTTACTGCAAGTTGTATCCTGGGTGTTTAACTATGTGATGAATAATAATGGAATGGAATTGAATTACATTGAGTTGAATTCCATTTAATTCAATGGAATTGAACTGAATTCACAGCATTGTACCACACTAGTTTTTTTCCACCCTACAACCCAGTTCCATGTCTGTTTCTTGTTTTGGGGGACTCAACAAACTTGCAAGTAACATTTGCAACTGAAAGCCTATTTTCACATTTCTGGCCTATCACCTACTTACATCCCCACTGAGTCCATTACTGGAGGTGAGTGAACAGATGCTCCCCGGTACCTCTAGGCACCGCTGCCACATTCTCGAGGTGGAATGTAGATTGAAGCAGACATCAATAAATAATTACGGGTCTTGAGACTCTTAAATAGGAATCTATGCAGTGTGAAGTGGCATTTAATCGAGTAACTTCTGACACTGTATCCATCATTGGAAAAGCAGCAGACATCAGCGAAAAAAGAACAATTCTGCTTCTGCTGAGATTTGCTTTGTTTCTTGAAAGGGCCACCTAGTGATATTTAAATTTATCAATTGACTTAAATTTGCACTGGTCTCCAGGCACACTGCAGACCTAACATCGAAAATCAAGCCGATACTATAATCATAGCGAAGATAAAATTGGTGCCTTTTTACTCTAATGAAGTCAGAATACCTTTACACACAAGTTTGGTTGCTCCATAGTATTTGCATTTAGCTGTAATCATATCAGCAGTGATATGTATCATTTGCAGAAGTGTACCCAAAATGCATATCAATGAAATGAAAGGAATTTCATATCGTATTGTATCATTAAGAGTCAACAACCAAAGCTCACATTCCCTATTATCAGAACTGATGTGATTATATTGTACAATAAAACATGTGGTTCTCTGCTACATTGATGATTGATTCAAATTATGCTGATGTAGTTAGATACTGTTTTCACTTGAAGGGCCAGATTTGGTAAGTTACTTTCTGTGATTACTCATTTAACATCGCCGCAGAAACAAACTTCAAAGGTGTGATATCTATTCGGTCGTTTAACAAAATACAATACAATTCTCATGCTGCAACCAATTTTAAAAGGAATTTTTTGATGTGCTTGTGGCTGGCTCTATTGATTTTCCCATTCTTTTAATGGCAAGATGGCGAGTAAGTTTATGGAGACAGTGTAAAAATGTCCCCGCAACAAAGAAGCTGAGCTCTGCTGGTTATCTTTATATGGATGTCATTTGGCCACCAATAGACAGTAAATAAAAGCCAATGGCTAGATGAGGTGATATCAAACTAGTTGGGGATTTCCAAAGATTTACAAATGACCTCAGGGATCTGAATGTAACAAATACTTTTACAGGCAAATACAGACTAACATATTATACTCATTTTGTATACTGTAATTCGTTCCCTTAATCCACCCAGCATGCTGATTCAACTGCATTGTAGTTTACTTTTCATTACCATAGATGTACAGAATTTGCAAGTGTTTAAATTCTAACAGAACGTTTTATATAGCATTTATGGGTTGTTACATATAGGCTACAGAACCATCACCCTCAAGTTCTTAAAGGTGACCTATTATGCCCCTTTTTACAAAATGTAAAATATGTCTCTGAGTGTGTATTTTAAGTTTAAGCTCAAATTCCCTACAGATAACTTTTTAAGCTTGTTAAAATTGCCACTTTTAGTGTATGAGCTTTCAGTTGTATCAGTTCTGTGTGCCCCCCATAAAATGCAAATGAGCTGGTGCTGCAGGCTTCCTCAACAAAAGAGGGCGGAGCTTCACGCACACCGGTGTTGTGTCAAAGTATGTTTCCCCTGGCAATCAGTGTGCAGCGAAAGTGCAGGCGCTTACTTGTTCCACTTGCGGTAGTGTTAGGGTTTGGGGTTAGGGCCCGCAGACTTTGACATAACAACAGCAACAAAGTGTTATGGGTGAAGGTGGTAATGATGGATGGAGACACAAGGAATAGGGAAGTGAGAGGATTTAGAGGCTGGAGGCAGAGACAGGGGATTCCTACGCCTGGGAAGAGCTGGAGACTGGAAGGCCTGAGGCGAATCAGAACGCCAAATGGCACGAACCGAAGGTGAGCTGAGGGAATGACAGGAACCAGTGAAAACAGGGCAGAAGAACAGGCTGGCAATAACAGAAGAGGTAGAAGAGCGAGGCTGGGTGGGGACTTGAAAGTCAAAGGGCATCCGGCTCACACACCTGGTCAGACGTCAGATAAGGCTCAGTCGTGGTATGACAATCTGGCTCTCTAGTCATCTAGTCAAGGCTCTGGGTTAGGAGTGGGGCTGGCAATGTTCTTTGACAGTCCAGCCCCTGCCTGGACAGCTTAGCCTTCATGATGGTGTTCAGCATAGTAAAAGATACAAAGGTCTGGGTAGTCAGTTTGGCAGGCTAAATATAGAAAGTTCCAGGAACGATACTCGAGGGAGCGATCCTCCTGCTCGAAACAGATTAGTTGGACAGCAGGGTTGTACATGGTATGGTTATGTTTGTCTGGTGTCAGTTCACACTGTGTTCACTTTTTAAATACGTTTGTCCAATGTCAGTTTACTCAGAGAGCAATGTGTTTGGTTTTTAAAGACACCACACAGTGGTTCTCATTCACTTTATGTGACTCGTTAGCCCTCCATGCATTCTGCTCTCTCTTCCAGAAGGGGCAGAGACTAGCAGCTCAGTCAAACATACACACTAAACCTTGCATAAGTAATGAACCTGAAGAATGGACATTTACAGCATGATATAATAAATTATCTGTGGTGTATTTTGAGCTGAAACTTTACAGACACATTCTGTGGACCCCTAAGACTTATATTGCATCTTGTTAAAAGGAGTATTATAGGTCACCTTCAATGTTTACTATGCCTACCTTCACCTTCTCAGGAGATCCCACTGCTTGTTGTGGATTCCTCACTCAGCGCTCCCTTACTTTTCACCTGCAGTCATCGTCATCATTCTCCTTTAATAGACAAAACTGTCTGGGTGGGCAAGAACCCTTTCTGTTCAAGTTATTCTGCATTTGAAGAAGAATTTAAATAGTTCTTTGATCACCCCATTAGTGGCAGAGAAGCATCTAAAGTGTTGCAGATTTTGCCATTCATTTCCATAGCATTGCAACAGGAAGTTGCTGGAACAATAAGTCTCCCATGGTGTGTTTCCAGAATCGTCTTTTTGAGGTGCTCCAAGATGAACTTGCCAAATAAGAGTCTGAAAAGGATCTCGAGGCAATCATCTTTTGCCTGCATAATTGTCACAAGTTTATTTTCACACCCACTATCAATTTAGTTCCTGCATAGAACTTACCACTGTCCCAAGGATCTCCTAAACCAACTATCCACTTAGGGGGTACTCGGATTTCTCCAACAAAACTTAAAGGAGGGGTGTTGTCTGTACTGTAAACAGCCTGGACATGTCTGATTCTCTCACTACCTCTCTGGTAGTTACTATCCTAGATGGAAGATGTCCGGCTCCTGGATGATAACCCTTATAACTTTTCTACTTCCTACTTCTCTACTACTCTACAGTCTCCAGAGTTCCCTGTGATCCTTGGCCCCTCCCGGCTTTTTCACTATAACCCTCACCTTTTTCACTATAACCCTCACCTTTACTGGCCCACAGGCCCTATCTTCAGTTGGGCCCCACTTTTCAGGCCACTTGTTCAATCCAAAATTCCTCTGGTCCCATTCTCAAGTCTACAGAAACCCTAAGCCTTTCTCTTCCAAAAGTCTCACCATCCTATGCAGGGTTTAGTAAAAAAACACTTTACCTGCAGAGTGACCATATGACTGCCACATTGACCTGCATCCAGGTACCTGTCTTCCCAGAGGTTGCATCTTCGTTGCATTCTCATTTTCTTCTGTCAAGTGTACACAATGGACAAGTACATTAAGGAGGCCCTAGCAGCAGTTTTATTTTATCATGAGTTAAACAGATGAGGGCCTTCACCTCTGCATTGATTATAGAGGCCTCAACAGGATCACCATAAATAACCGTTACCCCTCTAACTGCTTAAGGCCACATCCTTTGAGTTACTGCAGGGAGTTTCCATCTTCACCAAACTAGTTAATTTACCAAACCAGTGCATCTGCATCTTTCACAGTCTCCAGTGGCTCACCATTGAGGGTTAGAGTGGCTCAATGAAGGCCAAGGGCTTTATACTCTCTAAACACTTCAGGAAATAGTATCAAAGGTATTAATGCATCATTTGAAAATGTCAAATTTAACAGAGATAAGTAAATCATCAACTTAAAAATCAGATGATTATGAGGCTTTCTGTAAACCAAGTCATTTTTACGAAAGGCAACCCCATTTATAAGTACCTTTGGCGCAATGCATTATTAAATGGCACAATTAAAAAATAACAATCATTAATAATAAAAACTGCTATTAGTAAATATAAACCCAGATTTTGCCATGAACTTTTTAAATGTTATGGAAATGTAAATTTGTTGACTCTCTAAAACATTGGAGGTCATAACCTTGATAACAGTGATGCAGAAACCATTTTGCTTCAAAATGTTTCCTCTCGTCACATTTCTGCCTATCACAAATTCATAGTATCCCAATACATTATTTTTAAATAATTTGGCCTAATATGTTGAAAAGTTAGCTTTACAAAATCAGTTTTTTTTTTGACTACTGTCCACACAGAAAATAATTTCCAAAAGTATGTTTTTGCTTAATGCTCACATTAAACAGGGTCATACATAAATAGCGATTATTATTATAATGTGTCTAACTGACTTAAAAAGTCTACAATAATCATAACTCAGTGAGATTGTGTATAGATCGCATCAACCCGTTGAATCTCCCAGGAACAAAAACAACGTCCACTAAAAATCACTTCAGATTGAATCAAAATTATTGGCAGCTTTCACATTACAGCTCCTCAAATGCATTGTTGTTGGAGTGGGTGGGGGTTTGGTTTACGTCTACAAACCAATCAATCTAGGTGAGAATCACATTGGCCTTCTAAGCAAAAGCGCTTGGAGAGATTTCTGGGCCATGGTGTCACCAATCCGATTTCCACCAGTGACCTCTGATCCGTGGCGTCATGGGCCCAGCTGACACAGGGTAGTCAGCAGGAATCAATAGCCACTGCTGGGGTCACTTCACCTTGTATAAAAAAAGACATTATATATTTATTTGTATTAAAGCTTGACACATTCAACTTCCACACTAAATGCACTTTCACACTAATGAAATGTCAATCTAAAAAACATAAAGCTAGAGAACCAGATCTGGCAGGCAGTGGAAGTGGGGTTTGGGGGGGTAGGGGAGTGTCTGAAAGTTTAATGTTCAGTTGTTTTTCTGTAGTCCTTTGAAGTTATTTATTTTGCAAAGATTAAAGCTAAATATTTATTTACAACACAAGTTATCATTTTTACATAGATTTTTGAGTGCTTGCCAATGCAAAACCTGCTGCCACAATGCCAGGGTGTGTATAGTTATGTGTCACTAAATACTAGAAGAATACTAGTGGTTCTTGGCATGTAGTTTCTGGTTCATTAATGTATTAATCACTAGAAAATGATTCATAATTGTTGTATAATTACCAATCTCTAAGCATATGCAACAGTAAAGCTTGTCCCAGCAAACCCCAGTAAAACCTTTATTCTAGGAACATCTAGCATACCTATTCGGACAATAGATTAATGACATATGTCCATAATGGCCTAATTATAAATTCTGTTTAGTCATTAAAGTAGGATGTATTTGTTTAATCAGGTCTGTTACACATAATTACACCTACCATAATTAAATTGACACTAATGTCTACATGTTCGTGACAGGGGACGATAAATTATAGTCTCCTAAAAGCATATTTCTTGCATTCTACGACTGGATTTATTGTATTCTCAGTGGACTGTAGGGAGGTTACACCCCGTACACACCCTATGTACCCTAGCGTATGTTGTTTGTGCTGTCAGGGGCCGTTGTTTTGGTAAATGGAGAGTTAAAAAGATATATCCAGGCGTAAAATCTGAAAGGGTCCCCAGTGGGAGCCTGGGGGCTGGTGTGTGAAATCAACTACATATCAATTGAGCTGCATAAAGCGGACCGTTTGATAAATTCTATTCCGCAGACACCTATAAATTACTTTTTTCTCTCACAGTATCTCTTCTTCTTTTCATTGGCTTGCTCAAATCCTTCTTTTTCCTCATATCCTACTCAGTGCTACACCTTTAATAGTGTCCCCCGAGGCTGCGTCAAAGTAAAGTACAATTGCGGGGAGATCTTCTGGGGGATATTTTCATAGCGGGAGTGACAATGTTAACAGAACCTTTCGTGCGTGCACGTGGTGGATATTTCCTTGTGAATTCCCGGCTTCTCATCCTGGGTGGAACACTGGCGTGTTATCTAGCAGTTTATTATCTCTCTGTTTCTGTAAATAAGTAAGGTAAGATTGAATGAAATAGAGGCTCTATTGTTTATTTGGAATTCTCCTTCCATGTCGCCCTGCTAATGAATGGCCAATTTGCTCCATCTTTGTAAGGGCTGCTTCTGTGTATCAGTCACTTAATTACTCTCTGACTGTTGGGGGAGGTTTATTGGTGATACAGGGCAGTAAATGCCCAGTGAGCAAGGAGAAGATGGGTGGGCTGGTCTGAGAACACAAGGGGTAATTCTAAATGGATACAGAGACAAATGAACTATATAGCAATGCAGACTATGTTTACAAATATATTACACCTCAGCACAAATTACACCTGTTACACCTGTCATACGTTACACCTGTGGTATTTTGATGAAAACAATGGTTACCGTGTTACATTTCTGTTAGAATGTAGTAAATGTAAATGTTTAATATGGTACATTATTGGTGTTAAATACATTATTTGTACTAAACAGATTTAATGTAATGTATTTAATACATTAATTCGTAAAGCTGCTTATTCTCAATTATGCTTATAATGACTTGATAATGACTTGACACATATAATATAATGTAAAGTGTTACCAACTGTGTTGCTAGCAAGGCTAAGCCACAATGCAAAGACACCAGTGAGACGAATAATATTTCAACGATGGTTCACGAACCTGCCCTCCCCAGAGCAGAGAAGAAACCACTCTGTAGTCTCCCCCCATTTAGTTCTCAGACCTCAGTCTGATGGCGCTCAGCAGGATAGTGAGCAATGGGGGTGGAGAGCGAAAGAGAGCCGCAGGCCAAGCGGTGCTCAACCCCCTCAAAGCTGTCCTGTGTTTCCAGCAGCTATACCTGAATAAGGGGGGACACTTGCCTGCTTCCTCCTCTATGCAGCCAGGGGATTTGAAAATCTGGTGGGTTAACTAGAAAATCTCCATATGATCCAAATGTGATTCAAAACCCTCTCCAAATAGTGCTGAATGCCCCTTTTTATAGTTTATATGGCCACTACATGGGAAATAAATGGTTAATTTCTTCATTATCACTTCTTTAATTGTACAATTTAAAAAACACATTCATAAAAAATCTATTTAAAATGTTAAGTGATGTCTTATTAGTAGTTTAAAAAAAGTGCCTGTTAAATGAATACATATAAATTTAAGTATTGAAAAAAACTTAAAACAACATTTATGTAATTTATTTGTATTAGTTTTACTATTCACTGGACATGTTCTTGAAAGGTTCTGTGAAATTCTACTTTAAAAGTTTAATGACATTTCTGTACATCATGCCAAACTAGTAAATGGGTACATTTATTTTTATATTTGGTTATTTTTTTACACTATATGTTAGGTTTTGTGGATGTCCTTTAACAGCAAAAATGTTGACTTGTTGACTTTAGTCTATTTTTTTTATTATAATGTATGCAAAGCTGCTTTGCAACAATGAAAATTGTAAAGAAGCACTAGGCCTATATAAATAAAATTAAATTGAATTGAACCTGTCATTACACAGCAGGAACAGCTGAGCCACAATGATTTAGCTAAACCTGCTTAGTAGCAATTAGTGAGCGTTAAGTACTGGTTTAGTGATCATGGGTTTCCCCTGTGCAAAAATGAATAGGGACAGCTAGGACTAATGATGAGATGGAGCAGAAGGTTCTCACAGATGCACTGTTAAGACAAATAACATCATAACAGCAAACTGAAAGATAAAAAGTTTAAAAATGTTTCCTTAACAATTCAAAAGAAAATTGTAGGTCTACATGCTACATTTATTTATGTACAGTGTTAATCATTAAAAAACATTTAACAATGTATTAAACTTGACCCATTCGTATAAATGTATACACAGTAATATATTCAGTGTATTTTTAGTTTAAAAATGTATAAAATGTATATATATATATATATATATATATATATATATATATATATATATATATATATATATATATATATATATAGATATATATATATATATATATAGATATATATATATATATATATATATATATATATATATATATATATATATATATATAGATATATATATATATATATATATATATGGATATATATATAGATATATAGATATATAGATATATATATAGATATATATATATATAGATATATATATATAGATATATATATATATATATATATATATAGATATATATTCATCCACTCGTCAAACAAAAATCCTTGAAAGCTCAAAGGATCATGTGCATGATTGAAGGTCTCTGGTAATTTCTATCCAAGTTAGAGTCAGAGGTTGTCCTTGTGCCGCATGTTTAAAATGGAAAAATTTGGGGTAAATTGTAACTTGGCAGGACTCATCATCAGTAAAACCACAGTTCCACAGGGACATGTGTGATGTACGTGTGCCTCATGGATTCATACAAAGCAGAGCATGCCCCCTTAAACCCAACCTGAGATTCCAACAAATTGTCTAAGTCAAGCTGCCAATTAACCTTGTGTCCCTTACTAGCAGAGAGGGGGGTGGTGGACGGGTGGTCGGTAAGGCTCATGGTTAGGTTAATTGCTTCATGTTAGAACACTGAGACATTAGTAGAGCACCTCGAGTCAGGGGACTTTAGTCAAAGCGCACGACAGACTCTGCAATACTTCTGTTTGTGTTATTTGTAAAATACCTTTTTATATAAAGACACTAATTCTGATGGCACAGGACATGTTTCTGTATACATTTAAATAGTATGTGTGTTCCCTGGGATCAAAGCTATGATCTAATTGTAAAAAGAGCTATCAAAATAAACGTGACTTGACCACAAAGATTATGTTTTTGTGTAAGTTGGTTTGGATAGAAATGGAAATGTACATTATAAATGTATTAAAAGCATTTATAAATCCTAAATACCAAAATATGTTCACTAGATCATATATAGTAATACTTAAATTAAGATGTTTTGTTTACGAACGACTGGCCTTGCCTTGCCAACTTTCATTGACTACTTCCATTTGTATCTTGAAACTGATGTGATAGCTAATTTCTGACACAAGAAAGTGATATTTAGAAAAAGTTGGCATTGTAATTACGCTCCAGCCACACCAGTAAAACTCTTTTTCCTATTCATTGTCTTGCATATTATTACACACATGTCGACTCGAAAGAGGATATCGCTTTTCAAATGACATATGCAAAAATTTTTGCTAAAAACCAACTTTTGCAAAATGGTTACAAGGTGACTCTTCCAAGCAGAATTACCATAGGTGTAGTTTATGACACAAACTTTTGACATAGAACAAGAACAAGAACAAGAATGAATAGATTAATATTTTGTAATTTAATCATGTCCAAATACTTAGGGCACTTGGTTACAACAACACAAAAGTATACAAAAACTGCGTTCAGTCATCTTTGAAGCTCTCTGAATGATTTTAAAAGCATAGTACATCTTAAGGGATGAGAGTATCTAGATTGGTGAATTAGACAAAGCAGCGACAAAACCAGACACTGCTGACTGCAGCATTGCAAAGTTGGTGTGTAACATGAACGCCAAACTGACCTGATATCTAGCCAATGAATAAGTAACCACAGTTACTAAGGTTGCATGGCAGACTGCTGGAGGACAGGCCCGACAACAGGAACGTCATCTGATGTGAAAAACCTAAGCTTAAAACACAATGATTTTAAGCCTGTTATAACCACCTTAGCTAATTAACATGTTTAAGTTGTTTTTGCATTTCATTAATAACAAACAAACAGTAGTATAGCCGACCAGCATTCACCGAATAAAAGCGAAATAATTGAAAACGGTGTGGGACAGGGAAAGTGATCAAGTAACTTGACTTAACATCAACGACAACTTACAGCATGGTACAGATACCGACATAGTTTCCATTTGAACACTGAGTGCTGGGCACGGGCTATCATGCGTTGCAATATCTGTTTTAGTAACAGAATTTCATTAAATGCACATGAATCTGCAAACTAAAATCACAGATTTTATTACATTATATATAATTCAATATACATACAATATTCAAAAGCACACTCTAACCCCAAAATACAGGATCAAATTTTAAATAGCTCTTTGGATTGGGGTGTGTATAAGATTTAGTTTATATAGAAATTGTTATCCAAAATATTTCTTTATGTTATATCTGCATAGCTTTTATGCAAACGTAAACCAATCCGCCATGCGGCTCAACAGAAACATTGCTTATGTGTCTGTGAATATGTGTGTGTTGGGGTCACAAACAGAGTAATTAATTTCCATGCATCTCATTGCCAGAATTGCTTACTGATCCAGGGAGCAAGATCAGAGATGTCACTGTACAAATTGAGTCAAGGGCCCTGGCCCTTACATCAGGCACTCGCCAATTTCCAGCAGACTCTCACTGACAAGGTAACAAGGGCAGAGTGGATGGGGGCCGCCACCCTTCCCCTCATTGTGATAGACAGGGTGAATTGGCTCAATAAATTGCACCCTGTGAAAAGCTGTGTGTTCTTCATTAAAACACAGTGAATCTCTATTGCTATTCATTAACATGCTGCTAGGACCAGACAAGATGTTTAATCTAGTGAGCACGCACCTACCGTCGCCCCGGATGGTCTGAGAAACAACAACCCCCCCACCCAAAAAAGAGATTCTTATTTATTAACAGGAGGTGACGGGTACTGAATAAGTTGTTGTTGTTCCCATTTCATCCTTTGCTGCACCTTCCCAACACAAAATTGCAGGGTTTGCTTATGAAGGGCTCTAATTTGGGAGAAGGTGTCTTGCTAAACCAAAGCAGACAGAACCCTGCTGGATCAAGCAAGGCTGTCCGTAAGCATTAGTAGGTACAGAACTTAAAAAACAAGAATTTTTTCCAAGCATGGACCAGAATTTCTACATTTATGCTAACGGTTTTTACTCATAGCAGCTTCTTTTCTTTGTGCAAAAATACGAAATGTTATTTTTTTCTTGGATAATTAACCTTTAGGTAAATGTTTTATTACATGATGATAAAAAGGGTTCAAGGGATACTACGTATCAAGTAAAAAAGTTACTCAAAATAAAAACACATTATCAATACATATATTTTAATATAGAAATCTTTTCTTAAGCTGTAGTTGCATAATTTTTGCGAGCTCACAATAAACAAATGCCACACAAAACACATAGATATATTCATAAAAACCCTCTGACAGAAAAAGATGCTTTAAAGTATTATACAAAATTTAAAATGGAAAATTGGAAAGAAAAGGGTTTGGCACATAAGTTTATGAGCTTAAGTAGGTGTAATGTCAATACATGCATTAAATATATATAGTTTACACAAAGCACATAACTGCACAATGTCCAAATATGTTTCAGGGATAAATTAACATTTTATGCAACATGTACAGTAAAATCTAATACAAAACTGTCAAAAAAGCTGAAATCTGATCAGTGTCGTTAATATATAGTTTCAATAATTACATATTTGTTCACTATTAAAGAAACTTGTGTGTCTGGTTTTTTTTCAAAGCAGACATTTAATGTGCTTCTAATTAAATAACTGGCAACTCAATTCATCTTTGATATGAATATACTGTACCCAGAGGGAATAAAGCTTGTATGTACCGAGAATAAATTAAGCAAGCATGTTAACAACATTAACCGCTTAACACAATGACAGCAACTGAAATGTCACAAAAGACATGAAAAGTGGCAAAGTGATGACAAAAAAACATGTCAACAATAATTTTTGAAGCACTAATCCCAATGTGTTGTCCTGTGCAAGTCAGAAAAATAGACTTTATTCCCTGGGCCTGGACTACATCCATTTTCTGCTCTCAATCAATATTTATGAATCCCCAAGGATTTCTCGGAATAAAGCAAATAAACAATCTGCTCTGTAGATGGGCCACAGTTCATACCAGACTGAGAAACACTCAGCAAGGCCAAACTGCTGCAGTCTGAGTTTGGAGGTCTTCATTAGAACTGTCACGCCCCTGTACATAAGCTCAGAACATTGTACAGTCAGAGGAAAGAGGTCAATTCATACAGATGGAAATTGACTTTGGAAGCTCTCGTACTGTGAGGAAAATTTGTGTATATATAGACAGAAAATCAGATTTTTCTAACTGAAGAAGTTAATGATGCAGGAAAGGGTCTCAAAAGATCTCAAAGTGGATTTTATTACGTTAGCTGATTTTATGTGCTTCATGTTTGTTATGCTTCCTGGCAAAATAAAATGCAATTTTATCGCTTTTCATTGTATTGTAATGATTAAGAATAAATATTTGTCAGTATTTTTCTCTTTCTATAATTTTAACTAAATTGGTTTTTTAACTAGTATTCTAGAAATATAAGTAACCTCATGCAATTTTATGCAATTCTGCAGGAAATATCGTTTTTTCAGAACATTGATTTTACATTTTCAGATCATATTTAAAATTTTAGAACTTTAAATTTTTATACATAACACATTTTAAGTAACTACATTGTTACATAACTAAATTGCCTCAGAACAACTCCAGCATGACAAAATTAATTGATTAATTAACAATTAATTAACAATTGTGTTTTTATCTCCAAAAATGATATTTGTCCCAACGTCACTCCTTTTTGTTTTAGTGAGCACCTACTAGTTGTGCAGGTGCAAACATGGCATGTAATTAACATGTCATAATCAAAATGACTAAGTTTGACACATTATAATCACTGCATGGAGATTAGCCTGTAGCCAGGGGCCATCCATGCGGCCTGTTTTAATATCATTTGCATAATGAAAGCCCAGCGCCAGTAATAGCTTTGCTTTCTTTTATTATTATAATTTCACCCTGGGCAGAGAAGACTGCCACCATGTCTGCTCATTACCTCGGACAAACTGAGAGACAAAGTCAAGTTCAACTCTCGTACGCACCTTCCTGAAACTCGCAGTTCTGTGCCGTTCTGATCTCTGATTGAGGAACGCTCACCATTGTAGAACAATGACGACAACCCTAACAAGTCACCTTGAAAAATTTGATGAGTGTGAGTGACATTTCAAATGAAGAAGAACTGATGTATGCATGTAATACATTTCATGAAAACATAACATTTTAACATTATAAAAGGACTTTAACATTGATTGTATATTGTTTATGCAGTGAGGTGAGAGTCTGACAACACATTGTATATCTGTTGTGTTTAAACCGGAAAGCAAAGATTTATGAATTTTAGTTCAATTAAGAAATATTTAGCATTTTGCACTGTGTCAACAAATTTGTGACCTTGACTACAGGCGCTTAACATGAAAGCTTTTTTGTTTCCGTTGAAGCACACAAGCTGCTCTTCTCAAATCATACTGGGAAAAGATTCATCAACAGGTTTCACGTATTTTTACTATTTGTTTCAAATCCTAATATGCTTGTGTTTGTATATGTATAAGTAAGGAATAATGTCAGTTGTTATCGCATAATAAACCCCAACAGGGTGGTCAGGATCACAACGCAAAGTGAAGAGGTCATGTATCACACTGTTTATATTGAGCTGCTTACTGGTTGGATGTACATTATCCTGCTTATTACATGACTTACCACATGAGTAAATCATTCATCATTCATCAGACATGAAATATTGATTTAAAATATTAAAACTTTACATGAGGAAAAACATTTTCTATTGTATTTAAGTGAAGACACAATGTTGAAATAAGAAGAAGATTAAATTTGGTTTAATCATTTGTGAATACAATCTCATATTTGTTTTTGATTAGGCATATTTATATTTAATTTAAGTGAATTATTTCTAAGGTCAAAATCACTTGCCATACCCAGATAACCCTGTGTTATTATTTTTAAGTGCTTGTTTCTAGTAATAATATGTTAAACTGTTTGAATGTGACTGGCCAATCAAAATTCAGTGCGCTGTTTAATAAAAGCCTGTAATGAAGTCTGTAATCTTGTTAATGTTTTGCCCCATTCCCATCCTATGTAGCAAAATCTGCAACCAGTGACTGAGTAAAATGCCCAACATTTAATTTTTGCTATTCAGGTAATTGTAGTAACTATAGACAAAATACAACTTAAGCCCTTTAACAACAACATTAGCGGCCTAATTTGTACACAAATATAAGTAAGTCTTAAAGGATACACCTTCAGTCTATTTCATGGGTTGTACTTGATGTCCAATGTCCAACTTTTGTTTTACAGAGTTTCTATTATCATATTATAGAAATATCATATTATGAAAGACATATTATCAATATTTTGCCAGTTATTTAATCAAAAGCAACAGTAACCTATAAATCTGACGTTATACCTCCAATATGATCTCATGGAAAATCAGTATGTTGGTTCGAAATGCATAAAAAAAATTCTGCCTGTAATCATTATGATGTCACATCCCTTTTGATCTCAAGGTAAACTTGACTAGTGAGGTGCCACAGGTAAAGACTTGATGACAATGATGCATTTCTGGTCTCAGTAGTATGATGGTTGGGGTTAAGAGCATATTAATGAAATCAGATGTGTTCCTCAGCTGTTGCCTTTTAAATAATGACTCACTTAAGATGGTTTAACAGTAAATAAACATCATTACAAAAACACATTTTTTTGAAACCATTTTAAACAATTAAAAGAATATCAGAATTAAAATAAATAAAAGACAAAAGTAAAAAAGTTTTGGCAGCTCACAGTTAGAATGCTAGAGAATTATGAAACATTTTACACTTTTAACATTTATATTATATTATATTATATTATATTATATTATATTATATTACATTACATTACATTACATTACATTACATTACATTACGTTACATTATTTTATATTATCTAAAAGTAAAACGCTATTATTTGTACTTTTTTATATTTGTAAATTATGGAACAAATTACAGCAGTACTTAACTTAACAGATAAAAAATATTACATTTTAATATCATGTCATTTTACTTTGACTTGATTGGCGGGTTTAAGATTTGACTGTGCCAACAATAAGTAGGATAATGTGTTATTTTCTGGTAAAAGGAAAACATATTTAGCAGTGTGGAAATGGGCTTTGAAGTGTTTGACAAAAAGAGTACACATACAAAAAAAGATGAAAAAGAAAAGATGTGGGATTGTTAAAACGAATCGAATGATAAATAGACTTTATTCATGAAATCTAATCTAACACCTGAGTCTTTTTGAAAGTGATTGTGCTGGTGTGATCTAAAGTAGTAGGCTGTATTTTACACCAGAAGAAAGACTATATTTAAAACTAGAGGTTATCTAGTTATTAAAACTAATCATTACATCAAATTGCTTGATATCATTATAGCAAATGATTGTAAAAATATATATATTACTTTATAATATATTATTATGTATTATATTACTATATATTATATATTACTCATGTTTATATTTCTCTAGTTGCATTAAGAAAACAGTAGAAGAATTACCAGAAATGAAATTAATGTGCCATGTTGTCTCTGTATTACATTGATTTCTGACGAAAATAAACTCAGTAAACATTGCTCTATAAAAGAAGGATCATGTTTTGCGCTGGCGAGACTCTGAGGATGCCTCGGACTAATGTAATTTGTCGTAACCTACTGTTCCCACATCTATGAAGTCATAAAGTACTGATCCAGGCAACAGAGCAGAGGGTCAGGCAGAGCGGGGCAGGGTGGGCACCCAAAGCCAACAGTATTGACAAAGGCATGCATTTGCTAAAATGATGATGAATATTTTATGTGGACAAGGGTTTCAGAGCTCCTTGAGCGGATGTAAATAAGTCAAGAGCATATGATATTTACCCCTGGATAAAACATTGATGAGCGCTCTTGCTATTTAAGAGGGCTAAACATGACATGGTGTTTACACTAGGGTCAGACAGTGGGGTCAGCCAAAGGCATAGGCTTCCAGCTTTAAAGAGATGGATAATGTTACAGGAAAAAGGCACATGCTGCCCCAGAAGTAGTGGCAGCCATCAGGCTAATATACCTCTTTAGCTGCCTTTAAAGGAACAGTTCACACCAAAATTAAAATTCTCTTATCTGTTTAACTATTTAGTTTATTATTATTATTCAAATTTAGCGAACGTCTGTTTATAGCAAGTTTTCAATCTCCAAAGAGCATTAGAAAGTAAGGTCAAAGTATTGTGTAATGACACTATTTTCATTTTTGCTTTAATCATATGCATATATATTGCACATTCATTACATATATTCATTCTTTGGCCAATATGTACAACAAAATAAAATAAATACCGGCCACAATGTGACAAAAAGAAAAACTAAATGGACAGTAAACCCAAAAATAAAATTTTCTGGACCCCACTGTTTTTATTATATGAACAAAACAGCTTAAATATTCATAAAGTAACTTCTGTGCGTTCTGCATAACAAAGTACCTCACAGTCTGGAACGGCATCAGGGAAAGTTAACGAAATCATTTTTAATTTGAAGTCCTTTTAATGGTGTTGTCTTAAAAGAATTTTAGAATGACATTCTTAGCCACACAACTGGTCCTGTTGTTTAACTGCAAAATCCCTCTGTCAGCGCTAATTCAGCGTACTTAAGTCAGTGAGAGGCTTTTTAATGTAAGGTGAATGGAGAAGCGTAAATACTTTGCCAGAGGTCAGAACTGCTGAATAATGTATTTTGCGGGACCTAAACAGAGGTGCTGTGGTCAGGCCGCAAAATAGCCCGAGCACTTCACTCTGAACGGACGCATTACCAATTCACCACAGCAGGACTGCTTGTTCGTGTGCATTAGGTCTTCAGCAATAACAGTTATATGATACTAGACAAAGTGATTGCTGTGTGTGTAGCAAAAGCTCGTGTGCAAGCGCTTACAAATCCCCTGCGCACAAAAACTCCATCTTGACACCGCCGCCATCCCACTCTGAAAACAAAAAGAAGTCAAACTAAAGACAAACAAAGGAAAAAAGGGTACAGCCATGCGTGAAAAAATACTTATAAAAAAATTATAGTGGCTATGTCAGTGCCGCATTGTGCCTTGATCAACAGATGACAGATCATATTGAGTGCCGCCCATCCTTCACAAGCCCATTGTTTGATGACAGAACGGCGAGCTGCCCCTGTGCATCCATTTCCCACAAACCCCTTTCAACCCCTCCACCGCCACTATCCTCCCCCGGGGCAGGAGCATCAATAACACACGCGCCCGGCCGATCGAGGGGGAAAAACAGGACTGCTGTGAGGCCCTGAGGCCTGTGCTACGCGCCCCCAACATTACAGCCCGCCCATCCGTCATCACCTCGACCCCGCCTGGGGTCAACACCACCCTCTGACCAGCCAAAAGATGGGACCATCCTGGGGTCTGGCTACTGGTTCATATCACAAATACATGATATATCATGACATATCTTGTACTCTGTGTGTCTATATGATGCATGTCAGATATGGGGAAAAAAAGCTATGAAAAAGGAAAATAAAATGTGTTGAAAAATATGGACTAATTCTTGTCAGAACAATGCAATTGCAAGGTTTACTTACAAGAACACTAAATGCAAATGTCTCTTATACCTGAACTCTACATTATGATATTGGAGTCAATGTTTATTTTCTGTCTGGATGAGTTTGCCAGGTGCTGTTCTCACCAAAATCACACAGTCGGGGATCAGGCTGGTTTAGACCTGGTTTAGTTGAATTCTTCCTCTGCAAGAAAGTGATGAGTAATCAATATGTTTCTATTTGGTTTGTTTATGTTGTCCGAAAATAAGCCAACCGGTCTGCTGTCACATTTAATCAAGGTCAATTTCACAGAGGATCATCTTGACAAAACAAGACTAGTCGCTTATTTAGTACACACAAAATAAAAGTTTGTGTACAAAGAAAGTGAAGTGCAATTTAAACCAAAGCTATATTTAGCACATGCAACAAAACGCCCATAGAATGTGTTTTAACACAATCCTGCATTAGAAATGTTTACAATTTACAACAGCATCATTTCTAAAATGAATGTGCTTCAAGCCTAAATAAACCTAAACAAAAGCCTTAAACAGCAATTCTATTAGCATGTGATATGGTTACCTTCTTACGGAAAATCAACTCGGCCGCAGCCTGAGCCATACGTAGTCAAGTGTATCTTCTTTATTACGAATAAAAGGCATGCAATGAAATTGATTAGTGGAACATAGAAGGGTGTACTCAAGACAAAAGTGAAACGACCAGCGCAATGTCATCCAGTGTGGCTGTTGTTCAAAACGAATAATAAGCTTCCCATACAAAAGAGCCATTTCCAAAGAAGGTGTGTGCGGCATAAGGTACAGCGTGCGTCCGTCCGACAGATGCCTTGTACATAACTGCTCCAAAAGTAATGGGGGGCTCCTTCAACACCTGAGGCTGCCGACATTTCCGAGGCCTCGGTTCCTGACACCAAACCTCTTACCACACTAGCTTTTCTTTCATCTTTATGAAACCATTCCTTTCTTGCTATTAGATGAGGATCCATCTCCTCCACGATGGCAGGAGAAAGGAAAACACAGAATTAAACAAACAAACACAAAGCTCCGTGAAGCTTAATAAAGTCGCACATGGCTCCCGTTTAATCTTCTCAAAAGCTGTTCAGAACTGATCAACACTCAAGAGCAAGTCCTCCTCTGCTCCGTATCTCAGTTGCCACTTTACAAGGGAACTTTTTTCTTGTTCTGACACACTTTTTAATTAGATTGTCCAGTGTGCGATCATTTATAACAGCCCTAGCAAGGTTAGGAGCCTGAGCTGTGCTCTACATTGAAGTTCTACATAACAATTTGTCCTAGGAATTAAGATGGTGACCAAACTCTTAAATGTCAGTTGAAAAGAAAACTGTGGCTGTGTTGATCACTCCACACTAGTTAGCTGGTTTGAGGTATTGCTACTTGGATCTATGAAGAAATAAACATTAGATGTGCAAAAACATCACTGTAGATTGTTTTAATAAATGTGGAACATGGACGTAGTATGACAGCAAATCTGTGACAAGCCAACTATGGTTGCTAGTTCTGTTGAAACCATTGTTCCAATGAACATTCGCAAACTGCACAGGAAAGTTGATCATAAGCAAGATGTCATGTTTGGTATTTACAGCAATAATCATACATGAATTCAGTCTGAACGGGTTAATTAGTAGATGTTATCACTCCATTAGTAACTATATTGTTACTATGTTTTCAGGAAACAGTCGTGACTAGCTTGTTAATTTGTCCATCGATTGCTTGCTGACTAAATTTCACCTTAACAAAACTTAACTTGAAATATAAAAAAAATGAATGTCTGTCAGCAAAACCAGACTTTTATAGTACATGATGGATGGTTTTTGGAATGGAGGAGGTGCTTCTGTATATTTAAGGATTAGCAACTCCCCCTTCCCTTAACTGAGTTCTGTAGTTATTAATTTTACTATTAAATACTCAAAGAAAAGCGTTTTTAAGCAGCTCTCATTAATATGCCTCTCCTCCACGACGCCCAGCTAGGTGAGAAGCGACGCCGTGGCTAATTATCACCTTCATATGCAAATGCCGTTAGTCATGCTTAAAGTGTACTTTTCCATATTTAATTAATTAAAACAATCATCTATGAACTTTAAATTAGTCTGGTGTAAAATAATCTCTTTTTATCGTGTAATAATTAGCAGGCAGTAAAGCGGCTGTATTAATTGCATTTAGGCTTCCGCCCCAGGAGATGCACGGGGAGGAATGGATTTTTGCTTCCCGAAATAGCAAATTCCCATGAACTGAGGAGCTTGGAAGAAAAAAAAGAGTGGGTGAGAGATGAAGGAAAAAAGACAACAGAATAAACTCTTTCTGCGCTCTTTCTTTAAATTACCCCTAGGAATTGTAGACAACCCTTAATTAGCCTAGTGCCATGGTAAAATTGATTGAAATGCAGAACATCAATTATTAAGCGTAACAGTTTTTTGTAACTACTCCCTGCATCTCTTTGGGTGGTAGTTGGTACGGCAAATTGCTCGGGTGTTACCTCTGAAAACAGATTGCAAATGAGAGAACGTGAGTTCAGTCCTTCATGACCCCTTCTATGTGATATTACTGAACACGTTCATATTTGGTAAAGTATCACTGATTTTCCACATGCTCCTGCTGAAATGTTTACATTGTCAGTGAAGAAACTGTGATGCATACTTGTTTACTGAACCATTTACAAGCGTATGTAAAAAGCAATGGATTTCTTGTTAAGCAACTTCTTGTTAAGCTTTGTAAAGTGGACATCACAACACACGTAGACGCTCTAGTCACAATGCAATATTAGCAGTATATTTGCTCTGAAACATCCCTGCCTGAGACCTCTAGTCTATGCACCACATTGACTCTGGGTTTAAACGGTAACTGTCAGTTTAATTATAGCATTTAGGTCAAGATACGTTTAGCTAACAAATTAACAAAGTGCTGTCGTCAAGGTGGGTTTATTTGCAGCCACTCCAATGACAATCTAACAAGGCAAAGCTGTATTAGAAGTGTACTCGGGTATAAGCAGCTCAAATTGTTTCTGTGATTACCAAATTCAACAGTGTGTTAGTTAAAGCCATCTCACTGGTAAACAGAAGTGCTCATTATGGAAACAGTGTTTATTTGTTAAAACAACAATAATCCGTATAATTGTTTTAATTACCCTGGCTGCCCTTTAAAGTTCACACATTTGCTTTTGACTCGTCCATTCTGGATCATTTCCCCCTAGAACTGCTGCCAGCTGCTGGTAAGAATGTGCATAACGGTCTTCACTACATTGCAACAGTAACTTTTTCGTGGTACATTTTCAGCAGCAAGTTTGCGATTCATTTGTACATTTTTATTTTTGCATGTTAATGTGTTGAAATTAACCATTCGCTCCTTAAGCAAAAAAAAAAGAAATGTGTGTTTAATGAATTTACTTTAAGGACTATCAAGTGTCTATCATGTCTATGAAGTTATTACAGGTACAAACCCCCTGAAGCTGTCTTGGGTTAATTGTTCAAGGGCACAATAGTGACGGCAATACATTCATTCTTTTCTTTTGCGAAGACTCAACCAACAACCTTGCAGTTACCAAACCTTTACTTTAAGCTCCCCTAACATCTGAGGTCTCTCGGGGGTCACTGACCAGGAGAGTACCTGTCCCCTTTATGTCCTGCATACTCCGGCAATTGTCAGTGTTTACCATGGGTGGAAAAACTCACGTGAGGCTAATTAAATTTTTGCATGGGCTTTGCGCTCCAGTTACCACTGCATTCCTTTGCCAAAGTATCAGGAAAAGAACATCAGAAGACATCCAAGACTTCACACTGGACAAGTCAGAGGGCAGTACACAAAAGAATCCATAGAACCCATTGTAAAGGAGTCAGGTTCAAGTATAGGGTAGGACAATGTTTTAATTAGCTGGCCATAACTTATACATGATTGCTCTTTTCCTATGGCCAAAAATCAACAATAGAGCCACTCCTGAGTGATTCAAGCAGAAAACCTCAAGATGGGGAAGGCATTGTTTGGGTCAGTAAGGTACAATATGCAAAGACGACTCTTAGTCAACCAGTCATGTGAACGGATAGACCTGGGGAAGCTACATACAGTCATCTCATAATGAAACAGTTTAATACTTTTTGTACGTCACAGTTTGACCCCCAGGTACCTACTACCGCCTTAAGTGAAACAGCCATAACTTTCCTTAAAATCCAAATCCACAATTCGTACACACTGACTGCCTCTTACTATTGTACACTCATTGAAATAAAGCAAAATGTAAACCCAATAGGCCTGTTTAGAATACATTTCCAGTAAGACAGTTTGTAAGTAAATTTACATTTTTGGGAAATGTTTTTTTGGTGCACATTAACAAGCCATCAGGGATTAGGCAGTGAAATGCTGCCAAACCAGATGTAACTTCAAGACTAAATGCTGCATAAATTATGAACTATTACAGTGTAACTTGGAAAAACCACTTAGTGCCCATCCTGACCACAGAGAGGAGTTTTAGCGATGGGAATAATTAACGAATGCTGTGATACATCATACAGCTTTTAGCAACCAGTTTCTTTTGTGTGGTTTTGCCTAAAGTCAAATTGATAAATACCCCTAAAGACTTAAACAGAGATGAGACCCTGATTTAGGGGAGGCTGCCTAAGGGCCGTTTTAAAAAAAAAAAAAACATTGTGTTTTGGATGTTAGTTAACATATAAACAGTGTTGTGGGGGCCTGAAAACGCAAACGTTTGAAAAAGGATTTTAAAGTGCAAGTTTTTAAAAATTATACTGTTTTCGTGTAAACCAAAAAAATAAAATAAAAAACACTTTTAAGTTAAACCTGGAAATGCGTGTATGTGTGCAGTGTTTCTTTACAAAGTCACATCGCCAACAGCTAGCCTGGTGTGCATAATACAGTGTTTAAGTTGTTTTTACTGAACCGTATAAGCGCAAATTATTTTGTCGTGCATTGTCAACAGAATTGTCGTGTATTCCTGAAACTTTCCAAAAATGCAAAGGAAAAACTTTTTCGTTTTATCATTGTTGGGTATATTTTTTATTAAAAATATAATGTTTGAGAGCAAAACTCATTATATCATATTTTTTAAATGAAATAAAACATTTCAGAGAATAACACTTCTCTAAAAGTTTTGATTACAAAAAAGAATTTTTTTACGAAATAATTTGTAATACATGTTTTCTTTGCACACTAAGTGCAGTCAGACCCAGAGAATAGCGAGGCTGTGGTGAGAGCAGCCTGTCAAAGGTACTTTAGCTCATTCATTTCATGAACTCAGAGAAGGGCATTTATATGGATAGCTTATGTGTAACTATTCAAATGTTTTAATATCTCGCATCTAAATAGAATTTGCTAGTATTTGACAAGTCTGCTTTGTATTTTATATTTAGTGTTTTGGAGACAAATTTATCGTAATACACAAGAATCAATAATTTTATGAATTGCTTTGGATAAGAATCAAAGGCTTTTCCAGCAAACTGTAAAACATTAGGAGTAGCACCTGGTTAAGCAAGTCCAAATGGTTGGACAAGTGATATGAGTCATGAGATATTAGAGTCATGAGACAGTAGAACACCATTTCAGTCTCACTTTAACAATCTATTTTGCAAGTAAACTTTAATGTATTAATATAAAAATGGCTCACTATATACAGTACAAACAATATTTCATTTCTTTAATCATGCAGCTATAACTGCCCATCAATGATTTATAATGCATTTGGAAAGTAGTTATTACTTAATAATCAAGACATTTTTAAATGCTTAACAAAGAGAACCTTAATGTAAAGGGTTACCCTTTTATAAATTACAGTGTAATTAGTTTTGCTCTCAAATGCTATATTTTTGATTGAATAAAAAGTAAGCTCATATGTCAATGCACCAACAACAAAGTGCAGTTACCAAAGTAGGACTTTGCTCAGTAGGACTAGTATTTGCTTTTCTTTATTATTTGGTCCAGGTTACTCATTTTATTCATTATTTTTTATGTTAGTGACAACATTTTTATTTATTTTGTGAATTAATTATGAATTACGTTTTCTCCACATAACCAGAGACATTTGCCTTCAGATCAAAATGTTCTTAAGATCAGAAAAGCATTTCTTTTAAATGGCAATGTACACTACATATAAAATATTTAAGAAGGTACTGTAAACAAATATTTCCTAATTCATTTACCCTTCAGAACAACATTTACATATTTATACAAGACAAGATTACAGTACACGCTTTGTAGATGTAGATGTACAGATTTGCATTCGTTTGGCATCTGATTTAATAGGCTCGTAATTTACTAAAGCTCGTGCGCCACCTGGTGCCCACACTTTTAACTCGCTATATTAGGTTTAAGAGTTGATTTAACATCATTTAAAAACAAATGTATATTTGGTTTATAAATTTAGATGAGGAATAAATAAAAATACTTAATAATTATACAGATAAATATTGAGATAATAAATAAATTGATAATAAATTAACAATAAATATTAATATTGTTGAACAATTTTTATACATATGCTCTTAATTTATTTTTATCTTTGTTCTAACCTCACAAGTGACTTAAATAATTAATCATGGTTGTAGTATAGCAAAGGTATAATTACAATCTTTCTCAGTGGATTTTATTATAGTTTCACTAAAATCTCAAGGTTTAAACTATAGCTAATGTAGTGAGACAATGGAAAATTTGTGGTTGCAATGACAAATACCATAGTAAAATCATCGTAAATTTTCATTAGGGATGAGTTTTGTTCAAGCAAAATACTACTTTGTTTGTTTGAACTTGATTATTGCCAATCTCCTCTGTTATTTTAAAGTATAGTACAATGGTGACTGTTCAGTAATGATACATGTACAATTACACCCCATTCTATAAAATGTTTACACATTTGACCTATTCTTTACCTCGCATGACCACACAAAGTCTCTGTAAAGAGCTTTATTATAACCATTATAAAAGCCAAGGTTTACTCATTTTTCTTGAACATTTTACTGTAATGTTCAATTGTGCAGTGTGATGAATTTGTGAAACACAAAGATGTGGTATAAATGACATTTGTTCATAATAGATTATGGTGAAATCTCTTAATCTACACAGTTAGTAGACAAACAAAAAATACTGAATTTGAAATGTTATTTGGTTATTAGTCTACTGGGCCAGAGGCAACAGAATTACTGATAAAATAATCAATAATGCATTTTTAAGTGTCAAAAACAGTGCCGTCTTAAACATTTACTAACGTAAACATGCAGTGCTATTAACACACAACAGTAAACATAATGGTTGGCCTTCCGTCACAAAAGACAATAAGACAGTCATCTTATTAACATGAGAAATAAAACCTTTTATTAGTGTATGTATGAAGTCTGCATATGCAACACGCCTGAAAGCTTATCGCCTGAAGTTCACGTCCTAACAATACTCCTCTCTAATGGTAAAACAAGCTCACCAACTGTTAAATGCTTTGCAAAAAGAAAGAAACAGAAAAGTAAAATAAAATTATATATATACACATTTATATGCATATATGTCTGGTCCACTTTAAGTTCTATTTGGTTTTCTTTCCACACTCGGTCAAAAATGGCAAGCAGAACGTTCCCAGTGTCTTATGGCTGCCGTGTCAGGTTTAAAAACAGGTCACAACATCGTCAGCTTTTTACTAGATGCAGTTGAAGTACAATCGCTAGAGAAGTAAGATCAGTATAAAGGAAAATGTAAAACCAGGTGGGAAGAAGGGAATGGATACTTGGAAAACCTTTGCCACTGCCACAACAAGTAAATAACAGACAGCTAGATCACAGTCATTAGTAAAATGTGTACAACAATCAATCACACACTAAAGTTGCACAGTTATCCTTTTTTTAAAAAGCAACCTGTTCAGAAGTCTTTTACTTCAGCTGCAAACAAACAGAACATTGTTTTGTCAGAGGAGGGCACAGTATTGTGTTGAAAAGTTTTCTTGATGGGTACTATGGGAGGGAAAATCATCTACAAGAAAATAGGTCATTTCCACTTTAACTTAACTTCAGGGTGAAACATTACCGGGACAGCTGCTTGAATTGTAAACTGAAGAGAACTGATACTTGCGCTGATAAAAACATCATGCTAAATAACCATTTTGTATGCCAGAACATCTCATTACGAGCGGTGTTCCTTTAAAAAGAGGGCATGATTCTAAAAAAATATTCAATTCTAATAAAAAGGAAGAGCGCTTTAAAGATCTTAAATATATTTATATATAAAAATACATGAAAATACAAAAAGAAAGATAAAAGGGAAAAAAATCTTGAAGGATAAACTAGTTTATTAACACTTAAAGCTTTAATACTTGGAATTTTTTGAAAGATTTGGACTGCGACATCGTTTTAAAAACCCTTGAAAGTCTTTGCTCAACCTTAAAAGAAACGCACTCCTAAACCACTCTGCAGCTAACTAGTGAATATTTCACTTGGCAATTAAAAAGTTAACTGGGAGGTGTGGTAAACCTGTCAAGGAGGGTTTAAACTGAACGTGGGTGTTTTATTTCTCTCAGTTTCCTTTGCAAAAACATATCATATTTTTTCAGCAGTTCATATTTGGAATACAAGAAGCACATCGAACAGCAGCATACCTCAAATCAATGCAACATTCTTTAGTAGTGGTTTGGGAAATTTAAGGGCCTTTAAAATAAAGGTATCTTTTGGCATTTAAGTCAAATGTTACTTCCTTGAACAACCTGATTTGTTAACCCGAAAAATTCACTGTTACTAGTCCAAGCATTCAGTTCATCACAGGGAAGCTTTCACTGCTTCATATGTAATGTTTTTACTGCCTTCCAAACTGTCTTCCTTCCTTTTCAAAAACTAATAAAAATAAACGATATACATTTCAAATTCTACTACTAATACATTTAATGTTGAGGGTTTATAAAGAAAATAAGACAGAATTAAAGGTGCATGAAGCTGATGTGACAGCAAGTGCCATGTTCAGGTCTAACAGCAAGATTATCGAAGAAATTAGAGATAGATAAGGGGTCACAGATACTATGATAGAGAAAGGGGTTATAGTAAAAGTCTGTTGTTCTCTGAGTTGTTGGTTGATGTGATTGTAGAATAAGATGTTTGTTTGGGGCAAGGGAGAAAGATTCATCGTGGCAATTAGGACATACTGGAACAGCGTACAGATGGCGAGCCCATCTGAGTAAGAACCTTATCCAGCCACTGCAGCGGACCATTCAGATGCAGTTCGATCCAGCAGGGTGTGCTCGTCACTGTCTGTCGCCTGCCAAACACAATAGCATGACTGCTCAGAACGAACGCATAAAGGAGGCAGAGCAAGTGTACGACAACATTGATTAGACAATACCGAGTGACATTTCACTTTTGCAAAAACGTAAACAGTGACAGAGACCGACTAGTCTAGTGATTTATTGTTCTTTAGCTGAAGAAAAATTGATCCTATTTTTATTGTTTCTCTATATAGTCTCTGCAATTCTGCATACCACTCATCACAAGCATATGACTGCTATGAACAAATTGTTCCTAGTTTTACAATTTACATTGTTTTGCATGACCAACTGGTAAAAAACTGATTTTTATGCTTAGATTTCAAACATTTGCATTAAATCCGCCTCAGGGTAAAACAACCCCCCGATTTTTATTTAGCTATTAATTTACATTTATGCATTTATCCAAAGTGACTTACATTGCATTATACTATACATTTTTGTATTGAACCCATGATCTTGGCGTTGTAAGCACCATGCTCTAACAACTGAGCTACAGGAACGCTTAGATGTTAGTAGATCAGCATACCTGTACTCGGCTCCCCAACCTTTGACAAAACTCATTCGAATAGTGCACATCCTGGTCAGTTGATAGACAGCCTCAAACCCTTGGTTCACCGACTGCGCCAGGAGTGCGGCAAACTCCTGGTTATTAAAGATTTTTAGGTTACAGCCTGAAAAAGGTAAGAGAATTGCATCATTATTACTTCATAACATAACGTTTTAGTTGCAGAAAGCATAGGTGAAAGGCAGAATGTGCACTGAAAAGTGGCCTTACCCGGTGGGATTTTGCAGACTGTCGCAGGGTGCCAGCCATACCTCTGATTACAGTTGGGACTTTGAACGAAGATGGCACTGTCGCTAAGACACTCGGCAAACACTTCCCCACCAATATAATATAGCCTGACTCCTCGTCCTTAGACATGAATACAGCATTAATAAATATAATCCATACGGCACAAGATGTTTTTCTATATGGCACCCTGACTCGACTGGCAATTACAAAAGATCTGAGTTTCATCAATCCACTTTACTCAGAATTTCATAAATTAAATGGAAAGAGCCAAATATAGATATTGTCAATGAAGTCTCAGTGAAAGAAGGCCTTTTTCAGTGTAATAGGACAACTCATAGCTAAAAAAAAAGTTAAGAGTGTGTAAATAAGTCACGTTTGACTACGGGCTATGTACCTATGTGTCTCCGGGTCATCTCAACAGTAGCGTTGCGGTTGACGTTGGACAACAACCCGAGGCAGAAGCGTTCTGAGTTGGAGGGGTCGGTGAAGCCGTCCACAGTGAGGGAAGGCTGAGAGGCATGGAATGTTTCTCCCACCCGCTGGTTTAGTTCATAGTAAGCTATAGAGCACCAGAACGCCGGTTCTGAGTAAGTTACAGGCTGCAGGTCTAAAGCAGAAGACAATAAATTAATAAAAGTAGAATGTGAGAGCTGACTTTAAAAACAAACTTGCAACAACTGAACTGATAATGTTGGATGAAGATTCATGCTAGTGAATAAAGTACAAAAGCCTCTCAATTTTTGGGAATTCTGTGTTTGGTGGATGAAGCTTGAAAGCTCTAGAAGCTCTAAGAGTTAGATACAGAAGTTTTAGTTTAAGAAAAAAAAAAATTAAAGCAACTATATTATTAAAACATAAGAAATAATGAATAAAGAGCAGCTGAAATGCAAAAATCAGTTGTATTTCGTCTAATTGTTAACGATCACAAAACGAATCTATGCAACAATGGCTCAATAAATTTTGTGCTGCTTTCGCCTGTCAACAAAATTGTGTGGGAAAAAATGCTTCTGAAAACATTAAGTAATTTCTAACTGTAATTGCGCAATTACGCCACTATGGAGCGCTGTTTTACCATCAGGATAGTGAAGCGCCAATTTTCTCAAGGGGTATTTTGTGACTGTGCAGCTAATAATAATTCTTTTGCACTCAAGTACATTCAATTTGTAAAAAAATTACCCAATTATCATTAGACAGTGGTATGTTTACAACGAAGCAGATATAGCTTATAAAAAATAAAAAAATTCACAGATTATAGAGAACAGTTGCTTAACTTCTCAGCAATTTTTGACTGTAAAAAATAAATAAAAGCTTATGAATAAAAGGCTTATATTTCCATTAACCTAAAAAAGGCAGGGTTATTATCATTCATGAAACTAAAACTATTAGAAATATTCCTATACATTGAAATCAATAAAATAAAGGCCTAAATTTTGTTATAAAAACAAACTTATTTCAGTTTATTAATAAGGCAATATTTCTAATTTAAATTAAGGCGCTAAAGATATTTATAATTATTTTATAACTGAAATTTAAACTGAAATTAACATGAAATCTATAAATGCATAGCTGAGAAATATACAGTAAATCAGTCCCATGGTGTGACACCAAAAATGTAGAAAAACCTCTAACAATAAAGATAAATGTCCCTCATGCCATTTGTATATTATTAAGAGTTTTTCTACATTTTTAGTGTCATATCATAGGATATACCACATTTACATATGTGTCAACTACCCAAATATTAAAATACAAGGCAATTAAAAATACTTAAAACTACAATATAATTTAGTAAAGTAATAAAATGTGTGAACATGATCGAGAAGGTACCACCTCTGCCTCATCTTGAGCCCAAAACCAGGTGTTAGTATGTCAAGTACATCATTTTAGTGTGTAATGTAAGTAGGCATACTGAAATGCATCAAGTGTTACTTTGTAGATATATATTTCAGAAATCAAAAAGTGAAATAAGTATGGCCCCTCCTAAATATCCATGTTTTATTATTCTTATTAACAGTGTTTTTTGACTCTCAAAAAACAAGATATTGCCAACACTGGTTTTATATAAACAGGTACATTTCAACCTATTCATAAGTACGGAGTATAAACTATTTATTTACATCGAGCATAAGCAAATGTTTAAAACTTTGAAAATAAGGAAGACCACACTTAAAAGCTTTACAATCTGCCATTGGTAAAACCCATACTATTGTGCAATGTGTTACACAGTGCTTACCCATGCCATGATTGACAGGTGAGAGTGTGCTCGGAGACAGTTCAGAGGGAGAACCTGATAAAACAAAAAACAAACTTTTGGTAATGAAACAAAACTAACAGCAACACACAACAAAAACAAGTCATGGAGGCTGTCAAAATCTTCCAATCATTTCATCTTCAGTATTTAACTACAGATGATGATACATTTCATTACATGAATGCATTTAAAGTGCAAGTGCAGTTTACTTGCTTTTGTTATTGAAACTACAGTCTGAGATAACACTATTTCTTCTGAAATAAGTTAATTTTTATTGCACAAAATTTCAAGGAAGACACCTCTCAGATGTGATTGTGGTCCACTCTTTCTCCAGTCCCTTCCAGAGTTTGGACACTAGAGTTTTTGAGCTACAACTTTGTTGTCAAAGACTTTACAGAGTAGCCATTTCGTTATTTAAATATTCTTTGCTTCAACTATGGCAGTTTAAGCAACACATGGTTAACGGTTTGAAAACAAATCCATGTGATATCATTGTGGAAATGTACCTGTGTCCATACTTTGATTCATCTGCTGGTCACTGGCTTCCCCATCTTCACTAATGTATCCCGGCGGAGGAGTTTCTGAACAGATTTGACAAACATGCCAACTTTCAAACTCCACAACACAAAAAACAGCCTTAAACGACAGGGTAAGATGCTCATGATGTAAATGTCTATACCTGGTATGTAGTTATTAGGGGGCTCGATCCCTGTTGGAAAGTTGGTGTTTTCAGGTATGGAGTTGGTGTAGTCATCCAGAGGCGGCAACTCGGTCAGGATCTCTGTGTGTCTTGGTACAAGAACTGGAGGAAGAACTACAGGAAAGACAAATCAGAATCAACAGGTCAGTGATGGCACTCGAGGGACAAACAGCAAATCCACTGCAAGGACAACTGGCCATTCCAACTTTTTCAAAACTGTGTAACAAGACATTTTTATGAATTGGGCTGGAACCTTTAGCTAGCAAGCTTCTAGTATTGTCTTCTAAATTTCTGTACATTAACTAGTAAACACAGCAATACATTTTATATACATTAATGGTTAGTGATGGTTTTGAATGCCAGCATTAAAGATTTGGAATTGGAGAATCGATATGGAGAGAGAAAAGGTGTGACGTGTGCTCTTTTGGGCTCTTGGAAAACAAGCTTTGCCGCTGCGTTTTTTATCATTTTGAGTGGTTGAAAAGCATTGCAAAAGTCCTGCCTACACATTACAAGTGCCTGGACAAGAAGTTGAGCAGCAGATGCCCTATAATCTAATCTAATGTTGTAATATGAAAATGTATTAAAAAAAAATTATAAAAAGATTATGGGCAGGTGCTTAAAACTAAATATAATGTGCAACAATGTTTTTCCACAGCTTTTTGAAAAATGGGGGGTGGCGTGGAGACTTACATTTTCATTGAGCTTTTAACATAAGAGATTGTGGTATCTTTAATACATCTTTGCAAGTTTTAAAGCTTAAACATCCTCCCCATCAATAACGAAACCATTTATTTGAGTTGTTCTTTTATTTGAGGGTTTTGCATCTGAACTCTTTATATGCTCCCCTTAATGGTGAAACTTTATATCCGTTGTATTCATGTGATTGTGTCGGTGTATGTATAAACACACAATGTGCTTAAAAGGCCATTTTACACGCTGCACATTCTATTAAAATGGTGATCACTAGCATTTAGCGTGTAACGCCAACATGAGGGAAGCGCCAATGTGCACGCTTTTTGTCAGCCCACTATAACAACGGCTAAAAAATAATAAATAACAATAAAAGCTCAAAACCAACGCACAGAAGATCAAAGTATAGTATAATGCAATTCTAACACATTTTGTATAAGTGAAAGCACACCGGCTGCGTGAAGCTGTGACTAAAGACCTAAATTACTGCGGTGCCGTGTATACTTTACCAGTAAATATTTTTTTATTTGTCCCAAATCATTGTTAATGTACATACTGCTTTCATCAAAATAAATAGATGGTTACTGATGTTATTATGTTTAAACAAATGTTAGATTATTATAGGGTATAGGTTATTTTAAGAGTAATAAACAAAGTGATTGAAAATGTTAATTCATATTACATTTCAGAGGTCTCATTGCAGCACACCCTCCTGATTGGTTTACTATTAGTCTTCTACAGCTCAATCCGCAAAGCGGAATCCAGGCATAAGAGGTGATATGGACACATTAAATGTCATCCGCTTGTTCTGCGTGTCTCTAAGTGAACAAGATTTGCGGTGTAATGTACTACACGCTCATGGATTTGTCATATGACACTATATCAGTATGTGCACATAATCTCTAGAGCTGCTGTAAGAAGTTTATTTCATGAGCATTTCAGAGTTTCATTTAAGAAAAGCGCAGGCACTGGAAATCAATCGCCTTAATAATAAATAATAAAAATCCAGTTAAATTAAACATTCAGATGAAAAATGCTGTGCTATAATATTCACTATAGTACACTGTATTAAATTCTAATATTCTGTTCTATTAAATATTGCAAATTAGGCTGTACTAAAATATACTTTAATGTTTAATATGGTCAGGTTCAAAAACATTAGTACTAGTACCTAGGAATTTAAATAAATACATTTTATTGCGGTTTACTATACTAAATACCACAGTATACTACAGTATTATTTCATATGGGCAAATGTAATACTGTTATCTAATAAAAAAAGGAAAAAACCAACACAGAAATATTACAATGGAAAAAACTGCAACAGATTTAGGAAAAACTGATTTCATATGGTCATAATATATACACAACTGTATGTCACAACCTTTTTGTCATTTACCCGTTTATTTATGTGATGAACTGCAGTTGTGTTAAAAGTTTTTGGCCTGTGCTAAACCTATGCAAATAAGTTAATGTACAGCCCCTCCCAAGCTAGCTTCAGAAACACCGCAATGGAGATGTGGTTTCTATAGTTACACTACAGAACATAACTACGATTGACTTTGGATCACAAATGTAACACTAAAGTTACTAAAACATTTCAAATCCAAACAATATTAACAGAACAGAGAGCAAAAAAGTAGTGCTGCCCCCGACTAGTAGTTCTTCATTTAAGCAATTAGTCGAATAATCGCACATTTTCATATTAATGTAATTAATGCACATTGAAGACATTATGATTTAACTAGTGTTTTTCCTCCCCATTACACAGCCTTATAATACCGTTTCAGCCATAGATAAAATAGTGTAGTCTCGTTTTTAATGGCAAAATAGTTACATTTAGTTTCTTTTCTTTATTAAGATAATTTAGAAAAATGTTTTTTTTTAGTGAGTATTTTTAGTTCGCTGTAGCATGAAGTATGCTTTAGGACCTTGGGGAATCCCTGGGCGGAGTGGTGCACTGTAAGAGAAGGCTTGTAAATTAATGTGACTTCTTGAAAATAAGTTGCGCATATGCGCAGCGCCGTAAACTTTTAAGGCGCATACTGACTGCGTGACATCACATCACAAGCTTTTTATATTTTCGCAACTAACCACCCAATAAAAAATTATTCGACCAAGCCTTTTCTTATCGACTAACGTTTAGTCGACTGTTTGGGGACTGTTTTTTTTTATACAAAAAAAGTATAAAAACTGGACCAAACATGCAAAAGCTTTTATTTTATATGAATACATTTATATTTGTTCATTTTGCAGATGCTTTTATCCAAAGCGACTTACAAATGAAAAAGATATTACAATATATTACAATAATTGTAATATTTAAAACTATGTTTACATGTAGGACCAGTGTTGAACCTAGTAAGGGAAGCATTAAAGAAAGATTAGACAGTGGAAAAGAAAGAAATGTTCACATCAAATCAGTGATGTTTGAAAAGGAAGCTGTTGTGGCCCCTAAATTGTTTAAAAATCTAAAATAGTTAATAAGGACGAAATGAAACATTTTTACAATTAGGGCAAATACTTATTGACAGCCCTAAGGTTCTTTGTTAGTGCCATTTTACACATTCTGAATTACACTGCATGGTAATGAGTTAGATACCCATGCTAGACATGGCCAAAGCTAAAAAAATAAACAAACAAAAAGTGGCCACACGCCTCAACAATTAATACTACGTAGTACTATTTTGTTTGGTACGGTTTAACCTACAATAGTTAATACTACACAACAGTAGGACTTAATACATTTCACTACTAATCATCTTCAACTGAAAGTTCAACTTAACCAGATTTGAGTGCAAGTCGCCGCAAAGATGACTGAAGCCTGTGCTTTCCTCAAATGAAACGGTAAAAAGTTTTTGAAATAAACGTTTAGATATTAGGTATTCACGAGTCTACTAAGATCCGAAAACCCGTTTTACATGTACCTCAGACACGGGTTGGGTATAATATTAGTGGCTTTGAGTTTTAGGTAATTTAAAATAAATGTGTTTTTGCCGTTTAAGAAGACCCGAACTATTCTGTACATAAACAGTGGATGCATAGAGATCCGGAGCTGTAGCTACATCCACACAACTTATAATTGGCTAATGATGGTTCTGAGAAGCATGCTCCTGGTGAGTGCAGGGCTGCAGACTGCACACACATTGATGGCGTTCAGGTCCAGTTGGGTACGGTTGGGTCTCAGGTCGGGCACAAAAAAAATTATGCCTGTTGAGTTCAGGTAAAGAGTGATTCGGGTCAGGTACAGATCTTTGGACCCGAGAAGACCTCTACTCTCAGAGCAGCTCTAAAGATTAAGTTTCTGTTTTCACCTACTCTTATTGCACCTGTCAAGTAGTTCCAGTTCTGTCGACCGCATTACAGTTCTATACCACTTCGCCAAGTTTCACTGAAATAACAGAGGGGTTTTACTGCAGCCTACAATCCATCACAGCACAGACCAAAATAATTACAAAATAATAACCGCACACATTACCAAAATAAATACAAATACATACATTGAAGAGAATAAAAAAAATAAATAGAAAACACAGAATAAAATAAAAGGTTATAGACTACCTTTTTTCTCTTCATGCTTACAATATAAAATTAGAACAAATAAAAATATTGGTAAGCATACTTATTCACAGCATTTTTTTTATGTAGGTAATAGAAAATTTGAGAGTATAAATTAATATCGATACTTGTTTACAGGTTTTTGTTCCTCACTACTGCAAAGACTCTCTTCTAACATTTTAGATTTAGCAGCGAGGGCTTGAGAAGATGCAAGTTTCATGGACGCTTTGTCTCATGGCTATATTACCACCTCAATTAGTTCTTAAGGCAGGCGCACACCGAGATCTGGCCAAGATTTGGCAGTTTCAGACAAATTAGGAAAATTTCAGAAAATCCTAGGCTAAACTCTGTAGTCTTTAATTGCTAGTGTGACAGGTTCGCTGACAGCTGATTAATGATGATCACTGCAACCGAATTTGTCCTCCAATAATATTCTGGCAGTGTCAGAAATTTTAGGACACAGTCCTGCGTTGTGGCTTCTCCAAGAACAAGCTATAATGTAAAACTGCGGACAATTCTTGATGTTGAAAAAATGAAAATCCGCAGGTGCACCATAGAAAACTAACATCCATTACTTTCAAAAAAGCATTCTTTTTCATACCTGGAGTCTCCACCCGTTGGTAGTGGTAGGGATTGACGCAGACTTCATCCTTCTTGAGGTTGAAGGCGTACTCGCAGGTCTCAATGGCGCGCAGTTCGTGGTGGCTGTGCAGATCGGGCCATCGCCACAGGCGGCAGTAGATGACATGAGGCAGACCTTTACGGTGAGACACCTGCAGACGCCCGTCCAGAGATCTGACCCAGGTGTTCACAGAGAGGGCAAGAGAAATGGAAGAGGGGGAAGACGTGCCGAATGACAAGAGAAAGACATGCATGGATGAAGGGAAGAGCGAAGAAAGCAAGATCAGACAACAGAGAAATGTTATGCTCGTAATGCTTAAATGATCTAAAAAAAATTGGCTTCAATTAAAGAATAATATTTTAAAGCAGTGGTTCTCAACGGGTGGACTGAGACTAAATAAACAAATGACACAAACTAACAATAAAAGCTTGCAATGTTAGTTTAACAAACTTAATGGATCATACAAATGGGGAACACACACACTTTCCCATCTTTTGTTAACAGCCAAGGCTTTTTGTTAAATGAAACTATACAGCATTTTGGCTAGCTAAGACTTAATAGTTTAAAAACATTTGAATACACCTGATGTCTGAACTGAAATTCACAAATGCTTAAGCAAAACCAGTTGAGAACCATGTGTTTATAATTCATGGATTCACTTTTCTAAAGTGAGTTTTAGTAAAGTGCTTTAAACTAACAAATATGGTATCTAAATGTACTAATAAAGGAACGGCTTAATCTAATCAAACTTTAATAAAAACACATTAAAGTGCTTAATTCACACCCCAAGAGCCCCTTGCACCCCTTCATCCCCACCTGTGGCCCGTGGGGTGAGTGTGGCACAATGTCAGGAGAAGATAGTCACCTGGTTTGGTCAGGGTAGCTGTAAAGGCCTGAGGTATCCCACTGTTCTATCGTATTTGGTGTACTCAGTCCCCAAATTTCAGAGCAATTGCTGTGCACAGAAAGTAAAATAAAAAAAAAACAAAGAACACAAAGAAACAAAAAAATGATAAACATGGGGCATGATTCATTCAAAAATACCAAGATGAAGTACTATGGGGGAAATTGAAGGGCACCGTTTTTTTTTATTAGAGATGTTCCATGCAGTTCACCTTAAGATGGCAAACACCACAGTCCACCTCGAATAAAAGAAGCCACTCTAATGGAGAATTCACAAACAACAGTGAGATGAGAAAACATAGGAGAAACAGTGCATAAACTCCACCATGCACATTATATATTGAACAAACAATGTTTATATATAAAGACGTTCCAATCAGGGGCTATTGTTGTTTAACTACATCACGAGAGAGAATGCTATCGGTCAATCAGACACGCACACATAGGATAAAAGACAGACATGGTGAAGTGATGGGAACGGGACTCGCACAGGCTTTGATTGTGACTAATGACATTTTTGCTCCCTGTGGTGTACTGGGCTGAAAAAGGATTTGAAAGATAGCGACTCAAAGATGATATGCCAAAAACCTGTCATAGCTTTATCACATGTGGGCCTAAAAAGGCCTTTTTAAATGCCTTAAACTTTATTTGGTACACTGTAATTAAACATAGTACTAAGCGTTTTCTTAAAACATCTTTTTTTTTTAGGAGACAGGAAACGGGCTTTGTTTTTGTAAATATTACAGATTGAAAATTAACCCAACAGTTACACAGTAAACAGTATATTAATTGTAACGTATGCACTTGTTTACCTTTTTATTTAAGTGTTGTAAAAGCTACTTTAAGCACTTACCAAACAAACTAACCAACATTAAAACACTTAACGAGACAAAAGGAGTGTGTTAAAAGAAAGCCACTAACATTAGAGTTGGTTATCCGATCACTGCATGTGTATGACTAACCCCATTCCTGTAAACTACCACCTAAAAATGTATGACACTGACCCTGATGTAATGCTGTTACCAAAGATATTGAAATATGGTCGTGTAAAGTATAGCATGTCCTTACCTCTTCAGAAAATTAACTTTTTATGAAGTCTTAAAAAGACTGTTGAATCTTATTCAACAGTAGATTAATTCAGACCTATGGAAATGAAGCACTTTACATCCACTTTACAACTTTTTAATTTATGAAGCGTAAATTATGCATAAATGAAACGAATAATTGATTTTTAAATGGCTGATATGATCACTAGTAAGCGACAATTTAACAAACATAGTGCAAATGAACATAGCATGAAAATACACATTACACATTACTCAATTTGCAGGCATTTTTATAAATATTTATTGACAAGGTTTTCAGTAGACCTGGGGTAGACAATTGCAGATGATATCTAATGAAACTCTTATATATTATATAACTTATATAATGCTACTTACAAAGATTATTATTTTGTGCATTGGGTGTAATACAATATGTTGACATGGTAAAGGTTAAAAAAACATTTTTCACATACAGTACATTATTGCGTCTCCCTTTTAAAACGCGCACATTTTTACAAATCTCATCACTCTGAAAAGCGCAGTGTGCTCTGACTGGCCAGCTGATCAGTGTGTTGTGATTCTCTGAATATCTTAAGCATGTGGTGGAATTGTTACACTCCTCACCATAAACGTCACCAGTGCAATAGTACCCGGCACGTTCAGCTCTGCTTTAACTTGAGTGGCCAGTGCGAGACAAAATATGCACTCAGTTTCTACACTGGATGCAGTCACACGATGCAACGCAACAAAAGACCAGAGTAGACAATATAGTAGACATAATCAGTAAGTAGTGTCAAACCGCACATGTACAGTGTAGACATGGTGTACCTCATTTAATTTATGCAATTACTTAAAATTACTATTTTAATTAATTAAATGTGAATAAAGAAATATTAGTTTTGTGAGATAACCGATGACAACCTCAACAAAAGGCAGCAGGGGGCGTGAGAGTAACGCCGGACGCCATGAGAGTACTATGGATGCAACTATACAGCTGGTCCATGGTTCAATACAATATTTGATTTTTAACCAAGTTTTTCAGTTCGGTTCTGATGGCTCGGCACATTAGAGCCAGTGTTTTTCAGCTAGAACATGATGTGCAGTAATTTGAAAATGTTCTGTATTGCAGTGAAAATGGATTGCACCACAACAAAATAAGCACTTGCACCAATGCTCTCAAAAATATATTTCTGGAGCATATGCGACCAAAACGGTTGCAATTTCGAGCCATTTCACATTTTATGTAAAAATGTGTTTTTTGAACAATAAACCATGTTAATGCAATGTATACAACCCTCTACACTGAAAGTTAATTACTCGCATACGGCAGTAGATTTCCTGATAGGCGACTAAAAAAAAAAAATCTGTAATTAGCCTATGGCTAGTAAATGTTCAGGTTTTAATCACCTATGATTGAGTTAGACGCAAAGAATAAGTTTAGCGAAGACATAATTTCAATGCCTGCTCACCCCGCTACACACGGTCTCATAGCCGAAAACGTTCTCTATTGGTATCTTTCACACACATACTTAACGGTCTATCTAACGCTGTTGGATTAGAGCGCTGTCAATTTTAAAATGCTCAACACCATTGGATTAAAATGCTGTCAATCACTGCTTGACTGGTTTACTGTACTGTTCTGTAATGGATTCGAATGGATGCAAAAAAATACATTCCAGTCTGAGCAAAGAAAGTGCAAAGAAAATGAAAGAATGTAGTCTATTGATAATAAATTCACATAGTCTAGTGGCAAGAGAAAGACATTTGCTAAGAAATTTTAGATTAAATTCATATGGATCAGTCATATTAAAAAGTGCTTTAAAAAGTCTGGCGAGACTTTAGATAGAGATATTCATACATAATACATGTTTAATATTATTGTTCAGTTGCATTGTTAATGCATTTTATGCTTATTGTCTGGCGAGTAAAATAAAAAAAATACTAGTAAATGGCGACTCAAGCTTCATTGTGTCCGTAAAGGGTTCTGTATTACAACAAACTAAACGATAGTTTTTAACAGTCATTTGACCCCCTTTAAAAGAACTGAACTTACAAACGAGAAAGCTATACTTTTTAATTCTATATAAAAAGTAATAATATTAACAAATTAAATGAAATGAAACTGGTTCAAATTGAGCAGCCTTAAATATTACCTGTACGCCAAACACAAATGTTTGTTTATAGTTGCTCAAAGTTTTAAGCCCCTTTGTTTTAATGGCTACTATGAATGTTTCTTCCATTGATCAATAATATTAAGATTATCTAAGAATAAATGTTTTTGCAGGGGATGAATTCATCCTACCCACATAAATATTGCTTCTATGCATAAATTGTGATCATGCATTTATGCTGCAATTAATTAAAGAGATGTGTGGAAATCCACTGATGTGTGCTTCCACTCTAAAGCCATAAGTCATAATTAAAGTATGAAAGGCCAGACAGACAATGGAGTCTTCAGGCTACAAATCAATAAACTTAAAATAAATATAATAGGCAGCAGTCTCTCACTGTCCTAACAAAAGAGAAAGCTTCCTCACATTCTTTTACTCTAAAAGCATCTTACAGATACACTATCAGCACTTCTACACAAAGACCTGTGCCGATAACCCAAGCGGCTGAGAACAGGAAGTCAGGTCGAGAAAGATATGGGTTTGCTTTTCCTTTAAACAAGATAAACAAAACCAGTAATTAAACGCAACATGACAAAACCTTAAGTTAACAGCCTCTTATAATGCATAGTATTTAATGTGAATATGTTGAACTTCCATAACTGTACAAAAAACACTCCTGCCAAGATTCACGAGTTAGTTAAAGTTAAAGAAAAAACTGCATTTAAAACCAGTAATTAGAGCACTGTGCTGGTGTTCATGTGCACTCATCGAATTAATGCCTATATGATTTATAGGCGGTAAATGTTTTAATGTGTGGCCGCATGTGCTTTAAAGCAAAAACATTTTGTTAAGACTTCACGTTCATTTAATTAAAATGCCATTTAACAACTTGAAATAAATGCACTCAACACAGTCTAGCTTTTTCTCACAGGTATGCAAGACAGATTGTAGAGGACAGTTTGTGTTAGAATAGCTTTTGAAATAGCCATTACCACACCAGACGTTCTCACCATTCTCCAAGGTTAGGGAGGAGATTAGCAGCAGAAACAGTTTCCCACCCTTTGAAGCAGGGAAGACAAAGCACTCGGAACGACTGTGCCCTGATCAGGCCTTCAGAAAAAGACCTGACTTCGAATTAATTATCATTTAACTTTTTAAGATTTAACATGTATTAATAGAGTTCGAGAGGAAAATCTGACAAAAGTTTTGACAACAGCATTACAACATGATGCCAGTGCTAGGATGTAGTGCTAGTATTGCTAAGGTCCTGGGTTCAATACCAGGGATTGCACATACTTATAAAAATGTATAGACCAATTCACAAGATGTAAACAACACTGGTCGAGAGGCACGTCCTGTTTCAGTTTTTTTGTATTTCATATGTATTTCACAAGACGTTCATTAAACGTTTTAATTTTGTAAATGTTCTGTTGTATTTTGTTCTGAAACAGTAGTGTTAAAAACCGAGACAGGAAGTGCTTCTGGACCAGTGCTGTTTACATCTTGTGAAATGGTCTACAGTACATTGCATTTACAAGTCACTTTGGATAAAAGCGTCGGTCAGAAAATCAATTTAACTTCACCGTTCTCTGAAACAACTGAATTATCAAATGTTGATTTCCATGCAATTTTACACTATTCATTATAAACATTATATTTTATTTATTATTACACTATATTTTTACTATACAAGTAATTTCTGGGACTCAATTCTTTTAAACTAAGCATTTCAACATATGTGTAAAACACCTGGGAGACAGTAATTTTTGTTTGTAATTTTGTCTTCATGCAAGTCCCTAAACGACAGCTTAATTCCTTAGCCTAGCATAATTAACCCTAGTATATCTAGAAAGTATTAATGTTCCACGTTCCTCTAAAATGAACCAACATGGACTTGACAAGTGCTGATGTAAAAGGGTGAGGCTTTACAGAATGACCTTAACACGAGTCGAGACAGATGCTGGAGAAATCATTTAAAGAAACAAAGGGCTGATATTCCACCACTGTAGACGCAACTCAACATCATGCCTTCACCTTCACTGATGAAATAGCACACGCAATGATATGGTTAAGGTTACAGTTAACCGGTCATGTTAACCGAATATTTTGTATTGACTGAAATTTATTTTAGCAATGACACACACAAAAAAAAATCAAAATGGCATCAATCATTTAGCCAGATTATATGGCACTCTAAAATACTGTTCTGATTGGCTAGGTGTGGCATTGCAAGGCATGTTATCCTCACTGCTCAAAACATACAACACAGAGTCATCCGGGTAGACAGTCAACTTGTCTTTGAAAATAACGTCTGAATAAATCCGACAGAAATATGCCTAATTATTAGCATATGATATTATATACAAATGATCAAAGTAGAACTATTATGGAAAGTCAACTTTTATAAATAGTTTTATAAATAGTTCAATAACCCTATTGTGATAAAAATCCATCCATTTGTTTTCTTTTAATCCTCATAAACCTCAACAGTCTAATACTACAGATGGATCAAGATAAAGGATGTGTGTGACGTTAAACACTACCGACCACTGGATACAGCCAATGAGGGACACTGCTGTATTATTATTGTTTCCGCCCCAGCCAGCTTTACAAAGACTGCCCAGACAGGCAACAGGACTGTGAGCATGGGGTTAATTCTTACATGAACGGGTTGTGTAGTGGTATGACTTATAGCTACTACATCGGAAACCAGAGTTCGAAACCAGTCTCTGCAACTCTTTTCTTTTGTGCTATGGTGATATAGGTGACCACAGTTACACTACGGAGCAGGTGTAGTGACAAGAATGTAAGACTAAAGAGAAAAGCCTTCATTTATTTACTCCTAACATGTGAGCCGCTGAAGACGCAGTGGATTAGTAGCGCACACATACAGTAGCTCCCTGCATTCTCTACCACTGACAGTAATGCAAAACTGAATTAGAAGTAATAAGTCTGATTATCAACCGTCAAACCATCACGTTCTATATAGTATGAATGCGGAAACTATGAATGAAATTCTGACGTGACCCCAAGACCACCATTTTCTTGTGCATCACGTGACATACATTCCTCACAGCAGCCCGAACATTTAAAGAGTTTGCCACTTCTGCGCTTGATACCTAGGCGATGTTTTCCAACAATCTTGCCGTTTCCACAGTCGACCTCCAACAAACATTAAATTGCTTCAAAATTAAACATATTTTACAGCCAATTTACAAACATATCCCATCGATTTACGTTGTTTAAAAATTAATAAAAGAATTATTTGGATATGTTAAACCTGCAGCACCAAAAAAGCACAAGCACAACGTTTTTCCTGAGGTAAAATATGAACTTAAAAATAGCCGCTTTGACAGATTTTGATAAAATAACGCAGTCTCCGTCTTCTTCTCTGCTGGCTGACTCAGCTCCGGGGCTCATGGGATAGAAAAGTGTCCATCGAATGAACACTTCAAAATCTAACCGGAAGTAGTAGACCATCCGGTACTTTTCGCCTACTGTTTTAGCTTACTATGAATTCGGACATACTACAGTTTGGTTTCAGTAGACTGATTTTAGCCTTCTTTATATATGTATGGTAACAATATGTTTTTTTGTGTTTCCATACAGTAGCTCCCTGCATTCTCTACCACTCAGACAAACGCACCAAAAACCTCACATTCTTAATAAGTCTGATGAATTTACATTTACAGCATCAATTATCTGTGATGTATTTTAAGCTGAAACTTCACAGACACATTCTGTAGACCCCAAGACTTATATTATATCTTGTAAAAAGGGGCATAATAGATCACCTTTAAATCAAACTACATAAGTATTTAGTTTGAACTTCATGCCTTGTCTGATAGGAAACGTTTTTCCTCCTATTAACTTATTAACAGTCGACCTGAACAAACATTAATTTATTCCTTTGCTATGTGTGATGGTGAACATGAAGTAACACACAATCTCTCTTCATCTGCTCTTGTCATAAATAAATAAAAGCATAACTTTGCCTATATGCTTATCCTGTCAGTTCATGATTAAATAAAGTGAACAAAAACTAAAGTTATTAAATGTCTTATTAAAATATGAAAACTAAATTGAGGGGTAATGACAGATTATGATGAAATTTGTACGACCCTGTCTGTCAAAACAAAGAGAAAATCTAATGCAATCACCGGGTAAAATTTACTTAAGGCCATTTTATATGTTCTAGAGGCCAAAGCACTCAACACGTTTTTTTTTGTGAATGAGAACATTTTAGCTTACTTCTCACACAAAGCTACAGTTTGGTTTCAGTAGACCTGGAATATAGCATTCTTGTCATATGGACTGCTAACAATATGTTTTTTTTGTGTTTCCATGGTTTAAATTTTTAAAGACATGAGTATGACTTGCCATTGTATAAAAAGATCTATGAAAAGACTCTTTAAAATAAAAGCAAACAGATTTGCAATTATCTTAGGATGAAAATTTTATATTCAGGTGAACTAAGTTTTAAACTGCAGAGACTCGCATCTCAGAACTGCAAGATTAAAACAACACTGACCAATGAAAGCAAACACAGCGTTCTGTTGTTGGCATACCTTGGGATAGTGACACACTTGGTGTTGCAGTTTTGTGTTGTAATGGCTTTCTCCAGCTCATCCAGTTGGCCCGTCTTCTTCAGCTTCTTCACAAGGCTTTTGACAGCCTTCTCGCACCATTTCTCCTCCTGGCCATTCTGTTCTCCTCCCCCTCCTGCTCCGCTCGAACCACTGGCGGACTTCTTCCAGCCCAGCAGACGCTTCACCACAGGTGGGGTGAAAGGCAAGATGGAGGACATTTTTTGGGGTGTCCAATTAGTGGTCAGCCCCCTGCTGGGCAGGTGGAGTTAGAAACAGACAGAGGCTTGAAGAATGGAGAGGAACAGACCCACGTTCCTAACAGAGGGTCTCTGGGCTGATTATGAGGGAGCAGTGGAAAGAATGCTTGGGGGGAAAAGGAGAGGAAAAGGGGGAACAAGGGATTACCTGAGTGAAGAAAAGCAAAAATCAAGAACATGACAGACCCTAAATAAACAAAACCAAAGGGGTGATACAGGAACCATTTCCCTAATATTTTCCCTACAGATCTTTAATTGCAACCAGAAAGTATTTTAAGAGCAATTTTTGTTGCGAGATCAAAATTTTGACTAAATTTTGACTCAAAACTGGCGTGTATAAGGGGGCATGTATGCATGCATGCATGGGGGACCGCAAGAGTCACAAGAAAAGGAATAAAGTTATTATTTTAATGGGCAATAAAAAGTGTGATTATAAAACAATTTTTAATGAAATGCCAAACATTCATAAAATTTCCAATTTAAAAGGATTGAGAAAAAACAACAAAACACTCAACAAATGCATTTTAAAGTGCATTATTGAATTCCTAAACAAATGTATTTGAAAATGCAAAGCAGCGCGCAGGAATGGTTTAAAGCACAGCTCAGAACGCAAATGTCTTTTAAGACCCAAAAACGGAAATAACAGAACTAGCCAAACTAACTGACAAGATGATTTCCGAATATTTGGTCTTAAAGCAAATGCAAAAGCAACCATTTGGCGAAATTTTGGATTTAACCCAATTGCAATTTTAAACCATTTTTTGTAATATGTGTGATAAATAAACTTATCTAACATGAAGGGGTTTATATTTGTTTCATATTTGTTTGCATGGTGTGTGTGACATGATTATTTGTTTTGTAATAAAGTTCTGTTTAATATAAGCAAATGTCATTGTACTGTGTTTTTACACGTCTGATAACAGGTGGGAAAATTTAATCACCCTCACATCCCTACCCGCTACTTCTGTGACTGTGCCATCTGAGAGGGTGTTCTCTGTGGCTGGATTGAGATTGCACTCCCGTTTTTGTCCTGAACATGTGGATATGCTCATTTAAAAAAAAAAATGAAGTAGGTTATGGTTATAAAGAGTATTAAATGATGTGCACATACGTGCCCGTCATTTAGGCTATTCACAATGTTAATTGTTTATGTCTAACCTAAAATCATTATGGCTTAAGTTAATATTCTGTATGAAATAACCTTTAAAAAGGTTTGATTGTTTTTTAAATTACTATGAATGTTCATGCTCGTTTTGAAGCGGAAATGGCCCATCTTTAAGACCGGATGATATATGGTTTTTGGACTGTTGTCATTTGATTGTTATTATATTAATATGTTTCAGACCGTAATAAATAAAATTACTACATAACTTGAGTGTAAATGTTTGTCTACTTTACATGCGTGCGTGCATGCGGTGAGGGGTGCAATTTTATTATAATATTCTAATATTTCCTAGCGATCTTAGAATATTATTTAGCTTGAAATGCCCATCCCTAGCACTTGTTGAGTGTTTAATGTTGTTTGTTCTAAATCCTTTTATAATTGTAACTATTTATTAATAGATTAATATTTAATAACAATCGTTTTTATAATCACACTTTTTATTGCGCATTAAAATGATACATAATGAATTACTTTATTACTTTTCGTGTGACTCTTGTGATACTCCATATATGGTGAGACATCAATAATTTTAAATCTGGAACCAAAGATAATTCAAGTTATCAATGTGTTACTATATTTCATTTTAACACTCAGATGTCCTTGTTTTGGTTTCAATTTGGGATAATAAATGTGAAACATCAGTGTATATATATATTTATAAATATATATATATATATATATATATATATATATATATATATATATATATATATAAATAATGTTTCACATTTATTATCCCCCAGAGCAGTTTGTATTATTTATACATGTATACATGTATTGTATTATATATACTTGGTATTTGGAACTGTAATATTCTGTGACTTTGACAACTCATTTTGCGACAATAAATTCAAGTGGTATTGACAGAATGTCAATGTCACAAAACATTTTCCACAGAGAATGCAACACAGAGTTTAATTTGAGTTGCTTAAATTAAATATTTGTTATGTGCAACTTGTTATTGGAAACAACAACAAGGCCATGTTTTAAACATGGAAAAGCACTTAATCACTGGTTACATTGGGCATACAAAATACCATTATGCTTGGTCTGGGTGGCATTCGTCTTATTGAAAGGTTTAAAATAACTGTGCATTTACACAGTGCACTTAAGAAGTACAAAAAGTTACCAGTTCTATGACATCATTACGCTTACTATAATTACTTTTAATCAACACAAAAGACATAAACAGGCAGACAAATGCACTTCAGCTTGAAACTTTTAAGAGCTAATGAACTTCACTGTATGAACAAAGTAAGCTATAACTATGCTAGAGGATTCCCTCCATAGTCGTTCCCATACCTTAACTGGTAGCAGCGTACAAGGTCACGGGTTCGATTCCTAGGGTACACACTTTGAGTCGATTTGGATATAAGCGTCTTTTAAACGCAAAAACGTAAATGCAGATGGTAGACCCTACTGAACTAGACTGAACTGTTCTTTTGGCCAAAATATATTGATGAACAACAGAAATGTGTGGGAGCATCACATGTGTCTTTATAAAGTCACACAGTTGAAGTATTTGGACCATCAAAGGGATGGAGGGGCATCATGAGGCGCGCGAGAAACGTTTTAATCAAACCGACTGAAGCTTTGTTGGGTCTTATAGACGCGGTTGGACGTTCAAAATCATTAAAGGAAAATAGTCATCTATCACGTTACTCAGGTGAACGTTAAACAGAGTTCGCTTTCCGAAAAAGCAATATTTCTGAACACACACGTCAAAACTGTCGTTTGGTTCAGATAAACAAATCTATAGTTTTTGAGACACTGGCAGAAACTAGCGCGTTGACGTCATTTAAGCAAATTGTCCAATTAGCGAGGAAAAACAACAAAAAACACAAAATCAACATTATCTGCATTTGGTCGCAAGACTCGAAACATACAAAACACATAAAATCGTTCCTAAACATCAATAGCTCTAGTTTGACTTGGTTAGCTTGACCATTTGTGATTAAACGCATTGTTTACCGACTCTGGTGATATGATGCTGGATCACGGACTGGCTGCATGGGCCGCTAATCGACTCCCTGTTTGCATATAATATAACAAGCCCCATAATCGATACATTTGCACCACCCGCTGCATTGTACGCCATTCATCTAAATACGAATAAAAACTGCACTGCTATTACTAGCTCTTCTGTGATTACTGATTTTGTGTTAACCGCTAGCAGCCTGTGCTACTTTCTTTGACAGAAAAATAAACAGATTTCAAACGGGTTTGAAAGCGTTATCTTTTTTATAACTTGAAACTCACCCTTTGAGTAAGAAGCCGTTTTTCTAAGAAATGCGTCAAGTAAAATCCAAGCTAAATGGATTATTCGTAATAGTGTAAAAATCTTAAAAAATATTTTCCTTTCCCGTAGCCGAAATAAAACTGCAGACGAAGAGCGCTGATGGGCGCAACCTAACTTAAAGCGCACAACGCGACACGCTGTCAGCATAAGCCCCGCCTTTTATGTTTTCTATTGGATAAGGACAAGCCGGCCAAGACCTTTCCCAATGCTGATTGGTTAAAAATTACGTCCGTCTTGCAGGAAAAAAAAAGTAATACGAAAACTAGATATAGTTCTTATTGGCTAATCAGATTTTCTCTTAAAATCAGTGACGTTGAGGTTCTGGTAGGGAGACAGTGGTTTGTCAATGTGTCTGTCCATCAATTGACATCATTATAAACAGTTGCGGAGGGAACGTACGCGAGTTTTTGCCTCTAAATAACGTAACACTCGCAGAAGGACTATATTCGTCCGCCATTCAGTACAGGACAAATAGGACCGAAATAGCCCATAAACTTGTCAACGTACCAAAACATGGGCTATGAGCAAAAAAACAGCCGATTATAATGAAATGTTATCGTGCAAAGATTTTATTTCACAATGGCAATGTGGGTGAATAATCCTCAATAATAATAAATAAATCCTCATTTTTAACTAAAACTTTGCAGGGGCGTCGCTCAAATACAATAGATATTAACAAAATGCCCCAATATCATTACTATGAATAGAGGAGAATGCAAATACCGAGAAAAGTTTCTCCTTTAATAAAGCGAGCCAATCTTTAATCGATAAAGAATATTTAAAAAAATTGATGTCATGTTGATGTCGCGCTGTTGATGTCATGTTAAATTATTGATAGGAAATATGTTATTTAATTGTGAATTTAGTCAATGATATTAAAGATATCAGTCTTTCCTCATTCAGGCAGATAACTGTGGTCTTGCTATGATTGAAATAGCTGTCCGGAGGCGTTGCAACCATGGCTGCCGAGTGCCACGACTTTCAGAAAAGAACTTTGGTTATAACTAGGCGGGATAGGTTCCACATGGGCTTAAAGTTATAGGGCAAATGATATGGACCCCTTGTGTGTTTACCACATGTATGTGGTCCACATATAGGTATGCCCATGTTGTTTGATAATGTGGGTTCTTTACAGACTTAATGTTGGCAAAATAATTTCATGTTTAAAATGTTTATACCTTTAAACTTTATGAAATGACTACATTTGGTTGATAATTATTTTAAATATAAGAATAACACACTTTTGATGTCTTTTAGCACAGTGACTGTAGGCTTACTCAAGCCTGCAACCACATGGAGAGATGACTGGGGGCACATGAAATCATTAAGTGGGCTTAACTTTAAACCTCATCTCTGCACCCTTTCCAGCAGAACAAAATTGAAGAACCACTAAAGAGAGTCACATAAAGCAGAAGAGAGGCACTTGTGGTGTGTCTTTAAAAACCAAACACTGCACAAAAATATTATCATGTACGCTTGTGTTTAGTCTTACATCCAACAATAAAACCACCTTGTTTGTTTATGAGACATTCTTGTCGCTCCGATGTAGAAACAATGGTCGACTGCATCCAAATTGCAGGGAGCGGAAAGTAATAGTAGAAAGTAGAGTCTGACAGCTGTTGTGAAAATGCCAACAGTCTGTTTTACAAATCTGTTTTATAAGGATTCAAAGAGGTGTGGATGGATTTTTCATAATAGGTCACTATTAAACAATTAATTTTACACTTGACTGTAAATGTGCCAATGTAAGTGATTAGAATTAGGATTTAATGGTTTAAAATGTTGCTTATCAAAACACATGAGCATCGCAGTGTCAATACATTGTTAAGATAATTGTATATATGCCAGTTATATGGTGGGCACCTTGTTTAAGTCATTTTAGAGCATCTGGTGTTTGCTTCTGGGGTATCTGCCATACATGCCTTTTGTTTTAGAGAAACTCCTAAATCTTCATGAAAACCTCAACTGGTGGTTGTTACCAGAAGCAAACATATGTACCATAAAAGTTTTTACTTTATTGCTGTTGCCATTATTCAGTTCACAATGTCTGGGTAGCCTAACCCCTTGTAACACCACACCAGCAGAGGGAGCCCTCTCCTGAATATTGACTGTGTTCCGCTCCCTCTGCTGCACAGATTCACTTTCTTTTAGCTACTATTTAGCTGGGCCTGGCTAACAGGCCCTTGCGAAGTATTGCCAGTACACCTGCCTTACTGAGCGTTTTCCCTTATCGTCTTGACTATTGTGTGTATGACCATTGCCTGCCTTGTTTTGTTTTTGTTTACGGATTTTCCCCCGCTTGACGCTTTGATTGGACTGCCTTTCTGTTTATGAACTTTCCCTGCCAATGTTTTCGTTTTCTGCCTACTGTTTTGGATTTGGTTGCTGTGGATTTTAATAAACATCTGCATATGGATCCTAACACGGCCTCATCCTCGTTACACCCCTTAACTGTCACCACCTCTTTTTTAGTAAAGACTAAAATTGTAAAGTGCACCTTTAAATTGATGTAACTTTAGAATGCTTTGGTCTAAAAGCCTAATCTTGGTCTCATTTTAAAGAAAACATTTGGAATAAAAAGTTGAAAATGATTAATTAAAAAATAGTTTTTAACTATTTATAAGCAGTTATAAGTTTATTTAAAAAAATAATTAATGCTAAAAACTTTTTTCCTTGATGAAAAACTACATAATAAACATATATTTTTCTCTGAAATTTACCTAAAAACTAAGTCATAAGTCTAAACAAGGTTTTTAAAATTTGAGACTGATATCATTAAATTTGGGTTTCAGTGACACTGTTAGCTGCTGTACCAACAATAGCCACTAGGCCATTCATGCTGTCTGTGCATTAATAGTGACATTCCATAAATTACTGAAAAACATCAAAAATGGAACAAAAAACACTCTTAAAGCTTTCCAATGATATATAGTTTGTCAAGTGTTTTAGGTTTAGGAACAGGCTATTATTACTATTTTTTAAATAATAATCAAATGTGTCTCCCCAGAGGCCTGTGACATATAATATATTTAGCAAATTTGATCTCACTACATTATTCCTTTCACAAAAACATGATTAAATCTGAAATCTACACTCCTAGAGCTTTCCAATGATATATATAGTTTGTTAAGTTTAGGGACAGGCTATTATACAAATACATATAATAAACAAATGTGTCTCCCCCAGAGGCCTGTAACATATAATATATTTTAGCAAATTTGATCTCACTACATTATTCCTTTCAATAAAACATTATTAAATCTGAAAACTACACTCTTACAGCTTTCCAATTATATATAGTTTATATCATTGTCTCATGTCTCCCCCTCCAGAGGCCTGTGACACATAATATATTATATAAAAAAAAAATTCTCACTACATTATTACTTTCACAAAAACATGAATAAATCTGAAAACTACACTCTTAGAGCCTTCCAGTTAAATATAATTTTTTGAGATTGTTTAGGTTTATGCGATTGTGTTTATAAACCTGCATGCCTTCAATTACATCCTGGCAAATTGTTTCCCACCAGCTCACTCTGGGAGGCATTTGTTGTCGTTGTTATTTAAACTGTGTTTGTTGTTTGCTAATGTCAATCAACATGGAATAAATCACCACATTGTAAATATATTTGATTTCTAACTGGTTATGTTTCGATTATCTCAGCTGTTATTCCATCCTGACTCAACTACGCCAAAAGTCACCTCTTAAATATCAAGCACAACAACACAGAATGGGTAAATAACAAGCAAAATGTAAAGAATAACAGGCACCACTTAACAACAATTTTTAAATTAAACTAGTTCATTTAATATTTCTAGAACAAACCTGTATATTTTACTGGATTTAAAGAGTAGTTGCAAATGTTTTTGCTGGTAAGTTCAGTCTGTACAGGTAAAATGACACAAGCTGGCTGGTGCTGAACTGTGTCAATGTAAGCAGCCTGTTACTGATTACTCTTTTGAATTCTGCACACTGGCTGCTGAGTGTCAGTGGAACAGGGAGGCGCCGTGGGAAATGCTTATACATGGTTTGGAGTGGATTGGAGTGGATGATCGTCTACAATGTTGAGATCAACACTGTGTGCTAATCTGTGTTTCTGAATTGACTAACTCATCTCTTCACAATGATACAGTCAACCCCACTGTTACGTGCCGCATGTATTTTCTGTTTTATTTCGTATTTATTTTCAGGTCTCTGTTGGTTGGAGAGGACGGCTGTCAATCACCATCAAGGGCGTCGTCTCTGCAGCCAATCTGGAGTCATCCTCTGTTTAAGGTTTGTACTGGAGCCTCACATGAGTTGATTTTTGAGTTCAGAGGTGAGCCGTCCTCTTTGTACTTTTGTTTATGTAGTTTGTGTAGTTTAGTTGTGGCGTCCGCATTAATGCCACTTTCTACATTTTGCTTTGGGTAGTTGGATTAGAGGGATTTTGGGAACTTAGTTTAGTGATTTATGTTTTATTACTTTTGTTGATTTAGACGCCATCTTCGATCCTGAGTTTGTCTTAATTTAATGTTTCTTTTTTTTAATATATTATGCATTGTACATAGCTCACCCATTGGTTATTGGTTTAGACTTTATGGAATTAAAATCTTTGAGTAAATTAAACGTGCTCTCTGTCTGGTCCTTCTTATCTCTACTCTCCCAGCCATATTGAATATTAATGTTACGTTCCAATCCCTGGATTTTTAAAGGGTGCGTAACATTAAATGGGGGCTCGTCCGGGATCTATATATAAAAAAATATAAACCCGTGTTATTGAATATTGCTGGGACGAGAGAGTAGAATGACCGTGACTTTAGTAAATCGTTGGAGAATGTTTTTTTTTTTTTGTGTTGAGGCGTGACTGATTGACGAAGTGGTTGGGATATGTGGGCGTAATTATGGCTGATTTTGATCTGGAGAATTTTGTTAGTGCACCGTCTATTGAGAAGCTTGATAAATGTCGAAAGAATGATTTGATAAATCTTGCGGTTCATTATCAAATTTCGGTTACGACGCAGCAGTTGAAAAGAGAGATAAAGAGTGCTGTCATACAAAGGTTGGTGGAAACAAAAGTTTTGGTCTTACCTGTAAGAGTCGAGGAAGAGTCTCCTGGAGCCGATGTTCAGTTGCCGTTGTTAGGTGAGGAAGAGCAGCGTGGGGATGCTGAGGTAGAGGGTTCCGCTAAAGCTTCCTTGTCACCTCGAACCATTTACTCCGACTCAATGGGGACTGGAGGTGATGCCTTTAAAGTGCGCTTTGGCTGCGTGTCCAACTGGAAGCCGCATGAGAAAGCAGAAGAACGTCAGGCGAGGAGATGAATTTTCCATAAATTGGAGATTGAGGCGGATAAGCAGGTTAGACTGCGTGAACTTGAGTTGAACGCAGCTCAGAACGCAACTGCCTCATCTGTTCCACCATCGCAGATCGCTGGTGTTCCGTTGGGGCTTGGACCGCCGGTGACTACTTTTGATGTGAGTAAGCATATCTCTCTTGTTCCGCAATTTCGTGAAACAGAAGTTGATTCATATTTTAGTGTATTCGAGCGCATTGCGTCAGCACTAAATTGGTCTAGGGAAGTATGGCCGCTTCTTACAGTGTAAATTAACGGGTAAAGCCCAGGAGGTGTGTGCAACTTTATCTTTAGAAGATAGTTTAAATTATGATATGGTAAAGGTTGCAATCCCATGCGTGCTTATGAGTTGGTACCAGAAGCCTATAGGCAGCGGTTTAGGAATCACAAAAACATCTAGTCAAACTTTTGTTGAATTTGCCCCGAGAGAAAGGTGTTTTATTTGACAAATGGTGCATCGAGTAAAGTTACAGATTTTATTACGAGAACTTCTTCTTTAGAGGAATTTAAAAACTGTGTGCCCGAACGGTGATCGTCAGCACTTTGAATGAACTTCACACGCTTCTGTCTCAAGTGGATGAATTCGCGTGACACATAAGAACGTTTTTTACTTCCTTTCGTCCTGATAAAATTTAAGCTCGCTCCTCTGGACAGTCACGCCTGAATGTTGTTGCGCCCGAAGTCAAAGGAAGACCGAGAATGTTTTTATTGCCATAAGTTTGGCCATTTAATTGCTGACTGTTCCGTGCTGAAACGGAAACAGCAGAGCTCAGTGACTAAGAGCTGTTGGTTTTGTGAAAGCTGTGGAGGTTGACAACGCTGAGTGTAATGGTAGGCTAGATTCCAGTTATGAACCATTCCTGATGGAAGGGTTTGTAGATCAGGTGAACGTTAAAATGCTTCGATGGTAAAGCAATCTTTGTGGTTGTAGATGCACTGCCATTTTCTGAACACACACACTGTGGCAGTAATGTGTTGGTACAGGGTATAGAGATGGGACTCATCCGTTACATCGGATACATTTGCAGTCTAAACTTTGTACCGGATTTGTGAACATAGGTGTCCGAGATTGTTTGCCTGTGAAAGGGATAGAATTGATTCTTGGCAACGATTTGGCTGGGTGGAAAGGTTTTTCCTGTGTTAGAGGTTTTTGATACTCCTGTTGTGTCAGATCAGCCTGACGACTTAACTGCGAGGTATCCGGAAGTTTTTCCCGTTTGTGTCACACGAGCTCAAGCTCAGTCTTTAAATGGCTTCGATTTGTCTTCTTCCTTTATGGTACCTATTTTTGCTAATGATGTTTTTACCACAAGTTGAAAGTAAAGCCGGCTGAAAAGTTTTCTCCTGTTAGTTTGAACAGTCTGACGTTGCCTGTGACTCATGATAAAATTAGTTCTCGCGCCAAAGATCAGATGTAACTTTGCAGAAGTGTTTTTCTGTTGTTGTTCCTTTGGAGCAAGTTTTGTTAATGCGCAGGTGGTGTCCTGATAGTATGGATGATTCTGAGTGGGATGTGGTGTATCGTTGTTGTTCCTTCATGTTGCCGACAGCAAGTCTTATCTTTGGCTCATGATCAAGTCTGGACATTTAGGAGTTAAGAAAACGATACTGGATTCTGAGGCATTTTTTGGCCTGGTTTAAAACTGATGTTGCTAATTTTAGTCGCACATGTCGTACTTGTCAGATTACTGGCAAGCCGAACCAGGTAATTCCTCCAGCACCGCTCGTTCCTATTCCAGTTGTAGGGGAGCCGTTTGAACATGTTATTGTTGATTGTGTTGGGCCCCTACCTAAGACTAAAACTGGTAATCAATTCATGTTAACGATCATGTGCAGTGCTACGCGTTTTCCTGAGGCGATTCCATTGAGAAAAATAACAGCACCTGTTGTTGTCAAAGCACTTGTGAAGTTCTTTTCTGTGGTAAACTGATCAAGGCACTAACTTTCTTTCTAAATTATTTTCACAAGTTTATACTCTAAATATTTCTCACAGAGTTGCACCATCCGAGAGCAAGGTGCTTCGAACGTTTTCACCAAACGATGAAATCGATGCTTAGAAAGTATTGCAAAGATACTGGTAAAGACTGGGACGAGGGAGTTCCGCTAGTTTTATTTGCAGTTAGAGAGGCTGTGCAAGAAAGTCTTGGATTTAGTCCTGCCGAACTTGTGTTTGGACATACTGTCCGAGGACCTTTGAAAGTTCTCAAGGAGAGCATTTTGTCTCTGACGCCAGTTCGAAAATGAATGTTTTGGATTTTGTCAGTAAGTTTCGTGAACTTCTACATAGACTTGTTCGATGGCGAGGGATTCATTGAAGGTGGCTCAAGAAAACATGAAGTGTCGCTTTTGATCACAAGTCTGTTCATTGTTTCATGATCAAGTGCTGGTGTTGCTTCCGATTGTTGGTTCTGCTTTATCTGCACGATTTTCCGGTCCTTACGACGGTGCTGAAAAGTTGAGTAACACTGACTATGTGATTAGTAATTCCTGACATTTGTGTAAATATGTTGAAGGCATTTCACAGTAGAGAATTTTCTCGGTGGAAGTTCCACTCTTCGTAGAGAGGATGCTGATGTACTGTTCCAGATTTTGTAGCTACAGCATGCGATGTAAGTGTTGCGCATGTTGCTGATGTTGAGGATGAGGTGTGGTGTCCTGTCATTATCACTGAAGTCTTAAGTGACTTGTTATTTCATCTATCACATTTATCTGAACAACAAAGAAGTATATTGTGCATTTGATTAATGATTTTCCTTCCTTGTTTAATGATGTTCCTTCTCGTTATTTTAAGTTCTGCAGCACGATATTCAAGTGGGTGATAAGCACCATCAAACAGCATGCATACCGTGTGAATATCTTTTAGTGAAGTGGATTATTTGCGAGCATGGACTGGCTAAGCCTAGCTGTATTCCCTGGGATGTTCTAAAAAGTGATGGCACTGCTCGATTTTGTACTGACTATGTAAAAGTCAAAAGCGATTACTATTCCAGACTGTTTTCCTTTGCCGCTGTATGGAAGACTGTGTTGACAACCTTGGGTCTGCTCGATATGTCAGTAAATTAGACTTATTAAAGGGATACTGGCAAAGTACCTCTTACCTCCTCGTGCATCTGATATGCTTTGTGACTCCTGATAGTTTTTACAGTACTCTTTATGGCTTTGGGATGCGCCAATGCGCCACGCAGCTCATTAATATTGTACTTTCAGGGTTCTGAACTGTAATGCTTACTGGATGACTTGGTGGTGTATTCTAGTGACTGGTCAGAGCATATTTCTTTATTACAGGTTGTATTTGATCGTCTTGCTAATGCTTTGTGACAACACCTATTTGGGTAAAGAAGTAGGTCAAGGTCAAGTCCGTTGAAGCGAAAAGTTACAGCCATTGCCATTCCAACTACTCGGCGAGAACTTCAGATTTTTGGCATGGCTGGCTACTATCGTATTTTGTAAGAACTTTTCTACTATTGCTCAACCTTTAACGCCAGCCATCGTAAAAGTTTGATGACAAATGTCAACATGCTTTTAGCTCTATTAAAACTCTGATGTGTAGTGCTCCTGTCTTAGCAGCACCTAACCTGGCTTCTAAGTTTAAACTAGAGGTAGATGCCAGTGGCGGTTGGTCTTAGATGCCGTGTTGTTGCAGGAGGATGAGGATGAAATTGATCCCTATCTGTTACTTTTCAAAAACATCAAGTTAACTATTCAACAATGAGAAAAGAAGCTTTAGCATTGCTTATGGCTCTCCATTTTTTTGATGTTTATATTGGATCTTTATCCAGTTGTTGTGTTCACAGATCATAATCTGCAGGGCTATTTTGCAAGGTTACAATTTGGTCATTAAGCACAAGAAAGGGGGTAGAAAATGTGATTGCTCTCTGTCTTGTTGAAGCTCTAAGAATTGAAATTTATTTTGTATAGTTTATTCTTATGGGGGGAAGTGTTACGTGCGCATGTATTTTCTGTTTTATTTCAGATTTATTTTCAGGTCTCTGTTGGTTGGAGAGGACGGCTGTCAATCACCATCAAGGGGCGTCGCCTCTGCAGCCAATCTGGAGTCATCCTCTGTTTTTGTTACAGTTTCAGGTGTTTTGGATGAGTTGATTTTGAGTTCAGTCTTCTTTTTAACGTGTTTACTTTCTAAGTTTGTATTAGAGGGTGGGAACTTAGTTTAGTTACTTTTGTTGATTTAGACCATCTTGACCTGAGTTTGTCTTAATTTAATGTTTCTTTTTAAGATTGTACATTGCTTTGTTGGTTTAGACTTTATGGAATTAAAATCTTTGAGTAAATTAAACGTGCTCTCTGTCTGGTCCTTCCTTATTGAATATTAATGTTACGTTCCAATCCCTGGATTTTTAAAGGGTGCGTAACACCCACATTAAATTTAGAACCCATGCAGGTAGGCAGGAGTAAAAGGATCGACGTAAAGCTCAGGGGCTGTGTTTGTACTTTGGGGAGGCCACACACTCTTTTGCACATCCTCCCTTCTTCTTCTTCTGCAGGTGTGGTGTTCCTCTTTGTTGAGAAGAAAAAAAAAATTTGTGTCATGTAATGACTAGTGGGGTTGAATATCATCACGGTTAAGAATCCTATGTTGTTGAAATTATCTGCCTTCCAGTAACTGCAGGGAGCCTTGTAAGAAATTATAGTCAGTCCCAAACCAGCTTCCACTCCAGGATGTGTTTTGGAATATGCTTTTTCCGTACAAAAAGCTTAACTTGTGTTTCCGGTGTCGTCACATTCGCATACATATGAATGGGAGTCAATGGAATGAAACAGCTTTTACAGCAAAAAGGGATTTTCAGGGCACGTCTATGATTTTTACAGACTGACAGTTATCTTTTAATAAGTGAAGCTGAATCTTTATCATCAGAACTAACAGCACTAATCAGAGACTGACAGAGGTGAAAGTGAGCACTGCTTTATTCAAGTGTTTCATCGTCATGTAAACAACGCTCTACTACAAAGGCTCTCCCTCTCGACCAACGAGGCCACGGGCCCCTTTTTATATGTTCCCGGGGCAATGATTCTTCAGATTCTGGGGTTTGTGATATAGTAAACCCAGGAAAGAGGTTAGGTAGTTCCATCCAGTTGTTTTTTGTAGTCCTTAAAAAGCGATTTCTGTTAAAGAGAAATCTAAAGAGAAGATCTCCCTTTGCAGTAACCTTTAAGCTTTGTAACTTTGCAAAATTTTCAAATCAACCTAATTTAATTTAACCCCAACTCTAATTCCCTGTCTTAAACTTTTCATTTTTTTCATTTAATTTTACCAGAAGCAAGACAAACATATATAGTGATGAAAGCTATGTCTATGGATAAATATTTACTGAGTAATTCACTAGTTTGTAGAGAGCGGTGAAAACGACAATTTCCTGCAATTTCCTTCCTTTAAACATATTTTGGATTCTTATCACCTTTTACCCCTACATGCACTGGAACCCATTGAAATGAAATATTTACTCCTTTACTGTATATACATTTACTGCACACACACACACACACACACACACACACACACACACACACACACACACACACACACATATATATATATATATATATATATACAGATATATACATTTTATATACACTGTAATTCTCTTTTCAATACTCTTTTCCTACATTTTGCTAAAAAGCTATTCATCTCTTATTTTTCATATTGTCAGCATTTTTCTAGGGCCTTTTTACTGGGTGTTATGGACTGTGTGTGTCCATAAATGATATCTTTTTTGATATGATGTCTTTTTTATTTTAATCTCCATACTACCAGAAGCACTTTTACCATGTCTCCCTGTATTGCTGGGATGTTCTAAATGCCACAACTTGTAAAACAACTTTTTCTTAAAGCTTGCGATTGAATGGCATTTTTCTTTAACGTGCAGGATGCTGGTGCTGAGGTATATACTGGCAACCATAATCTTTTCAACACCCCATACCATATAAGAAGGGGGAGGCTGCAGTCCTGGGACACAGCCAATAAAACGATATTACATGACGTCATGAGAACGCGTGTCTCGAGCAGACTTTATAAAAGATTGGCGCTGGCCCGCGCGTGTCAAACAAACACACGTGCGATGGACGCGCGACTTCTTCTCTGCTGCACTACAGTGTTTATTTTGGTGACAGGTAATATTCATTTTTTTACTTTGTTATTATCATCATAATAATTTAGCTTAATTTTTTTTAAGTTTATTGCTCTAGACATTCAGGTCTTTGCTTTTTTGTTGAAGTTTGTATAGTGTTTTGTTGATTACGGAAAAAGAGTTGCTTTGTCATGTAGGCTAGGCGCTTTCTTATTAGGCGAATTGCGAAGTGGTTGTTCACACCAAAAGCGAAACGATTGTTTTCCTTCAACCCGTAAGATAAATACTGCGTTTCGCCGTGAGTTTAACTCGTGCACGCAGCTGATTAACCAGTGAATCAGCCCTCCGACTTTCACCATGGAGAACTTAAACGAAGTAGTTTTTAAAACAAAGAGAACAGAGAGAAATAAAATTCTCTACTAGCATTATGCGCAGTACGGTTGAGGATGCCGTTGTTTCACAAGGGTAGTTTGGGTCCACCTGTGGGCCATAAAAAATCATTTTAAACCGCTAATATCCCATTGTAAAGCTAAAAGAATATTGGCAAATATTATTAGGTTTTTAAATCTTGTCTTGTTTTTGCAAAAGGAATAATGTAGTGAACATATTTTTTTGAAACATCACCCATTTGTTATGCATTGTAGCACTTATAGTCTGTTCCTAATAGTGATGTCCGGTTCGCGAACGAATCGTTCTTTTTAACCGGTTCTTTTCAGTGAACCGGTCGAACCAGTTCACCAAATCGGTCTGAATCGTTCGAAAAGGTTCGCATCTCCAGTAAGCAAACACTAAGCCACAATTACTATAGTTACTCACTTTTTGACGTGCCGGACACTCCCTCTGACTCGAAATAAACCAACATCCCAGAGTTATTCTGTTACTCCAACAGTTCATTGCTGTAAAGAGAGAACTGATGATGATGAGTACCAGCAGCTAATACTGCTGAGTGCGCATGCGCGGCGCACACGAACTAACGTACACACGGCCTGTCACGGTTCTCGAGTCAAGAACCGGTTGCAGCGGTTTTCGGATCATCAGTACACGACCGAGAACCGCTTCTTTCAGACGTGTCCGATTTGAGAACGGATGAGCTGATGATACTGCGCATGCGTGATTCAGCGACAGCGTGTGTGATCTGAACTACCGAACAGCACAGCAGCACCACCCGCCACAGGTGTCTGAACTCTGAACCAGACAACTGATGCCATCGTGAGCGCGGGTGAAACGAGGATAATGGGCCAATCCGGCGAAACGTAAGTTTACTTAATTACAAACAAACCGTAATGGATTATACATAGTAAGTGGAGCATAGTTTCTGCGCTGATGAAGACTAATTTATTGACGTCATAACTGTAAAACATCCTTGTTTGCAGATCACTGCCTGTATATGTGTTGATGCTTTAGATACAAAAAACCAAATTGTAAGAAACGTATCAGATTATAATGATGTTTTAATTGACTGATGTTATGATTACTGACTTTATATTTGAATGTGTTAAGCCCGCGATAGACTTGACGCCATTACGTCATCGCTAATTACGTCATTACATCGGAGCGTAAAAGAACCGGTGAACCGTTTTTCAACCGGTTTATTGAATCGAACTGTCCGAAAGAACCGGTTCGCGGAAAAGAATCGAACTTCCCATCACTAGTTCCTAAACCTAACCCTTGACAAACTACAGTATATGTTGTTGGAAAGGTCTAAGAGTGCAGTTTTCATATTTCACCACATTTTTGTGAAGGGAGTGATGTAGTAAGAGTAATTTTGTTAAATATCACAAGCCCACAGATGGGCTATTTGTTTTTATATAGGCTATTTACTGTTATTATATAACGCTAATATTCTGCTTTTTAAAAAAAACCTTAAACTAGGCTTTGGGTAACTATGTATATTAACTATTAATTAAAAACGAATATTATATTAAAAACTAATTATAATAACGAACGGAGCTATCACATGCAGTAAGTTCAGTAAAACACTTTCATCTATTCAAGTTGAACATTATTAAAAAATGGTTAACTTTATCATTCAATCATTTAACTGAACTCTACACTGTAAGAATGGACAAATCAGTTGGATTAATGCAGTAAATTACGTTTAGTCGACTATAATAAAAATGTTCTTTCTCTGTCCAATAAATGAACTTGTCTTGCAAGTCCTGCTCACTGAAATGCCTGCTGACACGCTCATACCACTAGCAGAATAATACAGCAGAATAATATTTGAGAAAAAAAAGTAATTTAAAAAAACATTGCATCCCGTATGTCTCAAGTCAGCTGTCAGTTTATTTTGACATGTTGAAATATGATTCATTGCATTATTCCCTAATTCACTAAACAATTCAATATTCAGGCTATATTCAGATATATAATTCAGATTACAAAATTACATTTGTTAACAGATTAAAAATAAATCTTTAAACCGTTTTAAATAAAACACTTTTTAACCCTGTATTTAGTAACAAATGTAGTCAACTACACAAAGTAAAAAAAATTCTTATTCAGTATTTTGACCTTTTTTTTCCCAGTCAAAATAATATTAATAATTATATTATTAATTATTAATTAATAATAATAATTATATATAATATAAATATTACGAAATCAAGATACATTTACTTGAGAATGCTTTTAACATTGTTAGACTACTTTTTGTTTTTAAAGACAAAAAATATCCGCCAATGGGGTAAGATAAACGTGAATTACAATTACTCAATTTAATTTAATGAAGTTTATTTGTGTTACCCCACTGATGTGTTTCTTGTTTTAGCCAAAAACTTTTCAGAAAACAACATTAAGTAATATATTGGTAATTTTGCTTCTCAAATAAATTTGTCTTGGTCATTCACTGGGATAAAATCAATGAAGTGTTCTTCGACATTCACTTCTAATGATGTGATATTGACAAAACAGGGAATCAGTGACATTTGTTCCTGATGGCTCTGGTGTGCAATTAAGAAGCACAGACAAATATTTAGCTTTCTTTGTCATTCACAGTAGTGTTTTTGACATTTGTGGCCATAAGCAAAATTATCTCATTTTGAATTTGAGGTCCTAGATAATGTGCATGAGTTTCCTTATTTCTTATACATCTCACTTGTTCATGCATAGTGGAATCAAATTTGGCTCTCTATTATCTTTATTTAGCTCAGAAAGTCACCAATGTTCTCTTTGTAAAGCTTCGCATTTGTTCCTCGAAATGCCAAATTGTGCACAGACAAGTACTGAATAGCCCCTATAATACACGTTAAAACCCGCTGCCAGTGTACCTCTAATCTCTCTTTGATGTGAGATGTCTATAGATTAGTCTCCATCCATTTGTCTCCAATCATGCCAGCCCTCTTTAGCAAATATGGTTTGAGGCAGACTTGCCTCAACAGAAGCAAGTTTACAACAGAAGCAAAACGCTGAATCGCATTTCTTCGAATTGCTCTCTGAGCCTTTTTACCATTGGGAAGATCTCACATAGTCATCAGAGAAAAATGTTTTTTTTCTTTGTTTGTGGGGAAATTAAAGTTGTAAACCTTGAAATCCCAGTTGTTGGGATTGTCTGATTCCTGTCTTGTCCTTCTTCTGGACTGTTTCACAAATGCACTACATTTCCCATCATCCCCTATCTGGACTAATCATTGTCTTCATCTGCACCTGTGTCTTGTTAGCACTCTTGTTAGCCTCTGTATATATAGCCCTAGTGTTCCTTGTCTTTTGTCAGTTGTTTTTTGAATGTCCTGATCCTGTGTTTCTAGTTTCCCTGTTCTCTTGTGCTCCTGGTTTTCCTGTTCTTTTGTGTTCCTGGTATCCCAGTAAAATTTCTGCATGTGGATCCGCTGCCTCTCTGTCTCTTCCCTGCTATCATTACAGGATGACTGACCAAAAATGCATATAGCAGTTGCCCTAGTTTGCCTGCGCCAGGGAACTCGAGGACCATATTCAGAACTTTTTTACTTTTTTACGCTAATTCTACCAACCTCCCAGACTTGTGTATATATACTATAGACTTTTTTTGTTATGGACTTGACCATCAACTCTACACTGTAAAAACTAAAGGATCCTGGAAGAACCGTTTGGGGTTCCTCACACTGCCACACCATCAGAAGGACCTCTGATGAACTTCAGAACTGAATTTAAAGTTCCTAGACAATCCCATAGGTTTCTGCAAGAACAACCCTCTACGGACACAATGAAGCTTGAGTTGCCATTGGCTAGTAAATGTTTTATTTTGCTCTCCAAACTTTTAAAAGCATAACATGCATAAACAATGCAACTGAACAATAATATTAAACAAAACACACTTTATCTGTATGAATATCTATATCTAAGTCTCGCGACTTAAAAAAAAAAAATTTTAATAATGTTCCATATGAATTCAATCAAAATTTTCTTTTAGATTTTAATTTCTTAAAATGTCTTTCTCTTGCCACTAGACTGTGTACATTCATTAATAATAGACTAGATTTTTCATTTTCTTTGCACTTGAAAAAATAAGTTTATAAATAAGCACATAAATTCCAATAGAGAGACATAAAGAATTAATCTTGAATTTAAACATTTAGTCTGATTTAACTGTTTTGAGTAGAGCCGTCTCATTTATAACATGTCTGCAGAACTCTTGGCAGGTGTAGCTAGTTCGCTTGTATAAGGAGTTCAGTTTTTATGCTCATGGTTTCTTGTCACTGTCCATGCAGCCGTCAGCAAAGAAAACACCCTCTCCGTGAATGTGTACAGAAGGAACAGAAGGAAGGTGCTTATATTTAAAAACAGGATTTTCACAACCATTTAAAATACACAAGTTTATGATTTCATATGAAGCTTTTAGTTGACGTTACTGTTGTGACCTACTTTGTTAAAGAATTGTAAAAAACTAGAGTACAAATGGATAAAACTACCTTATTTACTTAAAGTATATCATGATTGACAACATGTGGTTTGATACCTTGGAGCAGCCTTTTTGTAAAATACATTTTTCATGAAAGTCACTGGTGTTACTGTCACTGTCACCTTCTTTATGAGTAGCACCATTTAAGATCCGTAACACTAGTGCCTCCCAAATCATTTGCATTTACATTTAGGCATTTAGCTGACGCTTTTATCCAAATCGACTTACAAACATTAGGAGACAAATCATTAAGCTGTTATTTATGTGTATTCACAAATTCAAAAGGTAATCTAATAATGAAAAAGAAGTGTATTTTAAGACATCTTGCCATACCAAAAGTAGCCTTTTTTTGTAGGATGATCCTTCTATGTTTTTGACCATTCTCCAGTCACAACGGGAAATCTCACTGAACTCGAAAGTTGGCAGCCCTGTATTTTCCATATTTAGTTTTTGGTCTACATGGGGTACAAAAACATTGTTATGCTTTTTAGTCATTGTAAATTTACTCAGCGCTGCATCCTGAAAAGTGATGCCAGAGCATTTTGATTGCCCCCTGCTGGCTGGCTGCAGTATAGGTCATAAACTTAGTGTAAGTCATAATCATAGTATAGGTCATAATCATATTCTCATGAGTAGAGTACATACAAAGTCAATGCAAAGATGCAAATTCACACCGGGCGGTGCAAATTGGGTGACGTGTTTGTCGCGAACACATGATACTCCCCTCAAAAGTTGAAAAATTGAAACCCGAGCGAAATAGTAGTTTTATCCAACATGATAGAAAATTTTCAGAAAGAAATGTTGTTGTGCGTGAACTCCCTGAAGACATTTGCGGACATTATGCGCATATTCGTTTCGCTTCTGGTGTAAACACTGCATTACCCTCTCTATAGCCGTTTTTGCACTGGCTAGTTCAGGGGTTAAAGTAAAAGTGGGCTGTCAAATGTTGAATTTCTAATGACTAATGCCATTTTCCAATAAAACAACCAATCACAAATCAACAAAGTCTGACTTTCTTTAGGGAAGGGGCTGTTTACGAAGGCTCGTGAGGCGCTAGCCAACTTGTGCACATGCGCAGTAGCTGAAGCGATTGTAGAAATATTTGCTTTCCCCTATTCAAGTAGATGGGAGTGCTGTCTTGATTGTCTTGTTCCGGGGCGTTGCAAACATGGTGGCGGAGTGAACAGACTTCCGTGAACGGACTTTGTTAACATTCACTTGCATTACTGTTACTTCCTGTTGTGCTGGTTAGACCTTGGTCCAAAGTATGAGCTTATTTATTCCCACTAAAAGGCAAATAAAACCGGGTACTTCTGGCAAATAGTCTTGGAACTACGAGATGGTTCCTGTGAGGGGGAGGTCTTTATCTAAATAGATAGGACATAAGCCAAACTAAACAATCCAAATACATAAAAAAAAACAGAGGTGTTTCTTTTATTATTATATTGTTTCTTTATGTTGATGTAAGAGGTGCAAGTAATTTACTAATTTAATAAGTACTTAAGGTAGTCAGAGAGGCACCAACTGACTTTTTGGCATCTTCAGAAGGAGAGTGGAGATCTAACTTTAATTTCTATATTTACATAACTGCTCATTTCACACTAACAATGAGTTCTGCAGCTTTTTCACTGCATGGTGTGGTACGGTTCGTTACGGCTCACTTTTGGGGTTTTTTTTCACTGCATTCCGTACCTAGTACCCGTTACTTTTTTGGTACCACCTCTGCTGAGGTTCCAAGCGTACCAATACTAAAATGTGATGTGTAAACGCTGTACATCTCTGATTGGTTAGAGAGAAACGTCCCTGCCTGTGCCATTGGATTTGCAACACGACACACCAGTCCTGCTACATTTAAATTAAAAATAGTCAGCAACAGTCACCGTTTCCCCTATTCAAGTAGATGGGACTGCTGTCTTGATTGTCTTGTTCCGGGGCGTTGCAAACATGGTGGCGGAGTGAACAGACTTCCGTGAACGGACTTTGTTAACATTCACTTGCGTTACTGTTACTTCCTGTTGTGCTGGTTAGACCTTGGTCCAAAGTATGAGCTTATTTATTCCCACTAAAAGGCAAATAAAACCGGGTACTTCTGGCAAATAGTCTTGGAACTACGAGATGGTTCCTGTGAGGGGGAGGTCTTTATCTAAATAGATAGGACATAAGCCAAACTAAACAATCCAAATACATAAAAAAAAACAGAGGTGTTTCTTTTATTATTATATTGTTTCTTTATGTTGATGTAAGAGGTGCAAGTAATTTACTAATTTAATAAGTACTTAAGGTAGTCAGAGAGGCACCAACTGACTTTTTGGCATCTTCAGAAGGAGAGTGGAGATCTAACTTTAATTTCTATATTTACATAACTGCTCATTTCACACTAACAATGAGTTCTGCAGCTTTTCACTGCATGGTGTGGTACGGTTCGCTACGGCTCACTTTTGGGGTTTTTTTTTTTCACTGCATTCGCACCTAGTACCCGCGCTTTTTGGTACCACCTCTGCTGAGGTTCCAAGCGCACCAATACTAAAATGTGATGTGTAAACGCTGTACATCTCTGATTGGTTAGAGAGAAACGTCCCTGCCTGTGCCATTGGATTTGCAACACGACACACCAGTCCTGCTACATTTAAATTAAAAATAGTCAGCAACAGTCACCGTTTCCCCTATTCAAGTAGATGGGACTGCTGTCTTGATTGTCTTGTTCCGGGGCGTTGCAAACATGGTGGCGGAGTGAACAGACTTCCGTGAACGGACTTTGTTAACATTCACTTGCGTTACTGTTACTTCCTGTTGTGCTGGTTAGACCTTGGTCCAAAGTATGAGCTTATTTATTCCCACTAAAAGGCAAATAAAACCGGGTACTTCTGGCAAATAGTCTTGGAACTACGAGATGGTTCCTGTGAGGGGGAGGTCTTTATCTAAATAGATAGGACATAAGCCAAACTAAACAATCCAAATACATTTCAAAAAACAGGTGTTTCTTTCATTATTATATTGTTTCTTTATGTTGATGTAAGAGGTGCAAGTAATTTACTAATTTAATAAGTACTTAAGGTAGTCAGAGAGGCACCAACTGACTTTTTGGCATCTTCAGAAGGAGAGTGGAGATCTAACTTTAATTTCTATATTTACATAACTGCTCATTTCACACTAACAATGAGTTCTGCAGCTTTTTCACTGCATGGTGCGGTACGGTTCGTTACGGCTCACTTTTGGGGGGTTTTCCACTGCATTCCGTACCTAGTACCCGTTACTTTTTTGGTACCACCTCTGCTGAGGTTCCAAGCGTACCAATACTAAAATGTGATGTGTAAACACTGTACATCTCTGATTGGTTAGAGAGAAACGTCCCTGCCTGTGCCATTGGATTTGCAACACGACACACCAGTCCTGCTACATTTAAATTAAAAATAGTCAGCAACAGTCACCGTGACCGCAGTATTAGTGGTTTGTACAAATTTTGAAACACTATTCCATCGATTATACTTGCAAATCAATGTCAAAAAGAACCGAGCATGAAACTAATGCACGCGTGTAGGTAAATTAATCCGTGAGGGCATAACAGATCTACATGAGAGGAAAGGATGTGAGCTCAAACTCTCGCGCGTGCATGACATCTCCCTGTACGTGCATCACAAGCCCTCGCAGGCATGACTATTTTAATTTATTTGTGATATGAAATGTCATTGGTTGTTTTCAATTCATTTACTTAGTTTTATACTCAATATGCCCGCACGAGTTTAATCCTTTCCTAGTATGTTCCATAATCTTCTCGTGGAAATAATTTACCTGCACACTCGCATTAGTTGCTCTTGGTTCTTTTTGGCATTGATTGTCAGCATATATATCCTCAATTGCTCCTGTGCTGTGTGTGTTTGTTTATATCGTATTCAGTCACGGCAGTAGAGGCGGCGCAACAATAACTACAAGTCTATAATCCCAGCCACTTCGAAGTGATACTAAAATGCAGTGGAAAAGCAACTGAGCCGAGCCATGCTGTAACGATCTAAAAAAGGACTGTTCGTCCATCTTTTTATACAGTCTATGGATACAACACCACTAAATTTAATATTCACAAAAAAGCATAGCTTATTGGGACTTAATATGTTGTTTGCATATTTTAAAGTGTTTAATCATGAATAAAATTAAAAGTTAAAAAATATTATACAAATCTGCAGTTTAATTTGTGCTTTCAGGTGTGTGTGGAGACTGTCGCAGAGATCAGTGGCAATGTGATGATGAAGTGTGTATACCACACAGATGGCGCTGTGATCATGTTAGTGACTGTCAGGATGGATCTGATGAGATGGACTGCTGTATGTACCAGTTATCAGTTGCTTATTTTTATTTTTATTTGTTCACCATCATCGCTACTGTTGAAATTCTATTTAGTTATGTGTTTAGGCCTGTAAAGGAGCAGGAATAACGCATTACAATGGAAATTCCCACTAGCCTGTCCACCTGGAGATTTCGAGTGTGCAGATGGTTCCAGGTGTGTCACAGGGTCAAGAGTTTGTGACGGTCAGCCCCAGTGTTCTGATGGCTCAGATGAGCTGGATTGTGACCAGACGTCAGGCTGCCTTTCTGGTGACTGGAAGTGTAGGAACAAGATCTGCATTCCACAAAACCTTCTCTGCAATGAAGTCAATGACTGTGGTGATAATTCTGATGAAGAGACTTGTGGTGAGATGTAAACTGTAAATTTTGTTTAAAAAAGTACGTAAACATGGTATTTAAAGTCTGTGTCAAAAATGTAGTATCCACTAAAAAATATTATCCTCAGCTGCTGTACTCCTGTAATCTGTATAATTAAACAACTGTGTGGCACATGAAAAATATTGTTGTGTTCTGTCAGTGATGCCAAATCTGGGAAGCATATTTTTATTTTTTTAAATATTACATTTTGTTAAATATTTTTTTGTTTTATAAAAAGAAATACTATCTAAATGATCATGATGTCATGTCTGTGATCTCCAAGAATCATATTTGCCTGAAATGTGTCACTATAGGTTCCTGTGGGAAGATGAACATCCGCTGTCCTGATGGAACATGCTTAACCCAGAGACAGAAGTGTGACGGAATTGCTCAGTGCTCGGATAGAAGTGATGAGCCTCATGCCTGTGGTACAAAATCCTGATTAATTTTATGCAGGAATATCTCATTTAGATGCTTGGTAACTCATTGGTTGCTTTTTATTAAAGGAGACTAAAGGGGCATTCACATGCAATGCGGCAATGTTCGTTTTCAACCAGTCATTAGCTGTGTCCCTTTTTAAGACCGATTGCGTCACAGCAGCGCAACTGAAGGCTGGTAAGACTGTCCCAATTTGGAGGCTGCTTCGAATGCAGACCCAAAATGCGTCCTTCTTTACATTGGCTGCAAGAGATAGAACGAATGAATCCTTCGCAGCCTCTGCTAACCCGAGATTCATTGCGCGAAGTCCGCATCCTTCCTAGAACGCAGCCTTCGAATTGGGACACAGCTATTAAACGGATTATTAACACCCAAACATAGGACATTATACTGAGATAGGAGCGTTGTAAAGATGGAGGAAAAGATTGTGTTAAATGTTGTTGAATTCCCACAGCTGTCAAAATCTCATGCTGTGATGTTCATATACTAATCTTCATATCAGTAAAATTGTATTTCCCACAAATTCTTTATACCAATTAGGACCTAACAGGTGATGATGCACTTTAGGCAAATTATTAAACAGCACTTGGGCCAAACAAAAAATATAAAATATTAACACTACTGAAAAAAATGCTATAAAAGCCTAGGCTGTTTTAGCTGGTCTCCCAGCCTGGTTTTAGTTGGTTAAGCTGGGATGACAGGCTGGTTTTTAGAGGCGTTTTGGCCACATTTCACGCTTCGTTTAAACAACACAAAACATTTCCACTACAACCGATATGGCAGCCGCACAGCACCTCCAACGCTTACAGTGTCCCTTGTGAACCCAGTGTACTCTAACCCAGTGTCCCCATTGGACTGTAAGGATTTACCTTTGCTTTCTTATGGCTAGTTTATGCTTGTTAGAAACATCTAACGGTTGTCATAAAAAGAAAGAAATGAAATGCCAGACATGTTTAAAAACATATTTATTTGGTGAATGTGAAGGCACATTACAGGGTTACTCCCTGGGCTCTGTTCTTCATGTACTAAGATGTACTAGTGAGTGGTCAAGCAGCGCATACTGAAATCTTTGGCCCTATGCAAATATCACATTTTTTCAAGTAACAGTGTAAAATCAATAGCAATTAATATATTTAGATTAGTTACTATACAAAGGGCATTGGATTCACTAATTTAACAACTACTGGTGATTTACTAGAATAAAATTAAAGTGTATATGTATATGACAGACCTACATGTTTAATTGGTAAAATTTTTAATATAATGTGTCAATACATGTGCAGTTTGGTCATAAACAATCCACTTTTTTTTATTCATAAAACCACAAACGGCCAGCATATTTCACAATATAGCTCTTAAACAATGTAGCACCGTTTCAAAGCAGCTTTACAGCCGAATAAAACAAAATGACACAAGCATGGAAATATAAAAGCTAGCTTAATAACTAATATCTAATATTATGTGAGGGGGAACACGATCACTTTTAAAGAGGTTTGGTTGTCGGAGTCCGTCGCTATGTGCATAAGCACTGCAAGCTCTGCAAGGCCAGAGTCCCGGCTCGGCATCCTTTCCCGGTCCTTCCTGTCTTACTTTACTGTCGTGTCTGACGCAAAGGTGAAAATCCCCCCCCAAAAAAAGAGGTTTGCTCATGGATTTTAAATAACGTAATGCAAACTTGCAATTGCTATACTTGTGTTCCACACAAGCTGCGAGTAAGCCCGCAGGTGCACACACCCTGTATGATAACCCTGCGAATTGCCAAAATTCTTTAGAACTTTCCAAGTTGAAGAGTGTTGATGATGGGTGGAACTAATAGTCAGTGGTTTGGTTGTTACATTCATTTATAATCATTAATGACAGCCATTATTTTTTTAATATGATGCTAAACCCAAGCTTCCTGATGACATGGCCAAGATAAATGTGTGGAGAGATTTTTGGACAACCTTTTTAATTTTAAAATGACACCACACATATTATTACATCGTTGTCTTCATTTGCCTAGGGTGCTGTAGATAGTCTAGAGGTAAATAAAAGTTCATCATCTTTTGTATTAATTAGGTTTTAATGTTTGTCTTAGGTAAAAGTTGTCAGAATGCAAACGGTGGCTGTAGTCATACTTGTGTGCAGCAGACTTGGGGAGCACAGTGCACTTGTCCCAATGGAATGACTCTGTCTGCAAATGGTCTTGCTTGTGAAGGTAGGTGGAAATATACTTTTTGTGTTTTCCTAAATACTCCAGAGAGTAAATGAGGGAGTGAGTTTCCTAAAGGATTGTTCTGTGTGTGTATGGAATCACTGCTGCAGTTCTGATGATTGACATAGTTGTCAAGTACTTGTAAAGTCTTTAAAATTATTACATGAAGTAATTGCTTTTTCAGGAGAAATGTGCAGTTTTAACTTGTACTTTTCTAGATGTTGATGAGTGTTCCCAGTCTTTCGGACCATGTACGCACTTGTGTACAAATACACCAGGGTCGTTTCAATGCTTGTGTCAGAATGGTTTTAAATCTCTCGGCAATGGATCTTGTAAAGCTCAAGGTAACTATTTTTTGCTTAGAATGCTTGTAAAATCGACAAAAACATTTAAACAACATATTGTTAATGTGAAATTGTTTTGTCAGCGGCTGTGATAAAGATTTTGACCACCATGAAGGGGTTTATTGGGCTGGTGAATGTCAAGACCAGAGTATTTGAGCCTCTTCTTTCAAGTGAAAGCGACCCCATAGCCCTGACCTATGATATTCGAAAGGACATAATTTATTGGGCCGATAACAATGGGAATATCTTCAAGGTTTATGATCGCAAAAGCACAGTTCTTTTTTCAGGTTAGTTATTGTGGAAGATATTGTTTGAACTGCCAAAAGTGCAATGAATGGGCAATACCTAAACCCTATCTAATCCATTTAATAGGGCAGTCTGGTGTGAAGTGTCTAGCCATTGATTGGCTTACTGGGCAGCTATATTGGACAAGTGTTACCCAAAAAGCAATTTACACAGGTGCAGCTGATGGTAGTGCTTCAGGTGTAGTCGTATCCAAAGACACAGACCCAAGTGATGTTGTCGTCAGTCCAGTTGAGAGGTACAGTATACTTTACCAGTCACTCCAGCGAGTCTTACACGGGGCACCAATTATGTAGTGATCACACAGGTCACCAGTTGTGTAACATCCCACACACGAAACGCTAGAAGTGTTGAGTTTTGGTCACATATAACCAGAAACTGTGTGTGTGTGATAGACTGTTATGGTTACAAAATTGTCAGACGATTAATTGTCTAGAAAATTGTTGTAATTATTTATTGTCATAGATATTTGCATGCATTTTTTTTGTGGTTCATTTATTAAATGATTATATTTACATTTATTCATTTAGCAGACGCTTTTATTCAAATTTTGATCCAAATTTTTTTGTTTTAATTTCAGGTATTTTTATTAATAACATTAACATTTTTTGTTATTGTTTTTAGTTTGTTTATTATGAAAATTTGTCAAATATTTACTCTTGAGTCTTAGACCGCTACACATTCGTTGTAATAGTTACAAAGTACTTAAATTCAACTAAGATAAAGATACTAAATGGCATACGTTTTATGTATGACATGACCCATGTCCTAAATCTTTAGAAGTATGACAAAAACAGTTCAGATACAACCTTCATGTAAAGGCCATACTGGCCATGCGGTTATCAAGTCGCGGTTATCAAGTCGCGGTTATCAAGTCGCGGTTATCAAGTCGCGGTTATCAAGTCGCGGTTATCAAGTCGCGGTTATCAAGTCGCGGTTATCAAGTCGCGGTTATCAAGTCGCGGTTATCAAGTCGCTAAGTTATCAAGTCGCGGTTATCAAGTCGCGGTTATCAAGTCGCGGTTATCAAGTCGCGGTTATCAAGTCGCGGTTATCAAGTCGCGGTTATCAAGTCGCGGTTATCAAGTCGCGGTTATCAAGTCGCTGCTTATCAAGTCAGCTGGTTATCAAGTCGCTGCTATCAAGTCGCGTTATCAAGTCGCTGTTATCAAGTCAGCGTTATCAAGTCAGCGTTATCAAGTCGCGTTATCAAGTCAGCGGCTATCAAGTCGCTGTTATCAAGTCGCGGTTATCAAGTCGCTGCTATCAAGTCAGCGTTATCAAGTCGCTGGTTATCAAGTCGCGTTATCAAGTCGCTGCTTATCAAGTCGCGTTATCAAGTCGCGGTTATCAAGTCGCGGTTATCAAGTCGCGGTTATCAAGTCGCGGTTATCAAGTCGCGGTTATCAAGTCGCGGTTATCAAGTCGCGGTTATCGTGACCGAAATTATCAATATTATCGTTTCGAGTACTGATGTAAACCAAATGTAATATTTATTTTACATGTACATGCACTTTGCTTGCATAATTATCAAATAAATATCATTAACATTAAGTAACAATAATATAACATTAAAAAGTTCAGAATAAACAACCTGAACTGATCGGATGTTAAACAAACATCAGCAAATCATCTGTCTGTGTGTGTTGTAAGAAATATGGTGTATTATGGGGTGGCTCTAGATCAGTTATCAAAATTTATTGAAAGTATAATTTTTACTTTTTAAAATAAAAATGAAAATAACAAAGAAATGCAGGACATGTCGATTGAATAAAAATGATCAGTTTTTTTATTTTTAAACTCTTTGCTATTCTGCGCATGCACTATATCCCTTTTTTAGAGGCAGTTCACATGTCTTATCATTTGTAGGGATGGGTAGTGTTTTTAACGGTATTACTACTTTTATCGATACCACTTATCGATCCGGTACTTTAACGGTACTCTTATCGGTACTTTTAAAAAAAACAAAAACAAATTGAGAACAGAATTAACACTTTATTTTTTAAATGTAAAATAAAATAATTATCTATAGCCTAACAAACAGCAATGTTTGAGCAAATATATATTATACAAACAAAATAAATCAAATAAACAATTTCTCTTGTAGAAGAATGTCCAGTGCTTTAAAGCAACACAGCTGGGGCATGCAGGTAGGCTGCAAAAGAATTGGGCTTAAAAGTTATACATGTTTGGAACTACTTGCAATGTACACTACAAAATTTAAGTGTATGTATTTTATCACTACAAATTCATTATTAGGTAATTTCTACTTTATCATTTCTTAATAAGCATCGTTTATTCTTATTCATCTATTTGTAGATGCAGTACTGTAAAGGCATTTTTAATGTTTATGATTTATTTAGCTTACTGCAAAAAAAAATACGTAGGTTATTCATAATTTAACTGAATGTGATGTATTTATTAAATTATTAAATACTAATTTAGAGAGCAATTCTCTGTCTGCACATGATGAACTTTTTGAAAGATGTTTTGACGGAGTGCTTGTGTTTCTGCCCTTGCAAGCTAAAATCTTGTTGCACGTGTTGCAGCGAGCATTGTCTGCATCCACTCGAGTGAAATGTAAGCATACTTTAGACCGTTTGGTTCTCTCCGCCATCGTCACTCTATTAAGTGCAAGCTTTCGTGTTGTGTGCGTGCGCGCGCACTCAGTGTACTCTGGGACAGACGGGGACATTTCGCGCATGATGGATAAAAATGCAGGTAAATGTCTAATGTCTAAATAGGCTATTTTTGTAAATTAGAAATGGTTGGACAGTTAAAATGCACAAGATAATGTTTATTTAGCATTAATAAACAGGACATGTATTTTCTTAATTTCTCCAGTACCGAAAGCAGAACCGGTAGCGTCAGAGCTTATCGATACTTCGGTCTTTCATAATTTAGCACCGGGGATAGTTTAATACCGGGTTTCGGTACCCATCCCTAATTATTTGTGAGCTCAAATTCGTTACTCCAGATGTACACCCCTGCACAAAAAGTTTGGGATCATTAAGACTTGTAATATTTTTTAAAGAGGTCTCTTACGCTCATCAAGGCTGCATTTATTTGATCAAAAATACAACAGTAAATTTGCAAAATGTTATTACAATATAAGATAATGGTTTTTATATTAATATACTTCAAAATATAATTTATTCCTGTGACGCAAAGCTAAATTTTCATCAGCTGTCACTCCAGTCTTAAGTGTCACATCATCCTTCAAAAATCATTCTAATATGCTGATGAACATGAACAATCTGGCTCATTTCAGTGGGAAGAAGGAAGTTGTCAGACAAGGACAGGAATCAAGCCAGATCGAGTTGTCACACAACGAACATGATTGAGATATAAGTGTAGTGATCTTCACAAGGGGCACCAGCTATGTAGTGAGCCTCACACGGGGCACCAATTATGTAGTGATCTTGACACGGGGCACCAATTAATAGTACGCCTCACACAGGACACTAGAGGTGTTAGTGAGACTTGATCCCCATCACTTCGTGTGTGTGTGTGTGTGTGTGTGTGTGTGTGTGTGTGTCAGATGACATCTCCCTCCTTTTAACTCGGGGCACCAGCTGAGGAATTCCACCTCAACATTCGTTGGAATAATCCAACATAAATCATAAATATAAGAAAAATTATGTAAAGTGGAATCTATCTGAAGGATTTTGTGATATTCGTGCTAACTTGTAGAGCCTTTTACTGTATTATCAACACAAGGAAGACACAATTGGAATAAAAGAGGATTTATTTACAAAAGACATACAAGATTAACTAACACACTACTGAATGATACTAAAGAGCTAAAGGATAGTTAGGTTGAGTGTAAAGAATGAAAAGAATGCAGGTAACTAAGGTATAAAATGAAATGAACTGAAAGAGTACACTAATGCCAAGGTCTCTAGAAAGAGGTTTGGTAAGTGATATTTACGTTCACGTGAGCAGTCCAATGGTGGCGACGTCTTCCACTGGTGAGGCTGGGCCTTGTTGCAGTGGGTAAGGAGTCTGAATCCGTTCAACAGCCTTGAACACGAAGCGCTGTGGGATGCTAATCTCCTGGAGCACCGAAATGGTCCTGTCGATTTGGAACACGCAGATGAAGGTACCTGGAAGTGAAGGTTGCTCTCCTGGGCTTAACCTTGTTGCAGATGTTTGTGATTGCCTTTCTGGACAGCAGGCTCTAAACGTGGTTTCTCTACTTCAGTCCTTGCGGGGAGACTCAGAACTGGGTGATCTGTTATGCTTCCTTCCCGGAAACTCAGAAATGGTTGGTCTGTTATGCTTCCTAGCACAACAGCCAGAAAACTCAGACCAAAGAATTTGTGTTGAAAGGGTACTTTCAGATAAGGAGGAGATTGCATTTTGGCGCTTGTCCCTTGCAGGGCTGTGATTGGCTGATGATGTCAGAGAGGGCTCACTCATCCTTTTGCCTCAGTAGTGAACGTATTTTCATATATAAAGCACAGCATTAAAACTGTGTCTTCACCGTTTTACCTATGGAATTCTCACTTCCCAAACCACTTTCAAAATACCTTTGGCTTTGTTCTGAATACAAAGAGTATAAACATGACAAAGATGTTAAACTATCATGCATGAATTCATTCATATGTGAATAGCATTTGTAAAACTTCCGTATTTAACACAAATGACTATTACAAAGTATGTCCTCAAAGAGTACAGAATGAATATGCGATATGTCCAATATGTTTGTGTCCATAGATGGATAGATAGGAATGTAGGGACGTGTCCTTTGTGTTAGCCAAAGCTGCTGCATGGCCGGTTAATTACGCGCCACATGTGGAGGTCCTGAGGAGTTTTATGGCCAGGCTGGCCTGAATCTTTGGGTGAGGGTTTTAGTTTGACGATAAGGCTGCCCTATAGAGGGTGTCTGGCAGTTTCTCTGGTAGCCTTATCTGATGACACTGGTCCTTAGTTTACATTAAAGAGGGACCCTGCTTGTAAAGTTGGGACCTGAAATGCCTTCTGGAGTGCTGTTCACTACATAAGAGATGGCTGTTTGTTTGTTTCTTTTAGTGTTCGCTTTGTAAAAGACAAAGCTGAGATGAGAAGTTGAAGGTTTAAATGGTGTTTACCTTTAAAGGTTATACAAGAGAGTGATCCGCGATTTAAATCAATCTGTGAAAGTGATAATTGCCAGATATTGCCAATTTAAAGATATTGCCACAATGGTGCAGATCCAGATAATCTCCGCCTTTGACGTTAACTACTCCTCAAGCCCCAGCTGAGCCGGTTTGGACCAAGGTGTTCGACGGGTCAGAACACCCTTGCTGTTGGCTGTGCTCCGAGGCACGATCAAGCCTGATGTGGTACAAAATCAAGTCATACAAATATAGACTTCTCTTAAGAGTTACACATAACAGTGAGCACAGCAGAGTTACCTTTTTAACCAAATAGGCATAGCTGCTTTATTTCTAGGACACAGGAGGCATACACTGAGACATGCCTTAACTGTTTGAACAAGCAAGAAAAAAAATTGATAATAAAAGTAGAGTAAAACCACTTCAGAACAAACCAACTGCATCTCTTCTATTGTTTCTTCATCTGAAATTAGTAGAAAAACTAATTATGAACTTCATTATGAACTATATTACAAATAATAAGACTTGCTAATACATTAATTGAATTAGTTTGAGGTACGGGAAACGCTCATTAGAAAGGCATGTTTTCTTTAGCTATTTGGCTGGGTCATTCTCATGAAACCACTGAAACTTCATGGCAGTAAACGGTTTCATTATAAAACATAATTCGGTTACACGAAAAAATTATCATAACAAACATAATTGTATTCTCCACCTCCCACAAAGAATAATTTTAACATAGGAATCATTTAGTTTTGTATTTTATTGCTTTTTCTGATAACTGTAATGCGCCCTGATTTGTCTGAGTGCATTTTATGTTGTAATTTAAACTAAAATAAATAAATTAAAATAAAATAAATTATTTGATGTTCAACTAGATGTTCTCGGGATAAATATTGAAAGAGTATTTACGTATAATAAAACTTATGGATATAATAGTGGAAAAAGGAAGTGTCTATGAGTCTGATGTTCTCATGCTCTGTAACATTTTTGAAGGATTGTTTACACACACAAACAGATATTTACATTAAGTTTGATTTTGTGTAAAGAAACGCATCTGTCAGGAACTTTCAAATTGCTACCAGGTAAAAACATTTCTTTTTAGTTCTGTAGTTAAAAACTTTGTATTCTTTTGTCACACTGTGTACAGATTTTTTTACTTATTACAGATATTTATATTCCACATTTATACTATATTAATGTCTAATTATGCATGATAACTTGCTTTAGGCATCATGGCAAAACATGGGATTGACAGTTTTCAATGGTAATGGTTATAAATCAAAATGGTCAGTAATGGGTTTTAAATGAATGCTTTTAAACACATCTTTCCTTGTTTTTAATGAATAATAAGGAATTTTGTTGATTTGTTGAAGTATTTAAAAAAAATACATTTGACATCCTGAAACCAAGATTTCGTGAGAATCACCTGGCTAATTTTAGATGAATTTACACCAAGATGTTTTGTCATATGGGATTGGAACACATGCACTATAGATGCATATTTGCTTATGATATGCTAGTGTTGCAAAGGCTTAAATACTTGGTATACTTAAATCGGCTGAAAAGATTAATTGCAGTCAACACCTATTAAAACAAGATTCCTAGTTTGATAATTAGGCAGTGTATGAAACTTAACGAATGTTTACGATTCTGATTCTATTACTTTTTTTTATTTTTTTTTTTATACAGGTGTAAACTGGGTGTAAAACGTTTTGTGCTTCTCTACTTTTGACCACTCCCAGAAGTAGTCGTGAACGCATTTGACCAGATTACTTTCATAATGTAGACGTACAGTACATGTGGTTAAATGTATTCGAATAGACACAAAAGACTGCCTATTCTCTGCCTTTCGGATGTGTAAACATTATGGGAAAATGCGCTACCCAGGCAGCATTTAAACTTTGTCGGCTGATCTAAAGATGTTAAAGTTTGGTTTAACAAAGAAACGTACAAAGCACAATGTTACGGTATGTTTTTCTGTCATCTTCATTAGTGTTTGTAAATAGTGTGTGGTAAATAGTGTGTGCTTATTTCGTCCATTAGATCAAAATGTCTGAGAAACCCACACATTTAACCGCCTGTCCTGAAATAAAGAAGTCAGGACAGAGGCGGTCAAAAGTGGGCAAAGGAGACCGATATAAACACCAGGTGTCAACGGGAATGTGTCTCTCTTGTTCACGTGTGATCTGATCGACCAAAACGCATTTTAATACCAGGTGTAAACTGCATAACAGGTCACCTTTAAGACGATAGGTTGATAACATTGCACTAAAAATAAGCAATTTATGATTTTTCCACAAAAATATCTGATTATTATTATTATTATTATTATTATTATTATTATTATTATTATTATTATTATTATTATTATTATTATTATTATTATTATTATTATTATTATTATTGCACCCTAGGGAACAAAATAAACTTTTTAAAACCCTTTAAAACAGTATGCACATCAAGGAAGATCTTGGACTAATTTAATGTCATTTAACATTAACTTTCATTCCTGTATTCATTTAATAATAACTGACATGGTGTGGACAGTTGTATAACATTTAGTTGTAGTTAGTAAGGCATACGTCTCTAAACATGTATGAAGTAAATGTTTTTTTTATGTCTGTTTTTGTCTTTGAAAGAATGCACAGATTTTCCTTTTAGCTACTTCTGCATGGCAAGTTATTTAACATGTCGTGTCTGGCGTAAACCTAAGGGTGAGAGTAGAGGGGGTGTGAAGCAACTTCAGACAAATAGAAATAGACTTATTTTCTGGGTCTAAAGTCTTCCTTTCTGCACTGTAAGATGCAGAAATCCAATCCCCATGTAGTAAATCTTTCTTGGGGCCCTGCCATAAAGCTGCCCCTTTAATTCATTGTTGTATGCTATTCACTACATGGTTATACTGTATATTTGTCTGTTATTTACTTGTCTGTCTTTTGTTTGCAGTTTCATATTTTGGATTAATAAAGGAATGAGTGAAGAGCTTACCATTGAGAGGGCGGCAATGGATGGTTCAAATCGGACAACATTAGTTTTCATTACCGCACAGTTACCGAAAGGTCTTACATCGGATGTGGCTGCTCAACGGCTTTATTGGATTAGTGAATTCAAAATGGTAGGTTGTTTATGTTTAAATAAACCATTGATCATTTATATACCCTTGAAAGATGAAAGTATAGTATTATCAATTTCATTAAAGGGGTGCGTTCACTCTTTCAACTTCAGTTAGTGTGTAATGTTGCTGTATGAGCATCAAAGTGTGCAAAGTTACAAGTTTAAAGTTTACCAAGTTTGACTGAGCAACACTCAGGGCTATTTTATTGTTGTGTGTGTGATCACCCACACACCTGTTGCTCCAAGACTACGTTGGTGTAAATGTCAGTGTTGATGTGAGAGTTTGTGGTAGCCTAGGCAGCAGACATACTCCAGTCTGTGTGCTGCAATTGATGGTGCAGAGTGGAGTCGACCTTCTAGCTAGATCTTGACCGTTCTTATCATGGGTTTTACACATTGATACACGATGACCGGAGTATACTTGGGGGGGGCATGAACAAAGATAGATGGTCAGAATGACCCGGATGGGGGAAGGGTGTGACTTTGTATGCATCGGTCATACTGGTGTAGACATGATCCAATGTTTTATGTCCCCTTGTAGTGCAGAAGACATTTTGGTGAAATCTTTAGGGAGAACCGATCTTAAATTGCAGTGATTAAAGTCCCCAGCAACAGTAAGGACCCCATCTGGGTGAAAGAATCGAACAATAGTTAAGGTTCGTTATGTAACCACATTAGCATTAGCATTTAGCGGTACATAAACTGCAGCAGCAACAATGCAAGTAAATTTGTGTGGTTGGTAAAACGGTCTGCGTTCAATAACCAGAAACTCCAGATCAGTGGAGCAGTAGGTATCAACAATAACAGCATTGTTTTGTTTACATAAATGCAAAGTCCACCACCCTTGTTTTTACCAGAGATTGCCGTTACTCTATCAGGCTTGAAGATGGTGTGTCTGTTCAGATCCACCCCGTTGTTTAGGACATTATTGCAGAGCCATGTTTCTGTGAAGAACATGAGATTAGAGTTCATAAGCCAACTCTGTGTGAGAATCCAGATCTTTAGTTCATCCAGCTTGTTCATCAGAGACTGTACATTGGCAAGGAAGATGCTGGGAAGAGTTGGCCGGTGTGGGTTTACACTTAGCTTGGCACGCAGCCCTCCAAGCTTCCCCATCTTTATTTATGACCTCGATGCTGCTGCAGACCACTTACGGTTGGTGCTAGAGGTCCGCTAGTCCACGGGGATCTCTGTAGCTCCGGACGTAGTTTGCCTCGGTCGAAAGGATAGTCCAAAACTATGTTTCAGCACCAATTGTTGATGTCCAGAAGTGACTGTTTGCAGTAGACAAAGTTCACATAGCTGATTTGAGCAAACACGAATTAACACAATTTTCTGAACTCTGGCAACTTGTGTTGGGTAAATCTCTTAAATTAGCACTCCAGATCTAAAATGTGTAGTGATTCTGTGGGGACGGTATTATTTAAACACTCCCCAGCATCTCCACTAGATATGTAGTGAAACTAGGACGGTGTTATTTAAAACACTGTTCAGTTTCGGGTTATAATTATTTGTGGCTCAAATGGGAATACTTACAGATAAAGATTTTTAACTATATGTATTTTGTAGCATTACCTGGTGCAATAAACGCATTATTCTTCTGGCCTTGATTAACAACGGTCCATGCCCAATAGAGTAATACTACAGAGCCCGTAACAGTATTGCACAATTTAAGGGATGTGTTATGAGTATTAAGCAGAGACAATACAAATGAATATTTATTGACTAAGCTACTGAAATACGATATCGATTAACTAACATAAAACACATACACATTCACACGCATACAAGAGAAAGCATAGAAAAATCAGAGTAAAGAGTAAAGTGTGGCACATTAAATCAGCAGAACACAAACCACTGGGTTTTCTCTACAAAAGTTCACCTTAGTAGCCAAGGGGCAATGCTGGTGCGCGTAGAGAAAGAGAGAGAGTGTCCCGGTGGATTCGCGAAGTCCGTTCTGAGAGCGAAGTTTCGCGAGAAGTGTCAAAGTCTGCTGAAGTAAGATTGCCGGAAAGGCTGTCCTGAAGAAAGGGCAGGTCTCACGAAGTTTGGAATAGATTCCAAGGTTGGGAGCAACGAGTTGTCCGCTGCACGTCGGTCTTAAAGGCACAGCTACCACGCCTCCGTTAGGTCACTTTGGCCAATTACGAGGGGCCGTTGATGCGCGGGAGAAAGGTCTTTGTCTCTCCCTGTGACTTTGATTTACACAGGTATGGCAGTACGTCCTGTTTGCACCGAACACAAACTTATTGTAAAGTGAGCATGGTGCACGCCATGACTGTGCATCATTATTTAGGAAATAGTCCACTACTAGTCCTCTCTGCAAATCTGGAAAATCTCAGGGGGTTGAGCTGGGGGTCACCCTCTCTGGGGAATGCCAGAGAGGTGCCATAACTGTCCTACCGAGTTAAGTAACAACCGGCAGGTTATCACTTAACCCAGACTTTCTGGAGCCAAAAGGGGTTCCGTTGTGGACTCACCCCCTAGGAATTTGTTGTTTGTTGTCTAACTTTATGATCCCTTAAAGAAATCCAACATTTGGCCTGGCCAAGTCTCTACAAATGCTACTCTGTGTGCAGCCAAAATACCAGAGAATAATGCAGCTAAAACTGATTGCATCACTGCAGGCGCTATTATTCAGCAAACAAAGCCACAGTCGAGTCAACATAGACAGAGGTGTGGCAACTGTGGCTTCATTCTTCATGCCACAGACTGCCCAGCTATTGGCCAAAAGTGTATGCACTTATTTATTATATCTTTTTGTGCGATAGCACTGAAGAGATGACACTTTGCTACAATGTAAAGTAGAGCTGTGTTCAAGTTCAAGTTTATTTGTATATCGCTTTAACAATGTAGCACTGTTTCAAAGCAGCTTTACAGCAGAATAAACAGAATGACAAGCAGGGAAATATAAAAGCGAATTTAATAACTAATATCTAATATCAGCAGTCTCCTAGTGAGCATTCCAACACGGCGACGGTGGCAAGGAACCCAAACTCCATTAATGTGTGTGTATGTGTATGTGTATGTGTATGTGTATGTGTATGTGTATGTGTATGTGTATGTGTATGTGTATGTGTATGTGTATGTGTATGTGTATGTGTATGTGTATGTGTATGTGTATGTGTATGTGTATGTGTAAATAAATATACATACATACATACATACATACATACATACATACATACATACATACATACATACATACATACATACATACATACATACATACATACATACATACATACATACATGGAGGAAAAAACCTTGGGAGAACCCAGGCTCACTTGGAGGGTCATTTCTCAAGGGTCACGTGTACAGCTTGTATAACAGTGTATTTGCTGTCCCTTCAAAATAAACACACGGCCATTAATGTCTAAACCACTGGCCACAAAAGAGAGTATACCCCTAAGTGAAAATGTCCAAATTGGGCCCAATTAGCCACTTTCTGACATGTTAGTGTTACAAGGTCTCAGGTGTGAATGGGGAGCAAGTGTGTTAGATTTGGTGTTATCGCTCTCGCTCTCTCATACTGGTCACTGGAAGTTCAACATGGCACCTCATGGCAAAGAACTCTCTGAGGATCTGAAGAAAATAATTGTTGCTCTACATAAAGATGGCGTAGGCTATAAGAAGATTACAAAGACCCTAAAACTGAGCTGCAGCACAGTGGCCAAGACCATACAGTGGTTTAACATGACAGGTTCCATTCAGAACAGGCCTCGCCATGGTCAACCAAAGAAATTGAGTGCACATGCTCATCTTCATATCCAGAGGTTGTGTTTGGGAAATAGACATGTGAGTGCTACCAGCATTGCTGCAGAGGTTAAAGGGGTGGGGAGTCAACCTGTCAGTGCTCAGACCATATGCCGCACACTGTTCAAATTGGTCTGAGACAAATTGGTTAGGCTGAGCCGCAGGGCAGTATTCCAACATGATAACGACTCCAAACACACCTCCAAGTTTTGATCACTGCCTTGCTAAAGAAGCTGAAGGTGAAGGTGATGGACTGGCCAAGCATGTCTCCAGACCTAAACCCTATTGAGCATCTGTGGGGCATCCTCAAATGGAATGTGGAAAAAGCTCTGTGATGTCGTCAGAGGACTCCAGTGGCAACCTGTGAAGCTCTGGTGAACTCCATGCCCAAGTGGGCTCAGGCAGTGCTGGAAAATAATGGTGGCCACACACAATATTGGAACTTTGGGCTCAATTTGGACATTTTCACTTAGGGGTGTACTCACGTTTGTGGCCAGCAGTTTAGACAGTAATGGTTGTGTGTCGAGTTATTTTGAGGCTACAGCAAATTTACACAAACTGTTATACAAACTGTACAATTACTACTTTACGTTGTAGCAAAGTGTCATTTCTTCAATGTTGTCACTAAGGATGCAACGATTATAGATTTTGTTGGTACGATTGTAGTCTGAGGAATAATCACGGTTTTACAATTATTACGATTATTATGCATTGATTAATTTTACACTATCTAAACAATCTTTAGATTTTAAAGTGTTAGTTATTGCTGCCTTTCAAAACAAAAATAACACGGTAACCAACAAAAAATAAATGACAAACAAAAATACATCTCTCCCTTTGGAATAAAAGAAAAGGTGTCTCTGCTCTGTGTCCTTTTATTGTTGTCTGTTTATATGATATGTTTTCTATACTGTAAGATAATTGTAACTCACTCACTGTTTATAAGCAGGATTAAGATGCATTGTAAGAATTAACAGGGTGACTTAAAATATAAAGACGGTGACTGGTAAGGTACTGTTTTATTATTAAAATCTAATATCCTCCCATTAACAATAGAATGTTTGGGCATACCAACAGGGTGATGCCGGGCCTTCTGTGGCAGATGACTTCATGAGCAATCCCGTTCTTTCTTAACAGTGGTTTAGACCTGACATATTAACTAACGAAACCTAACATTTACTAAACGCAAATGAAAGGAAGCAACAGGTTGTAACTGTAAATATTGTCACAGAATGTGTTCTTCTCAAGACATTCAGGCGGTCTTCCATAGACTAACGTGCTGCTTGTTTGTTAACGTTGCACTGAAAGCCCAACTCTCATGACTACGGCATTGTCAGCGACACGTTTATATTAATTTAAATACTGTGTAATTACTGTTACATAGTCTGATTGACAATAAAGTTCACTTTGACTTTGACTTTAATTTCCTACCAATTCAATGGTTTATTAAATAACTTACTGAGGGCTGACACAGAACATGTTTTTCCATTCAGATGTGGCACTTTTCCATTGTTTTTCTATGTAAACACACGTCAGATGGATGCGTTTGTGCCTAAACTCACATCTTTTGCAGTGTCTCGTGCATGAGCGTCGCGTTTTTAAGATACCTTTAAAATACAGTCAAGTTAAAAGAATTTCAACTTTTCCAAGCTGGGCATCTTATCAGACCAGAACAAAATAGCGAACCGATCAGGAAACCAAGCAGGCAGGGCAAACATTGCGTATTGCGTCTCATTTTATGTATTCTCTCCTTTAGCAGCAACTTTTACTTTTTATACGGCAACTTTCAGGCTTTTCTTTTCTTAAATAAAGCTTTGCTGTTTTGTCCCTCTGCTATAGTTAATCTAATCGAAAAGATATAATAAATTAAAGCTGCAAGCAGTGATGAAAGGGCCCTCGCACCTGGTGTACCGCCAGCCAGTGCGGTTTATAAAACCAGTGCACGTTGAGCAATATGCATTTCGACTGGTAAATGCATGAGGAATATGTCAAAGTATTTATATGACCAACAATTCCTGCTGCCATCAAGTGACGCTATGACTACCCCTGAATGTTGACCTTTAGATATGTTCAGGCCAGAATTTAGACCCAAAATGGAAAGGTTGTACATTGGATTTTGTATGGCAGAGCTACATCAACTTGTTTTGTGGTGTTAATAGCATATTTTAGAACTTAACCTAGTGTTGCATGATTTAATGTTTCTAGCATATTTGGCACTTTATATAATACTTTAATATGTTTCTGTGAGCACATTACAGTCTAATGCATGCCACTTCCTGTTTCCAACAGGTGGCACTATGACAGTTAGTGAACATGTTCATGTAGATGTCTTCAGGCAGGATTTTTATCAAACTTCTGAAGTTTGGGGCAGATTGGGGTATTGAATGCCTTTGTTACAACAACTTCCTGTTTTGTGGCATTAATACTTCCTGTTTTGTCGGCACTTAGCTAAGTAGTGCTATCATGGCTTAGCATGTTTCTAGCATATTTTCCACACAATGGCACATTTTCATATGTTGCTATATTACTGTGTAAAACAATCAATGACTGTAACTGGATATTGTCAGTAGAGGTCTTCAGGCCAGAACTTATCAAACATGTGAAGTTTGTGGCAGACATTGCATGTAGTAATAATAATAAATAATAATAATTAATAATAAACACAGCAAAAACAATAGGGTACTCGCACCTCGTTGCTTGGGCCCTAAATATTTACAAAAATGTGAGTGGTGTACTCACTTCTGTGAGATATTGTGTGTGTGTATATAGCTGGTGTGTCATGAGGGTGAGTACATTGAATTTTCATATTTAAGTGAACTATTCCTTTAAGTAAACTTGACTTTTATTATGTTTAGGTTGTCAAAATACATTATTTAATAACTTTTTTTGTTGCTCCAGTCAATTGAGAGCATCAGAACAGACGGTACTGGACGCTACACGTTTTGGGGATTCTTTCAAGGAAGTGCTCAGAGTCTGGCCGTGTTCAATGGCTGGTTCTATTGGGCGGATGATAAGAGGCTCTGGCAAGCTCCTCAAAATCTGCCCCCTGCTAGATATAATGGGTTTATTCTAAAAGCCAAACTTCCTGTACTGACCATCTACCATGAGCTTCAGCAGCCCCAAGGTAGATGGAGCTTTCTGAATTATTCTTTGTTACATCATGTTGTTTGGGCCACTAAATGTTGTTTTATGTGGTTTCCTTTACATAGGTTTTTCGCCATGTAAAACCTCTGGCTGCAAGCTGTGTTTGCCCTGTAAGGACAATCCTGTTGGATTCACCTGTTTGTGTCCTGAAGGAAAATTGTCCATGCCTTATGGGTCTTGTGAAAGTGTGTTTTTTCTTTCATTTATATTTACCAATCAGAGATGAGCAGAAAAGTAACCCTTAACAATTTTTTTCTTCAAAGACTTTGAGGTCACCTATGCAACAGCTGCAGCCCTATACAATCTGGAGTTTACAGGAAAGACTCCTATTAAAACTGACCTGTTTACATCAAATGAAAACATTCAGTCGTTCGACGTCCATTTGAAACGAGGATGTGTGGTTTGGTGTAATGGAACAGGTCATGTGAAGACTAATAGGCTTTCTCCGGACTTGTCAGAGTACATTCTTACATTAAAACCTGGTATGTCCTTAGTATTTTAGCTATCAACATACTCTTGCACAGGTATGTGAGTGCAGACATCTCCAGCTATGTGTTACCTACATTATTACGCCCCGCGTCTAGGGAACGTTAAGGGCATAATACAAAACAAAATTGAGGTGATGGATTCCCAAATATTAAAGGTGTAAAACAATCACTCCGGTCGGGGACCAAACAAGCACACGGTTAAGTAAGCAAAACTGTATTGTTTATTTACAGATTATTGTTGGAAACAAAGAGAGCATCTCTTCGGGGTAGCCACAGGCCAACATAATAAACAAAATAAAACTAAAACGAAAAACTTAAATGACCTAATCACATTATAAAATAAAATACAGGCGACTTACCTAACTACCTAACCAAAAACAAAACCAAACAAATTCACACAAAAGAAAAAGGCAGGACACCCCTTTGCTCCGTTTCACAAAGTGTGCTGTAAAAACATGAGAACTGGAATTTGGCCACAATACATAAGTTCAAAACTAGTTTGGCCGCCGGCCGGAGGAGGAATCCAGGAGCTCCGAACTCGTTTGCGTCCGCACCAACAATGAGCTCCCGTTGCTGCTTGCAATCCGTAATCTTTAAAGACCCCGCCTGAATAGAGTGACCAATAACACGCCAGCACCAATCACACAACCTATAGTGAGAGAGAGAGAATAACAGCAACACAAAAAATATCAAAGAAAACCAGTCATACTCGTAACACATGTATTGCATTGTACTGTAACATTTCAGGTCATAATTTACAAGTATGCATTGTTTTATTAATGAAGCAAGGTGCACTAGAGCAAGTATTAACAAAAGCTTTTTCGAAATGTACATTTGTGTGAACGTAAGTCATTGCCAAAGTATTGTTTCAAATCAAAATTTACATCCAGCCAGAGGTGAAGGCAGAGGGGTGATGCATCATGGTCCTTTACATGCATAATCCATTGTAAAATCCATATTTAAATGTCACAATTTGCCATGGGGGAAGATTAAGAGAGGCACCGTCCTCTAAACTTTATAATTAGTTTTACCTCAAAAAAACCTAATACTTAAGGGTATACTGACAATAATAGAGACAAAATAGTTTCTGAAGTTCTGTATACATTATTTGCACAGAGCGGTGTTTTTAAGTTGAGGACATTTTACACAAAGCTTTTACTTGCAAGTAAACATTTTTGAGATTTTGTAGAAGATACTGAGAAATGTTGTACTTCGCCACTCATCCCACAACTAGATGTGAATTTTTTGTTTGGTATTGCCCAGCCTTACTTGAGCGCCGTTCCTGTACACATTGTACTTTTTAAATGAGTTGTTTAACACTAATACAAACTTTTTTATAATGAAAGTAAAAATGAAGTTATAGTGTTTGTGAAAACTAGTTTTACAATAAACATGTGGAAAATAATAAGTGATGTTAAAACTTTTGACTTTCCCTGTTTTACTTCACTTGCAGCTTGCATTGTGCGAGTTGATCAAAGGACTGGGAATCTGTACTGGCTGGCCTGTGATGAGCTTTCCATCGGCGTTTCTACCGTCGGGCTTCTTCATAGAAGTATTTCCAGACAGCTATATCAAGCCAGAACTGCAATCCTTGACCTTTTTTTGGATTGGCAAAGAAGAAAGCTCTACTGGCTAGAAGGAGGTCAAATAATGAGAATGAAACTTGGTTTGATTGGTGGAAGTGCCAAAGCCATTTTCAGCTTTGAGGAAAATGGTTTCTACAGCATTGCATTTGACAGAATAGCAAACAGTTTTCTTTGGAACAGGGGGTCTTGTGCGTATAAACTTTTGTCTGAAATAACTCCTTATGTAAATCTGAATATTTCATTAATTTGGCTAACTAACCTTTTTTTAACTCTAGACCTGCAGGTTATGAGTATTCTTAAGGCAAGGAAGTACTCTGCAGGTAAACAGTGGGACGTTCCTGGCTCCATTGTTGCTGCTTATGAACCGTTTATGGTCGTGTTGTTCAATAACGTTCTGTCAGTATGGAACCGTAAAGATGGAACTCGTATCTCAGGAGTGTCAGTAGAAAATGGTGTTATCGGCCTATCTGTTGCTCTCAAGGAGGTTGAGCAGGGTTTGTAATGGATTGTTATTTAATCTTTTGAGATCAGTTGTTATGCTGCACCTTTTCTGTTTGCTTCTGTTCAGTTTTATGTTTGTACACACTCCAGATGAAATGGCTGAGGATGTGCGTCCTACTGAGGTTACTTGTAGAAGTCCCCTGGTCTTGTGTCAAGGGTCAACAACGTGTATCAGTCAGTCCCAGCAGTGTGATGGCATAAGTGATTGCCCAGATGGTTCTGACGAGACTTCCTGTTTATATGCGTGCACAAAGCCAGGTAATATGTTGCAGCAGAAGGAGAACAAGGCTCTTGGGTATAGCAGAATTTGGAAATCCTTTGTTTCTGTAGGTGACTTCCTGTGTAAGGACAAGAGGAAGTGTGTGGAGAGGAATTTGGTGTGTGATGGTCGCCCTCACTGTCTTGATGGTACTGATGAGGTTGGTTGTCTCACTACGACTCCTAAAACTCCAAACGCAGTGTCATTCAAGTGTCGTGTGGGATCCAAACCCTGCAAAGATGGTCGAGAGTGTGTCCTGTACAGTCATGTGTGTGATGGAGAGATGGACTGTAAGGATGGATCTGATGAAGACGACTGTGAATATCAGTGTAAACCAGGTGAAACGTGAAACATTTGAAACAAACTCTATATGTGTGTAACTTGCATTAACCACATTTTTTTTTTCTAATAGATCAGTTCCATTGCGCTCATGGGAGGATGTGCATTGACAAAAAGCAAGTGTGTGATGGCACCCCTCAGTGTCAGGATCGCTCTGATGAAACTGACTGTTTTACTCGTTCACATGACTGCATACACCGCTGTGATGATAAAACTCGCTGCATCCCAGAGAGCTTCCTCTGTGATGGAGAAAAGGACTGTGTGGATGCCACTGATGAAGCTAACTGTAGTGAGTGACGTTTCAGTGCATTGTATCATCATTTGAAACTTATTAGTCAGACATGAAAATGCATATATAAAAATTAGGGTCACCTGTAATTTGTTTTATATTTTACAAAATTACTAAATGTGAACACAAAAAAATATAGATTAATGAAAACTTACATGGGTAAGAAAGTTAAAGATGAAATAAAACACAAGTGTAATGCATAGGTTTGTACTGCATAGGGATGCTATACTGCCTAATCAATTTAAATGAACAAGTTTCGATTTGAGGCCTTTTCTTAAGGCTTGGACTGCAGTAAGTGGAAAAAAAATTGCTAATAAGTTGGTCTGTCTCATAAGCTGTCAAAGATGTACAAAAAAGAAGAGCAAAAAAGGAAACGGTTACTCCCAGTGGATTTTAACCCTTATTTAAAAAACTCTTCATCTTATTGAACAGCCATTAAACCAAAGATAAACGAGACTAAATCAGACCACTTTCATGGTCTGGAGTTCATGTTTTTTTTTTTTTTCATGGCAACATAGGTTATGACAAAAATGTACCCAAGGCCTCATTAGTCTTACTTTTTCTTCTTATGTTAGACCAAACTAAATTTTTATGCAAGTGACTTAAAAAGTAAATACAAAATAGGACAACATATAAAAGAAAATTAGATGGCATTCTTTAAGTATTTCAATGACATTAAATCTTTTTTGGCATGTCTGTTTATGTCTAAAACAAATGTTGTAAATTAAGGAAATTGTTACTATAAAATCAAAACTGTCTTTTGTTTACTCATGCTCTTGACTTTCCAAACCCATATGCTATTAATGGGTCATATAGTAGTTCTAAAAAGAACAGTATTTTGTGTATTTGGCTTAATGCAATAGGTTTTAGGTAAAGAAAGTAATTATTTTACAAATGCTGTAGATTATTTTTGCTCCTCTCTGCCTGCCCTTCTAAATTTTTTACAAAGCTCATTGTTCTGAAAAGCGTGGTGTGGCCTGATTGGCCAGTGATCCAGTTCACCGTGTTAGGCCCGAATGCCATGAGCATGTGACGGAAATGTTACGACATATTTTAAAAACACAAACACGGTCTTAACAACATGTCGGCGCTAGCAGCAACAATACAACAGCAAGAATAAAAGATACACCTATCTTTGCGTATACATTTGGTGGTTAGGAAACTTTGCACCCACATGTCTACCTAGGGGACGTGTTTGAACACGCCATTTTAGGAAATGTCAAATTTTCAACCAGACTTTGTAAAGTAGATAGTAAAGTTTGTAGACAAACTTTATGTTGGCTTGACAGAGTCTTCAAATTACTTTGCTAAAGCTAGAAAAGAAGTTTCAAAAATAGCTTTTGTGAATAACTTAAGTACTTTTTTTAAACACAGCTAATACAACCTCAACCACAGCATCTTTAAAGTGTCGTGTGGGATCCAAACCCTGTAAAGATGGCCAAGAGTGTGTATTGTACAGTCATGTATGTGATGGAGAGATGGACTGTAAGGATGGATCCGATGAAGATGACTGTGAATATCAGTGTAAACCAGGTAAAAAACATTTGTATTTCATTTTAATTTGGCTCGATACTTTTGTGATTGACTTTAAACCAAATGTTTCCTTAACAGATCAGTTTCATTGCGCTCATGGGAGAATGTGCATTGAAAAAAAACAAGTGTGTGATGGCACACCTCAGTGTCAGGATCGCTCTGATGAAATGGACTGTTTCACTCGTTCACACGACTGCATACACCGCTGCGATGATAAAACTCGCTGCATCCCAGAGAGCTTCCTCTGTGATGGAGAAAAGGACTGTGTGGATGCCACTGATGAAGCTAACTGCAGTGAGTCTGTTTTAACAATTAAATATTAGTCGAGTGCAAGGCATTGTTGCAAAATTTTTTTGATTTTTCAGCACTACTACTAAATAGTAGTGCCAGCGATTTTATCACTTTGTGCCTCTTTTCACCATGTCATGAGGAGGCATTCCTAGTTCTGAAAGTCGCTTCTCATTTGCATAAAGTGTTACATTCTCAACTTTGTCATGTGGCTGGACATACCCACATTCTGTCTCCCAGTGGTCAGTTTCGTATGGAAGCCCGTTTCCACCAGGACTGGGATTTTTTATTTATTTTGTAAGTCATTACGACTTGCATTATTCTTGTAATAATGAGCAACTTTCTCAAAATAATGACTTGGCATCTCATAATAACGAGAAACACTCTCATAATAATGACGTAATATCTCATACTGTAGAAGTGAGAAACAAAGTTGAAATTTTGATTTATCTCATAATAATAATAAACTTTCTCATAATGATTACTTAACATTTCATAATAATGAGAAACAAAGACGAAATTTGAAGTGAAATGTGAAGTGGTGCTTGCAATGGCAAAACTCGAACCACAAACATAATTTACCAAGAAGTTGCTAGTCAATCAAGCCCACCCCCATGTCTCTGTGACGTTCTAATGCACTAGGGTACTCTGTTTGGTTACCAGCGAGTGTTTTGGCATCCACCAATGACTATACGCCAACCCACTAGTGAAATAAGCCAAACCCTATGTCTCTATGAAACTGTGATGCAAAGTTATCTGTTTGGGCCTTTTATAAAGGCAGTCTATATGATCTGTTGCTAGGGTTATCTAAATGGTTGCTAGGGCCTGGCTTCACAGCATCATGAAGCTCCTGGGAGACTGATTGGTTGTCTGAGTAAAATGAGCCCCTTGTCTCTATGACAAAGATAATTCATCTGGGCAATTTTAAAAAATTATTATGATTTTATGTTGGCAGTCTATGGGAAATTTTGGGTTGGTCTTACATTCCAGGGGTACAAATTACACCCCAAAGTGAGGTATGTTCTTACAGAGCCTGCCATACTCTTCAAATATGTTAACTTGCATGTTGTTACGAAATCCTCAGCGCTGTGACCCCCGTCAAAATTTGTCGCAATATTAAGTCTATTGAATTTTTTGGGGGGGTTCGCCAGCCCCATGAATGTACCCCCGATCGCTTGGAGAAAAAAACACCTCTCCTCAATAAGCCGGTCGATTTGACCCTTCATTTATGGGTCTAAGACAAACGTGCGGGACGAGTTAGGCACGAAAAAATAAGAATAATAATAACTAGATAGTAAATTTAAAGACAAACTTTATGTTGGCTTGACAAAGCCTAGCTTGAAAACTTGTAATAATGCTTGAAAACTAAGTTGACAGCATTATGCTAGCACGTTTTAGAATGAAGCTAGCATGAGAATAAAGTTTGTATTTACATTTAGGCATTTAGCTGATGCTTTTATCCAAAGCGACTACAAATATTAGGAGACAATGAAGCTACACATCAAAAGAAGGCAACCATAGTACTACTAAGTTTACAAGGTTTCACAGTGCTAGATAAATACCTGTAGAGGACAGAAATAGGATTAGGATGTCAGGTGTTTGTGGAAGAGGTGTGTTTGTTAAAAGAGGTGAGAGATATGGCAGATCGGATTGCGTAATGGAGATTATTCTACAAGCAGGGTACAGAGGAGGAGAAAGAAAGAGAGAGAGATTTAGTGTAGATTTAGATTTAGTCTGTGACAGCACCACCAGTCGACGTTCGTTCACTGAGCGCAGGGTTCTGGATGGGTTGTAAATGTGTAGAAGAGAGTCAAAGTATGAGGGTGCAGAGTTTGTGATGGTTTTAAATGTCAGCATTAATGATTTGAATTTAATGCGGGCAGCAACCAGTAGCCAAAGGAGAGCGATCAAAAGGTGAGACGTGCTCTTTTGGGTTCCTGGAAAACAAGTCTTGCTGCTGCGTTCTGTATCATCTGGAGTGATACAGAATGCAGCAGCAAGACTTGTTTTAACATGAAGTTTGCATGATTTAACATGAAGCTAGCATAATTAACATAAGGTTAACATGGTCTTACGTGAAGCTGGCATGGTCTTACGTGAAGCTGGCATGTTCTTAACGTGTGAAGCTGGCATGTTCTTAATGTGTGAAGCTAGCATGTTCTTAACGTGTGAAGCTGGCATGTTCTTAACATTAAGTTAACACATTTTAGTATGATTTAGCATTAATCTAACATGTAGTATCATGATTCTAACATGACTTGCATGGCATGAAGTTAAAGATAAGATAATCCATCTGGGCCTTTTATAATGGCAGTCTATGGGCCATTGTGAGTATATGGAAAAATTCGGGTGGCTCTTACGTCCTAGGGATACAGTGTGCACCCAATAGTGAGGCACGTTCTTACGGAAACTGGCAGCCTCTTCAAATGTGGTAACCCACATGTTTCTACGAAATCCTTGCTCAGAGTTATGACCTTTCTAAGTTTGACACAATTTGTTAGGCCAAACATAAGTATGACGAATAATAATAGTGATGCTTTGCAATCTGCAAGCACCACTAATAATGAGATACTTTCTCCAAATAATGACTTCGTATCCGTGCCTGCTCGTTGGATGTGTAATCATGTATACTTATTTTCATATGTTTACAGTTACATTATTTGTAGGTAATTATTTGTATCATAAACCTATCTGTATGCGTCACTCTGCAAGACGCGTTCCCTGGCCTACGGTACGCATGCATGCTTAAGTACATTATGACTTCATTATGAGATATTAAATTGTTATTATGAAAACGTTTCTCATTATAAACGGATACTAAGTCAGTATTATGCTTTATAAAAAGGTTACTTATTATTATGTGGGGAAAAAAGTCAATTTTGACTTTGTTTGCATTGTTATGAGAAATTAAGTTGCTATTACAAGAAAAACTAAGTCTTATCGTCAATTCTGTAATATGTACAGGACGTACAGAGGATTGAAAATGCGTTTCCTCAGACCCATGTGTGACACGTCAACATACAAGTATTAAAAGTTAAATAAAATAAAATGAAATAAAAAATACAATATATAGTAATGACATTTAAGGCACATTAGAGTACAGAATATTTACATTGTAGTGCAAGCAAGGGAGAGCAGCAGTTGTGTGAGTGGTACTATTTACAGCTTTAGTGCAAACAAGGAGAGCAGCAGTAATTAGTGACTGATGCATCATGTTTATTGTGTGCACTGTGTGTGTGGTGAATTACAGTAAAGGGGAGACAGTTCAGCTTCCTGACGGCCTGGTGGCTGAAGCTGTTCTTCAGTCCTGTGGCTTCTGAAGGGGGTGGGTGGGGGTCACCTGCTATGCAGAGTGCTTTCCGGGTTAACTTGGTGCGGTAGGTGTCTGTGAGGGAGGGTAGTGTGGCACCGATAAAACATTTTTCTGCTGCATTCACAATGCGCTGCAGGGCCTTTCGGTTTTGAGCAGTGCTTTTTTCAAACCACAGAGTGATGCAACAGTGATGCATACTCTCAATGGTGCCACGGTAGCATGGGTACATGATAGGTGTTTGTGCTCTGGCTTTCCTCAGTTAGTGGATGAAATAGAGATGCTGTTGTGCCTTTTTTTGCCAATGATGCAGTGTTGGTGGTCCAGGAGAAGTCCTCGGTTATGTGCACACCCAGAAACTTTGTGTTTCTCGCTGTTGATGGTCAGAGGAGGGTGCTGGATGTGTGCTTTCCGAAAGTCCACAACGATCTCCTTTGTCTTCTCTACGTTTATAGAGAGGTTGTTGTCACTGCACCACATGGCCAGTTGGTTCACCTCATTTCTGTAGTTTATCTCACCTTTGTTGCTGATGAGACCCACCACAGTTGTACCGTTGTTATCTGGACCAGCTGCTTTGCAGGCATTGATCTTAGAGAAGGATCTCTTTACGCTGACTGAAGAGATACACAGAACTTGGCCTCAAAACAAGCAAAGAATTTTTAAGTTCATTTAGCAAAGAGATGTTGTCGTCACAGGTCTGCGGAGCATTTTTGATGCTACGGGTTAGGTTTGCCCTAGCTGTTCTCAGGCCATCATCATCACCGGCTCTGAAGGCAGCATTTCTTTCCCTCAGCAGGTTGCGAACATCTCCTGTCAGCAATGGTTTTTGATTTGTTTGGGTGGTGATGGTCCTGCTTTCAGTTACATCATCCATGCATTTGGTGATGTAGGCAGTGACTGTCTCAGTGTATTCCTGTATGTCAGTAGGCATGTTTCAATTATCCTTCAAAATGAGCAAACTGAAATTGCGAATTGAAAACACGCCAGAATTTCGCAAAAACACCAATATATCGCAAAAAAGTTTTTACGCTCTCATGAGGTGGTTTTTCAGGCAATGCGAAAAAGGAATAATTTGCAAAACTGCAATGGAAATGATTTTTTTTTGCATTTACAGGTCACATGGCATACATAAAAATATGATCATTCTTTAAATATGGTGCGGTATGTTTCTTTGTTAAACTAACAAAGACAAAAATACGGGAATATCAGATTCAAAGCAAAAGACAAGCCATGGCAAATCTTACAGTGGAAAGCTCTATAACACTCCCAAGTATAGGGGGCTTGCATTACCATTACTGCTTGTATAACTCCGATGTATGTCTCGATTAAAAACAAAAATTGCGAGTTTGTGTGGGCTAGCTGCACGTGCCGGCATCTTCGATTGTGGAGTAGTTATTATGAGATACTATATCATTATTATGAGAGAGTTTCTCATCATTATGAGATACTAAGTCATATGACTTACAAAATCTAAAACAATTTCAAACCCTGGTGGAAACGGGCTTTCATAGTTTTGCTTGTGTTGTCGGAAGTAGCCAAGCTTCCATTGAAGTGAACAAGATCGTGTTGTTCTACTGCTGGTATTTGCTGGACATGTGCGCACAGCTACAGTTTATTAATTCAGCACAGAAAGTGTCTGCTTTAGAAATTAGTGTTTTAATCCCTTCTGATAATGTTTAATTTTGCCGTTTTTCACCAATACTCATTGTAACTCTCCCTCGCGCTTAGAATTAACAATATTTGTGCCACTGTACTTTTGATAATGACTCCTATTACATTTGGCTAGACTGTTCACAAGTAAATTAACAACACTTGCTTATGGATTACTTTGTTTAAGCTTTATTAACTGATTTTCCCCCTCATATGCACAGCTGAGACTAACGGTGGACATCTGAATTTGGTGGCGGTTAACAAAGGTGGCTTGACCTTTGTTACCTCCCAGCCTCCAGTCTGTAGAAGTCCTTCCATAATATGTCCGGGGACATCACTGTGCATTTCTCAGACTCAACTGTGTGATCAGAAGTTAGATTGTCCAGATGGGTCTGATGAAGTTTCATGCATGGATACTTGTGCAAAAATTGGTAAGTTATCACTCAGTCTTTACTAGTGGTTCAACAGATCACAAAACGCACTAATCGGATCATATTATGTTATTTGACTTATGGATTGCTACAACTATGCTCACCATAAATGTATTAAAGAGCACCTAATATGCACTTTTACATCCTTTAAGTCTTTATATTGCTTTTTGGGGTGTAGTAGAATAGGTTTTCACGTTTAATTGTTAAAAAAGCATTATTTTTCTCATATATACGCATTACTGCAGCTCCAATCTCCTAAACTCTTTTGAACGCTCTGATTTCTCCCAGTCTCTGAGGCACCCTCCTTTAAAGCACTTAGTTAAGCTGACCCAGTCTGTTCTGTTTGGTCACCAGCTTACAGCATGTGTTGAAACGTCTCTCCCCTTATCATATCTGCAAGCTTTCGCTTTTCACTCGATTGTGCATGTGCTTAAACAGGTTTCAGAAAAGCGATCTCGAAAGTGTGCATTTTGCACAAAGGTTATGGTACTGTTAATGTCAGGTTTAATTGTTGGTCAGAAATATGTTATTTAATTGTGATTTTAGCAAGCGATTATAGAAATGTGTGCATTTTACAGTGAACACAGTAGGTTAAGTACCCGTGACGTGCCATTCCCGCAACCGTGCTCGCCCTCACTGTCCTAATGTTGCGAATGTGATGCATGTCAATGACTAAAATTATCAACTGATGGAGTTTAACTATGCCCTGGGAAAAAACAGCAGCAGTCCACCGCTGAGAAAAGCAAAAGAAAGATGAATGAAGCCTGTGCATCACTTTTAGGTATCATAATCCTGTAAAACATTTTTGGCTGTTGACCTTAACGTGTTTTAATGTTGGTGGTTTCACCACCAAAGCATCTGCCTAAATATCCTCCCCATCTTCCCATCATGTTCCCTTACGAAAATTAACATTGGTTTTACTATGCATAAAACAAAAAAATCATGTTTTTTGTAGCTATGGTAACCACAAATTAATAATGGTTTTGTTACTTCAGATAATTTACAAAGTATTTTGATTTTTTTTTTGTGGTAATAAAAACAGACCCCTAAGCGAACAGCCCTTTAAAATGACTTAAAAAGCAGCAGTGTGTCATTAAAACTTTGAATGCTCCAGCAGATGACATGGTTCAGTGTTGAGTTTTGATTTAGTTTATCGTTGTTTATTTTGAAAAGATTTAATCTTTAAAACGTTTTTTTAATGTGTAATTTTAGAGCTAAAATTGTAATAAGTAAATGATACAAATTCATTACTATTTATTTATTTACCTTTATATTTTATTAAAGTTCTATTTTGACCCGTATAGTAAGTGTTAAATAATATTAGTGGGCACAACAATACAGTTCAGCTTGGCATCCATTTGGCCAGCAGCGGCCCTGATTCCATACTGAACTATTAGAGAAAAAGAGAACGCAAAGACTTCAAGTTAATCTGTGGGTCCCGTGTCCAGTCCGTATGGAACAACTACAATCTGTTTAACCACTAATCTTAACTGTATTTTACCTTAAATTATGTATATTTTCCCTATAAGTAATAAGCAAACCACTGACATATAGGAAACCTTTTTAGGTGATTTCCTGTGTAAAGACAGGAGGAAGTGTGTGGAGAGGAATTTGGTGTGTGACGGCCACTCACACTGTCTTGATGGTTCTGATGAGGTTGGTTGTGCCATCATGTCCAAGGAAAAAACAACCACTGCATCCTTAAAGTGTCGTGTGGGATCTAAACCCTGTAAAGATGGCAGAGAGTGTGTTATATACAGTCATGTCTGTGATGGAGAGATAGACTGCAAGGATGGATCTGATGAACAAAACTGTGATCGTCTGTGCCAAGCAGGTTTGGCAAATCCTGAAAGTTTTTCAGTCCAATTTTTTGCCATTGCCTTTAAGTGCTCACCACATGATCTTCACTTTTTCTACCACCACAGGTCAGTTCCAGTGCACATCTGATGGAAGATGTATTGAAAATAATCAGGTGTGTGATGGGACCCCTCAGTGTCTGGATGAGTCTGATGAAACTGGATGCCAGAAAGCGTCACAGATCTGCAGTGTGCGTTGCGACTGGAACACACTTTGTATTCCTGAAGTTCTTATCTGCAATGGGGTAAAGGACTGTCAAGATGGGGCTGATGAAGCAAACTGTGGTGAGTGGCACTCTATTCACCAAGGAATGTTGCAATGTGGAAGTTTTTGTAATTAGAATGTAGACTTGCTTAAGACAGCTGATTCAGATAGCATACCTGTAGGCAGTATGTGGCAAGATCCAATAGAAATTATTAATTCAAGTCTTTCTGTATGTGCAACAAATATTTGTGTCCTTGTTGCCAGGTTATTATTACTTGTCACTTTAAATCAAGAACTAGTCACATTTGGCGGACTGCATTGTTTAAGGCCCGTTATTCTTTTAAATTTTGAATAACTTTTAGAACTTTAGTGAGGATGCACCAATAGGATTTTTTTATTGTCCTTCTGATTCTCCTTCTTTCACTCAGATTATCATATCAGGAATCTTATATGCAACTCAATTTATATGTAATTTATATAGCGCCCATCAAGAACCCTGTGACACTTTATATAGTGATTTATATAGTTAAACTACATTTTATATGGTCAGCTTCAATCATTATAACAGTAACTGTAAACCGTCAGCTATATTCATTATAACATGTGCTTGTAAGCATGCTTAATGGACTTAACACAGAAAATTTGAAGACATTGAAGATTTCTGAAGCTTTTATAAGTGTGAAATTAAATTCTCATCATAACCAGTAGATGGCAGCAGGGAATCACTCATTGGCCAATTTTTGCTCTCTAATCACAGGTTTTACTCATGGGTACCTTTACATTTAGGCATTTAGCAAATGCTTTTATCCGGCTTACAAAAGTGAAGAAACAATGAAGCGATATTACATTGGGGAGGCAACAATAATACAATAAGTGCCAGTTAAAAGTGACCACATTTCACTAAGCTAGACCGTATCTGTTTTTTGTAATTATTGGAGAAGGGCTGTTAACATTTTCTTTGTTAAAATATAAATGCATTACATTTACATTTAGGCATTTAGCTGACGCTTTTATCCAAAGCGACTTACAAATATTAGGAGACGATGAAGCGACACATCAAAAGTGGCAACAATAGTACTAAGAGGTGCTTTCCTAAGTTTACAATGTTTTGCAGTGCTAGATAAGTAAGTAAATACATTTCATCAATGAAGAAATGAAGTATTGTCCTGACCCCTACTGGCAAGGAAATATGGAAACTTGACCTCTTGGAACTTTTATTGAATACCCCTGTGAAAGTGGAGAAATGTTTTTGATTGGTGTTTAGACACCTTTTAGACACCTTTTCAATTTTCTACATAAAAAATGTTTAATGCACAAGCCCATGCATTCGCTATCTTAGTGGGTTTTAAACCCATTTTAGTGGGTTCTTTCAAACACACTGTAAGTATGTGTAATTGTGTATCAAATTATAATCTGCCTTTTGATTTAATTTATACTAGATCATGTTTTAGTCATCACTGCTATGTTCTTCACTTTAACTGGTGTGTAGGAAAGGCTGGCTGTCACATCATTGACAGAGAGAGGGGAGGCCATCTGCTCGGTCTTTTCAGGATATATGGAGGCTAGATTTGTCTGGAAAAGGCTATAGTTTTTCTTTCATTTTAGCTATTTGCATTATGTATGTAAATTATATAATGCTTTTAAATTAACTCCGACTTAGGTAACTAGTTGCCAAATCAAGTTTAGTCTGCTAGCAAGTGAAGTAAGTGTGTTGTTATACATTTCTTCTAATGTTATCTCATTTAAATTTTACCAACCTGTTGTTAAGCTTGTTAGCACTTAAGTCAGGAATGGGTAACTGGGAGCCCGAGGGCATAATATGGACCACAGTGTCTTTAAATACAGCCCTCTGGACCATATTAGTTTATAGCCTGGCCAAGACGGAACCTGTTGTCTCTTTGACCCTCCCTGCAATGCTGCGCATCCTCACAACCAACACAACAATTACATGAATATGATGAAATTGATGCATCACGGTCATGTAGATTTACACTTTACATCAGGAAGAGGTCCAACTTTAAAGTAAAGAAATATAAGCTTTGAGACTACTACTGATTACTACTACTTGTTTATGACCAAAATATACATGGATTGATATAAAATAATAACGATTTTTACAAAAAAATGTGTAAGTGGTGTCTAGTGTGTCTTACATGGTCATCATGGCTTCAGGATTCTTTGAAATTACATTTTTAATCATACAATTATATTACAATGGGTTCACACATCACTGTCAACGATTCTCCTTTACTTTAAATGGGTAACGTCATGCATTGCAAACTGAATTGTAGGTCCGTAGTGTCGTGTCACTGGCATTGTGTTGGGGCAGAAGTAGAAAAACTTCAGACATGCCCTCCATCAAGCTTTTATGCTGATTAAATTGAGCATTTACACAATTAAATTGTATGTGTGTGTAGATAAACATCATGTTATATGATTATATTTCACAAATATGTGAAGGGAACACAGTCGCTTTTTGAAGAGGTTTTCTCATTAATGCATTTTAAAAAACGTAATGCAAACTTGCAATTGCTATACTTGTGGTCCACAAAGCTGCGGGTCAACCCATGTGTGCCATGTGAAACTGTGAAGTGCGTTTTCATGGAAAAACAATGGAAAAGTAGCGCAGCAGAAAGATGATGCGCATTCTCTGTGAATGGCCGGAACAGTCACCGTATCAGCTCACAGCATGCACATACTATGCAGTAAATAGCTAATGTTCTGTATAGCAATAAAAAAGGGTCTCACCACAACAAAATGTGCACAAATGCTCCCAAGTATATTCTGAGGTGTTTGACCATAATGGTTGCAATTTCAAGCCCTAATTAATACAAAACGACTTGCATTTTAAGTTGTACTGCAAATTTTATTGAAGAAAATTAGAATTCACCTACCAGATGACAGCTCAACACAGGAAATATTAAAGTAAAGAGTTATTGAAAGCCAGCACATCATGGCTGCGTCCATGTGACATCGCGTACTGTGACAGTACGTACTGAATTAGAAGTTGTGCCTACTTATCAACCGTCAAACCAGTTCTATATAGTATGAATACGGGAAGTATGAATGAAATTCAGACGTACTATGTCCTCCATTTTATGCATCATGTGACATGCATTCCTCACAGCAGCCTGAACATTTAAAGAGCCCGCCACTCTCCACTGGATGAGAAGCTGGTGTGTTCATCAGTCCCAATAATATCAAACTAATATTTAAACATCAGTGATTATATAAATAATCATGATCTATTAATGCTACATTGACACGTTGATGCATATTTACAGTAACTTGCTATATAGCAAACAAGTATTTCCCAATATATCAACACTGGTAAAACATAAATAAAACGTAATTCTCTTTAGTTTTGTAGCTTTATTAAACTTCTTAACAACAAATGTATAGCAACGACGTTAGCTTATTGACATACCAATGATTAAAGATATTTTACAGCCAATTTACAAACATATCCCATCGATTTACGCTGTATAAAAGTTTAATAAACGAGTTGTTTATTTGGACGATGTTAAACGAGCGCTATAAAAGCACAAGCACAAAGTTTTTCCTGAGGTACTTGCACTTAAAAATAGCCACTTTCCGCCATTTTCTAAAATAACGCAGCCTCCGTCGTCTTCTCTGCTGGCTGACTCAGCTCCCGGGGCTCATGGGATAGAAAAGTGTCCATCGAATGAACACTTCAAAATCTAGCCGGAAGTAGTAGACCACCTGGGTACTTTTCGCGTACTGTTTTTCGAATACTATGAATTCGGACATACTACTCGCTACTCGTCCTCATTTTCGCCTACTATATAGTATGGCAGTACGTGATTTCGGACGCAGCCCATGCTTTTTATGTTGACAAAATTTGCAGCGCATTTGCCAGGAATCCTTTTTACCCATACAGAAATCTGGTATATTGCCATATATGAACTTGTGTGTGTGTTATATATATTTAAATATATCAGGGCCCTTATTCACAAAACATTTTATCCTACCACTAAGAGTTCTCCTAAATAGCAGTAAAGGTCTTTAGCTCTTAATATCTATTCACTAAGCTGCTGAGACAAACCTTTACTAAGGAATTAAGAAAGGTTTTAAGCTAAGAGTAAGGGTGGGGTTGACCTTGTTCTTATGGATGATGTCAGCATGCACTAACTAATGCACAAAGTGATTGGCTGATAGGAGAGAGATTGGCTCTGTCAGAGATTTATTCATAGAAATAGTGTAGAGTGCGATATTATGGCGCCAGATTCAAATAAAGGTTTTAATAAAGACCAAAGAGCAATGTTTTTCAATAGAACAAACACGGTATTTGTTTCACTTGCAAGACTAGAACTAGAAGGGTTACATTTAGGCACTGCATTCAGATTTTTGTTATGCACAATAATAATTTTATATATCGAATTCTAGTTTTATTCAAATTATTTTTTAGTTTTAAAAAAATGCAGTTCTTTAAAAACGTAACATTTTAATGCGGAATAGGTTCCTTACAGCACTTGTTGATGAGAAAATAGAATGTTCTGGTTTAGTAATGTTCTATTCCACTTAAGACCTTATAACAGTGTGACTTCATTCAGATTATTTTTATTATTATTATTAAGCACAACAATAATTTTATGTAATAAAATCTAGTTTTATGCTATCTATTTTTCAGTTTTGCTTGTTGTTGTCTTAAAAGCTTAACATTTTAACGTGGAAAGTGTTCCTTACAGCAGTTGTCAATGTTCTGATTCAGTAATGTTCTATTCAACCTCAAAACAGTGTGACTTTTGGAAAGCTAAATTTAAAGATATTTTATTTTGTATATTTTGACAGATATATCCAGACATGCTCAGGCAAGCTGTGAAAGTTCCTCTGTTCGGTGTCCGGGAACATCAGTATGTGTTTCCCAGGTTCAGCTGTGTGATGGAAGAAGAGATTGTCCTGATGGATCAGATGAAGCTTCTTGTATAGATGCCTGTGCTTCACTAGGTAAAGTGATGTTGGTTTTTGAATTTCTTGCCTCTTGCCCGTTCTCTCTGCCATATAATTTTGTTCCACCAGGAGACTTCCTGTGCAAGGACAGAAGGAAGTGTGTGGAGAGGAATCTGGTGTGTGACGGTCGTTCTCACTGTCTTGACGGTTCAGATGAGGTTGGTTGTCCCTCCACAGCTCCTACAATCCATTCTGCAGCATCATTTAAATGTCGTGTGGGATCTAAACCCTGTAAAGATGGCCGAGAGTGTGTCCTGTACAGTCATGTGTGTGATGGAGAGATGGACTGTAAGGATGGATCTGATGAACAAAACTGTGAGATTCAGTGCAACCCAGGTGAGATGTTACCACAATTACAGTGTTTCTGTTGTCTGTAACCTGTCAACATTATAAGGATAACTGATATTTTATGTGTAGTGTGACTAGACTATGCCTCTATATTAGCTTTATGGCATTGTACGATATGAAGTGAAAACCCCAGGGTTCAAAATTGCTTTTTTACTGCCAAGGGTGTAGAAATTAATGTTTTTGGTGTAATATTCAGAAGTTGCTTTTGGTGAGGATAAGCTGCCGTTTAAATTTGCTTAAGTGTCACTAACAACATTTTAATAAAGTGCAGCAATTGGTCACTTTGTCCATACACTGTAATGAAACCCAATTTCTGTCTATCTGATTTGACCATAAGTAAGAGATACAGCTAAAGTTTGTTGTTATGCTTTTTCTGACAGGCCAGTTTCAGTGCATTCAGGGGAAGAAGTGCATTGATTTCAGGCAGGTGTGTGATGGGACTCCTCAGTGTCTGGATCATTCAGATGAAGCAGGATGCTGGAAACCCACTAAGAGCTGCAGCATGCGCTGTGACAGAAACACACGCTGCATCCCAGAGGTATTCATCTGTAATGGAATGAGGGACTGCTGGGATGGATCCGATGAGGCTGACTGCGGTAGGACTGCTGGAGAATAATTGGAAATGACTCATTTTAATCTTAAATGCCACTTGCACATATGAACACTCTCAATGACCAACAGTTTTACTCCCTGCCCATTTTTTGTATTCTGTTACAATGTATACCACTAGGGGTTGATTTACATTTGGGTCTTGGGTAATATTTTTTATTTTAATGCATTTATATGAAAAATTTTAAATGGTTTCAGCCATGCCTACACCACCATCACCCTGCAAGACCCCTTATGTGGCGTGTCAAGGGACTTCATTGTGCATCCTGCAAAGATATTTGTGTGATGGGAGAAAAGACTGTCCAGATGGCTCAGATGAGCGGCCGTGTCTTCGCAACTGTCCATATCGCAGTAATATACGGCTTATTTAAATTTCATCTTTGTTCTGTCAAACAAATAACTCGAAATTTATACCTAATGTCCTGCTAGGTGATTTCCTGTGCAATGACAGGAGGAAGTGTGTGAAGAGGAATTTGGTGTGTGACGGCCACTCACACTGTCTCGATGGTTCAGATGAGGTTGGTTGTCCCACCGTGGCTACTACAACCTCCAGCACAGCATCTTTAAAGTGTCGTGTGGGATCTAAACCCTGTAAAGATGGCAGAGAGTGTGTCCTGTACAATCACGTATGTGATGGAGAGATGGACTGTAAGGATGGATCTGATGAAGCCGACTGTGATGTTAATTGTAAAGCAGGTAGGGGGTTAGATCTGTGAATCTTTACTTGCCTCATTTGTTTTGTTTACAGTTCAGAGTGTAAATGCATCTTGTCCTTCAATTCCAAGGCATTATATTACAAGCAACATTTACTTTAGGCATTGTAAATGGTTTATAGCATATTAAAGAGACAAATATGACAAATCATAAAAAACTCTTTTCTTTCCTCTACAGATACTAGCACTGCAAAACATTGTAAACTTAGGATCTTAGTACTGTTGTTGTACTGTTTTTGATGTGTCGCTTCATTGTCTCCTAATATTTGTAAGTCGCTTTGGATAAAAGCGTCAGCTAAATGCCTAAATGTAAATATGTATAAAGAATATATATGACTATGATTATATGCAAAAGCATGTAAAAAACACCTTAATAAAACAGACTAATCTTTATAGATTCAGATTACAGATATCAGGGCAGATACTTTTTTTAGTGTACACATGCTTGTACTTTTACTAAATTTTTTATTATTATGAGCAACTGGTGAGTCATTGAAGCATGTGCCTCTGAAGCAAGTTCAGAAATATGAGCTAAACCATTTAAGCTTTTTTTATGCTTGGACTTGAATTATTTGGCAGAGAGCAAGATAGATGGTCTGTTTAACAGTCTGAGAAGACAGACAACAAATTTATAACGTGACTTGAAGTTGTGTAAGGATTAACGTATTAATTCTGTCTCCATGTTGTTTGGTCTGTTTGGTGCAGGATGATTCATATTAAGTATATAAGTATACACTTCAAGTGATGAATGATAAACGTTTGGGAGTACACTAACATAAGATGGCCTTAAATTGAAATGGACAGACTGTGAATTAAAACCTTATTTCACGTGGCCGTGAGTAGGGCTGGGTGATATGGCAAAGAATCGTCTTAAAAAACGCTTCCACATTAATCAATAACAATATTTATTACACACTTCCGACGTGCGTTCATTCGTAGACAGCTTCTTAAACAACAGCCTTTAAAGCATTTGGTGTTTATTTCATCACAAACATGCAAAGGTACATTGTACATTGTGATCAACTGCTAGATTTGTTTATTAAAAAATGTCCAGTGCTTATCATTGTTGTTGACACAGATTTTGTCACGATTGAATGTAATATAGTTTTATTGGCCAGTCCTACTTGTGTGTCTTTCCCTCACAGGAGAGTTTCAGTGTGCCCATGGAAGAAAATGCATCGATGCAAAATTAGTCTGTGATGGCAAACTGCAATGTCAGGATTTTTCTGATGAGAAGGACTGCTTTGAACGTACCAAAAGCTGCAGCCATCGCTGTGACAATAAAACTCGCTGTATCCCAGAGAACTTCCTGTGTGATGGAGAGAAAGACTGTGTGGATGGCACAGACGAATCTGACTGTGGTTGGTGTCTGCTGCTATAGTTTTGTGATGTCATTCTTTATTAGTAGAATATTTTCTTTCAAAGAGTAATTTATTGGTTTCTTACTAATGCTTTCTCACTACCTTCTTTAGGGTACTCCACAAAGGTAGTGGACTGCAAGAGTCCTGCTGTTTTGTGTAGTGGTGGGTTGCTGTGCATACCTCACACTAGCCTGTGTGATGGTAAACGAGACTGTCCTGATGGAATTGACGAAACCTTTTGCTTTGACAGATGTCCAAACCCAGGTACTTGCACTGTCAACAGCTGGTAAATTGCTGCCATTTCAGAAGTTTCTTATTCATTATAACCCATTGTTTGGCCTTTTCTTAAATATGTTTGCTTGCAAATTATAAAATTGTTTTTATAAAAAGATTTTCCCACGCAAATCCAAATTACCAAAGCTGTAACCAACTATATTATATAATTTATTATCCTATATTAAGTCATGTTGCATAAGGTGTGCTCAGTTTATGTCTCTTTATAAAGCAGCAGGGTTAACTTGTCTTGATAAACTTCTCTCTCTAGGTGAAATCTAGATGAAAGGCAGTTTACTCAAGCAGACTTTAAGGAACATTAATAACTGTTTTACTACTTGCTTTGACTCTGATTCAGATTATTTAAATGGCTGCCAGAAATCTGAGTAGAACATGCGTCTCGCACAGCATATAATCCAAGGTTATTGTGCAAAGTTTTTGTTTAAAAGGGTAAATGTGAGTGTGGTTGTATTTGTGAAGGTGCGTTTGATTAATTAGGCTGTTTTAGGCACAGACATGGAGAAAGTTGTGACCCTTCAGAAAGACATGCATCACCACCTCAACAGACCTCAACAAACCATAAGTAGACATTGATCCAAAGTCAGGTCTGAAGTTGTTGATTTTTAGTCCCCATCTCTTGAATTATGTCTGATCAGTTATGAATCAGTATCGTTTCAGTTAAAGGATGTTTTTGAACGGAGTGCATAGTCGATATAAAAAACTGGATAAGATTTCACGTTCACTGTGTTCACTACGTTTCTACAACCAAGATGTCTTTGCAACATGGAGCTATACAGGAATGAAGCGCTCTCATTTCCTATTTCAAGCCCAAGCCGATTGTGGGACGAGTACAATATGGTACATGGGGACTTTGGGTTGGGAATAACACCCACGTGGCAAAAAGCTACACCAAAGAAATGGCGGCACATGGTGGTGAAGGAGGTACGATGTCAGAAGGAAGCAAGTAGATACGCTGGATCAGTCTCCCAAGCACAGCAAGGCTGCTGAATTAAGTGGTAAGGCATTGAATACTGCAAAATTTCCCATTGGAAATTGCAGCCACCAATCTGCGCCCAGACCTGGTTCTTTGGTCCAACTCCGGTCGGATTGTCATCCATATTCAGTTGACAGTCCCCTGGGAAGAGACCCTTGACGAGGCCCTTGAAAGAAAGAAGCTCCGATATGCCAACTTGGCAGCTGAGGCAAAGGGTCAAGGCTGGAAAGTTCCGGACATTATATTGGCTGCCAAATGACCATGCAACAAGTCCAATCACACCCAGGTCTGATCAGCCTGTGGTGCGCCTTCCTTGGCTGAGGGTGTCTTAAAAGGCAGAAAAACCCAGTAAGGCTTAGGTACACAACTAACAATCTGTTGCATTGTTTTGAAATGCCATACAAAGGTCATTATCAGCAGCACCTTACAAAAATTGCATCCTTAACCCAGAATAGTGTGTTCTTTTCACCCAGTTTTTTATTTTCTTTTTTTCTTTCATCTTCTGTATGTGAGAGTTTATTTGTTCTGTGTTTCTTTGTGACAATGCTTTGTGTTTGTGGGCCCATGTGCAACCTACGCATGTGTTTTTGTGTTTGCTGTCTGTGCTCAGTGCGTCTGTGCTCAGTGCGTCTGTGCTCAGTGCGTCTGTGCTCAGTGCGTCTGTGCTCAGTGCGTCTGTGCTCAGTGCGTCTGTGCTCAGTGCGTCTGTGCTCAGTGCGTCTGTGCTCAGTGCGTCTGTGCTCAGTGCGTCTGTTCAGTGCGATTACACTATTAATGCAATGTTCATAATGTATTATTTTTTAAATGTTATAAATTTCTCAATATACTTTATATCTTGCCAAACATGATTGGTTGTTATTTCAATATTTCAATATTTCAAATGCATTATACTTGTTTATGTAGATTTTTGTAATTAAGTTAAATCCTACAAAATGCATCAGTTTTATCAGAGGGAGATTTTTGATAAAGGGACGTTAACGCAAGTTAAGAGAATATTTCTAGTCAGGACAGGCCAGCTCAGGGCAGAGCAAACACATGGCCATGAATAGGCCAGAATATAAAGATGATAACAAGGAAATAATTAGATGATTAAGGAAACTAAAGGCCAGAATCAAGACAAGACAAGACATGACAGGACAGTACTTGACACTCAGAAATTTGTAACTGAAATATTTCAAATGTTATTAAAAAACGTTTAGTGGTTAGGAATCAAATTTTTAAGGATTCAGGGCAAATGATAAATGCAGTTTAGATAAAACACATGTCAAAGCATAACATTTCAGCTTTGAAAATATATCCCTCTATTATATTAATAGAGTGCTCACATAAATGTTTTTTGTTTCTGTCTAATGCAGGGGACTTCCTGTGTCAGGACAAGAAAAGATGTGTGGAGAAGAATCTGGTGTGTGATGGCCGGTCTCACTGTCTTGATGGTTCTGATGAGATGAGTTGTCCCACTATGGCTCATACAACCTCAACCGCAGCATCATTTAGGTGTCGTGTGGGATCTAAACCCTGCAAAGATGGTCAGGAATGCGTCTTGTATAGTCATGTGTGTGATGGAGAGTTGGACTGTAAGGATGGTTCTGATGAAGACGACTGCGAATATCAGTGTAAACCAGGTAAAACTGTTACAGGTTTCAGTGCAAGTTTATATTCATCAACAACGTTTGAAGCTTGTTGCTGATTCACAAACAGTTTTGCCCTTTCAAAATGATTGATCTTATCCATCCGCAATTAATCGGAATGTACTTTATTACCTGATCCGCCCAACTCGTGGATTATTCGCAGCACCTGCAGATATAACCACGATCCGCGCATCACTATTGGGTATTTGTGACATGATTGTGTGTACATATCAGATATATGTACGATTAAAACATTGATTATTTTGTTGTGTAGTTAGTGCACACAACTGCAGACCTGATTTTTACTGTATATACACATTGTTATAAAAAAATAATCTGGATTAGTAATAGTTTATATATATATATATTTATATACATTCACCCAAAGAAAATCACATGACTACAAAAAAAAATATATATATATATATATATATATATATATATATATATATATATATATATATATATATATATATATATATATATATATATATATATATATATATATATATATATACTATATAGTCATATATATATATATATATATATATATATATATATATATATATATATATATATATATATATATATATATATATATATATATATAATGAAACCTTTACTTGTTGTAGTCATGTGATTTTCTTTGGGTGATTGTGACAAATAAACAAAAAATGTGCTTAATACTCTACTAAATAGTCACAGTTTTAATAGTACATATAGGGTGTAGCTGTCAATCACAGAAGTGGATGGAGTGCGGAAGACTGTCAAAAAAAAAACTGTCAAATTGAATGCCTCCCTTCGGCAAAGACAAGTGTGTCTTGCCTACGGTCAAGCATGTGTCGTGGTCTGGGGCTGGCTGCATGAATGCTGCTGGCACTGTGGAGCTACAGTTAATTGAGGGAACCATGAATGCCAACATGTATTCATCCCCTCCCTTTGGAGATTGGGCCACCCACCAGCTCAGTAATGTCGTCGTAGAGGAGTGAAAGAGGACTCCAGTGGCAACCTGTGAAGCTCTGGTGAACTCAAAATTGACACTTTGGGCCTAATTTGGACATTTTTACCTAGAGGTGTACTCGATTTTGTGGCCAGTAGTTTAGACATTAATAGCTGTGTGTAGTTATTTTATGGGAACAGAAAATTGACACACTGTTATAAAAGCCGTACACTCACTACTTTACATTGTAGCAAAGTGTCATTTCTTCAGTGTTGTCACATGAAAAGATATAATAAAATATTAACAAAAATGTGAGGGGTGTACTCACTTCTGTGAGATGTATATACTTGTTTCTGACAATTTTACACATTTCTTCATAGATCAGTTCCATTGCACTCATGGGAGGATGTGCATTGACAAAAAGCAAGTGTGTGATGGCACCCCTCAGTGTCAGGATCGCTCTGATGAAACTGACTGCTTTACTCACGCACACGACTGCAAACACCGCTGCGATAATAAAACCCGCTGTATCCCAGAGAGCTTCCTCTGTGATGGAGAGAAGGACTGTGTGGACGCCACTGATGAAACTAACTGTGGTAAGTTCAATGTAGCAACCAAATAGTGACCCATTTTGGCTGCAACTTTAAAATTGTATTTTAGTGAAATCCTAATCTATTCTTTCCAGCTCCTGTTACTAGCCCTCCCACCAACACATCAACCCAGCCTGCATGCAGTTCTCCGTTAGTATTGTGTCAGGGAACATCAAAATGTCTCGCACAGTCCCAGCTGTGTGATGGAAAAATGGATTGCCCAGATGGATCCGATGAGCATTCTTGCGTACATGCATGTCCAATTTCAGGTAACGTGTTATATGTAACTTTTCTTCAAATGTTATTTTAACACAAAATGTTATGTTTAAATGTTACAGATTATAGATCGATGGTTCTTCAAGATCAAGTACCACCTTATTACAGCAAATTAGTTGATCCACGTACGACCTACTAACCGCCATAGAAACACATAAATCAACACAATAAAATTAATAGTGGAGCTGTAGGTCTTTACTTGCCTCATAATTAGATACATCTTGTTTCCTATTCTAATTTATTGTTAATAATACAAACAATTTAAACTGTGATTTTTATTTACCAGCTGCTAATTTTACCACAGTTTAAGAACCACTGTTAGAGATTAAACAATCATGACTCAAAAATGTTTCTGGCATCAGGACAGTTTCTCTGCAAGGACAAACTGAAATGTATTCGGAAAACCCTTGTGTGTGATGGTTATTCACACTGTTCTGATGGATCAGATGAGATGCAATGCCCCAGCTGTGCTTTGCGTTGCGATGGAAAGGTGTGTCTGAGGAGACAGCAGTTCTGTGATGGAAAGCCAGACTGCATAGATGGTTCAGATGAGAAGAACTGTGGTAGGTTTCCTTGTATGCTTGTATCCCAAGTCTAAATATGACATGCTTCAGATCCAGTTCACGAGCATTAGGTCTCGCTTATTCCCTTTTTGTCAGAAACATGATTTTGTCTCTTATGCAAAGTCAGTCAACTCTGCATTGACACTTCCACACTTGTACTCGGATGCAGATGCAGAGAAGCAGTCAGCAATCATATTTGAGGATTGTATATTAATTAAGTAATCTTGTTTGTGTTAAAGGTAAAAAGAAGCATAATACGTCACAGCATGTAATATCATGTCTTAGGGGTCCACAGAATGTGTCTGTGAAAGCCCGGTTGTGACTCTTTAAATATGTGGTCTAGTAAACCGACTCAATTGTTAGGTTTGTGCTCTTATACGATTGTCAAAGACTAAAATCGGCTTCAGTTGAAAGTACCAGTTTTTAAATGTGTTGAGTCAAGTCTTAGAAAGTTTCAGCTAGTCATTAAGTTTGTCCACAGGGAGAAAAAACCCTGACATGACATGTTACAGCTGCAATCCGTGGCATATGCGATCTGTAATAGAGGACACAAAGTGCCATTATGGTTTCAAACAACACTAGTACATTTTTTTAATGAATTGTCCCTTTAAATTCAAGTGGTTGCTTTGTCTTTCAGATGCTGGTCGTGTGGTTGCAAGTGCTTCGTCCCCTTTGAGATGTCCCCTGGGTTCCAAACAATGTAGAGATGGTAAAGAGTGTGTCCTATACCTCCATGTGTGTGATGGAGAAAAAGATTGCAAAGATGGATCTGATGAGCGTGGCTGTGAGCGTCAATGTAAAAAAGGTACACTGTATAAATATATAGATAAATGTATAAATGGAGTGACGTGAAGCTATAATGTTACGGATCAGTGCTGCAGATGCTGAACATCATTGAAAAATATATTTTCTTGTACTTTACTTTGTGCAGTGTAATCTGTGACACTTATGTTTATGTAATGTTACATTTATATTTTCATTTAGGCATTTAAAAGCTCACGCTTTTATCCAAAGTGACTTGCAAACATTAGGAGACAGATGTGTTGTCAAGTTTTTGTCAGTGGAAAACATTTAATCACCGGCACAACCGTACCAACATTATATGTTCTTGTAACATTCCACCCCACCAGGCCAGTTCCAGTGTGCCCATGGTAGAAAGTGTATAGATATGAAGCTTGTATGTGATGGGACTCCACAGTGTCAGGACCGATCTGATGAATTGAATTGTGTGGAACTCTCTGAAGAGTGCAGCCATTCATGCGACAATCGCACCCGCTGCATTCCTGAAACATTTCTCTGTGATGGAGAGAAGGACTGTGTGGATGGATCTGATGAAGCTAACTGTGGTAGGTCTATAGCAGTCATCATCATCATTTTTAAACCCAAGATACTTGACCTCAGATTTGATGCAGGATCTAACCTTGAAACAGTTGAGAAAGAAAGACGGCCCAGATTTTACTTTCGATTCGAGGCCTGTTATTTGTATTTGTCAATACTGCAAAGTTCTTAGTTTTTTCCTCTTATATCTTGCAAAGATACATTTATACACATTAAACAAAAATGTAATGATAAAATGAAAACTGATACAGCACTTTTACATATTCATTTACGTTAACATTATAAACCATAAACAGCACTGGTCCAGAAGCACTTGCTGTCTTGTTTTTTAACACTATGCATGTTGGAAAAAATACCACCAACAGAACATTTACAATAGAATCAAAATGCTTATTGAACATCTTTAAGATTTAATTATATATGTGAAATTAAAAAAACTGGAACAGTGGTGTTTACATCTTGTGAAATGGCCTATGCTTAGAAAAACAATTCCACTTCAGCCAATTTGTCTTGGTTTTGTGTTCGTATAGTGGTGTTTTGTGTTTGTATAGTGGTGTTTTCAAAGTCAGAAAAGTCAAAGTCAACTTCATTGTCAATTCTGCTATATGTTCAAGACAAGACATGCAGAGAATTGTTTCCCTCAGACCCACACTGTAAAAACTAAAAGATCCTGGAGGAACCATTTGAGGTTCTTCACTCTGCCACACTGGTGGAATTTTCAAAAGGACCTCAAAACACTTTTATTACCAGTTTTTTTAAACATTGACAGTCTTGGTAGTTTTTGCTGAAACTTATGGGATCCTTTAAGCACTTTAAATTCAGTTCTGAAGTTCCTCAGAGGTCCTCCTGACTGTTCTGCTGCTGTGGCAGTGTGAAGAACCTTAAATGATTCCTTGAGGATCTTTTAGTTTTTACAGTGCATGGTGTGACCCCCAACATAAGAACATGTATTGATAAAATAGATGAAAAAAGAAAAAAACAGAATAAATAAAGTAAAGAGACGGGAAAGAGTTCAGCTTCCTGACAGCCTGGTTTAGGCCTGGAAGTTCCAGAACCTCCTCCCCGGTTGCAGAAGACTAAAGAAGCCTTGCAGGGGTTGGGAGAGGTCACCTGCTATGCTGAATGGGTTAATTGTGTGCTGTAATGTGGAAAGGTAATGTGGCACTGATGATTTTTTCCTGCTGCATTCACAATGCGCTGCAGGGCCTTTTGGTTTTTAGAGGTGCAGTTCCCAATCCACACAGTGATGCAGCTGGTCTGGACGCTTTCAATGGTGCCATGGTAGAATGAGCACATGATGGTTGTTGGGGCTCTGGCTCTTCTCAGTTTGCGGAGAAAATACAGTCGTTGTTTTTCACATTCAGAAATTCGGTGCCGCTCACCCTCTCCACAGCAGGAGTGGTGTGTGTGCTCTCAAAAGTCGACTACAACTATCCATTTAAAGCACCTTATGACAATAAGAGTCAAAGCAACAGGATGTTAGTCAATAAAGCTGGATGGTGATGGTTTCTTAGGCGCTGATATAATTGAGGTAGTTTTAAAGTCTGTGGGCACAACAGGAGCCTGGCTCAAGGAGATGTTAAAGATGTCTGTAAGGTAGGCATGCACCGAATGTTCGCCAACCGAAATTGTTTGGACAAAAATAGCTGAACTAAGAATAGAATAAAATAGAATAAATGAAAAGACGGAATTAATTTTATCATACAATGATGTTTTAAAGACGTGATCAAATAGCAACGAGTGTAGAGTTATAAAGACAGTAAAAAAGGCCGTAAATGCGTCGACAGAGCTCAGTCATTTCATTATCTCTGAGCAACAGCGCCGCATCTCATGTCATTGATGAGAAGAGGAACTGACTTTCAGGAAAGATTTGTAGTGACATGAGCAATTGATGAAAGAATTTACAGCTAACAGCTGACACTTGTTACAGTTCTATCCGGACCGCGAGACATAAAACCATTTGACCCCTTCTGTAACAAGCAGCGCATGTCCATACAACAGATCTGTATACATCACACACATTCAGAAACATTTGTCAATGATCTTTCGCCGCTATATCATCTATATCTTTATTAGGGCCATACATGCCCCTTTGGTTCCACGCTTTTTTCTCCTGAGAAAGATGCGCTGCATAAAGAACTGCAGACACAGTGACTGCACTTGTTTTAACAACAGTCATGTAGACACGGAGAACAGGTTAATAAATGGACACTTAAGCTGTGACGCTGCAGTAAACAAAAATGCTGCAAATGAAAGGTATTTTTATCTGTTTAGTCTGTTTACTGTTTGCTATTTCACTTAAACCACTAAACTACTGTACATCAGGTTTGGGACAGGTTAATATGAAACATGACATTTTTATCTACATTTGGCATTATTAATCAGCATGTTAGGAGTGTTTTATAATAAACAATGTTCTTATTTAAAAACCGTTTGGAGGTATAATTAGTTCTGGCATATTAAATATTTTTAATTGTAGTTTTGTAATTTTTGTCTTCAAAAAGCAAGGCAAAATTGTAAAATGCACATTTTGACACTCACATTTATGCAATGGTGAAAAACTTTGCTAAATAAATGGAAAAAATGTGAAAAACCATATTCGGTACTCGGCCTTCAGCCAATTGTTTCCGTATTGTTCTATTTCGGCTCCAGCCAAGAATTTTCATTTCGGTGCATCCCCTAATGTAAAGACATCTTTGAACTTTTCTGCACAGTCCTTCAGCACACGGCCATGTATGTGGTTTGGACCAGCTGCTTTGTGAACATTGATCTTAGAGAAGGATGTCTTCACACTGGCTAAAGAAATACACAAAACCTGATTGTTTATTCATTTATTCATTCATTCAGCAGAGAGATGTCATTGTCACAGGTCTGTGGTGGGTGTATGTAGTTCATGATGGTCTGGATTCCCTGTCACAGGCTCCTTGTGTCTTTGCTGTCTTTAATGTTATGGGCTATTCTCCTGGCGTAGCTATTTTTGGCCTTTTGATGCCAGGGGACAGGTTGGCCTTAGGTGTTTTTAGATAGTCATCATTACTGGCTCTAAAGGCAGCATTTCGTGCCCTCAGCAGGTTATTTACCTCTTCTGTCAGCCATGGTTTCTGATTAGCTTGTGTGGTGATGGTCTTGGTTACAGTTACTCCATCAATGCATTCGATGATGTAAGCAGTGACTGTCTCCGTGTATTTTTATTTTATAGCATCTAGAGAATCAGAATCAACTTTATTGCAAAGTACAATGAGTTAAAATGTACAAGAAATTTTCTTTGGTAAGCTGGTGCGTAATGATTAAGCAATACTTGAAAACAGAAACAAACAAACAAAAAATACATATACACTATATTGTCAGTCTCCCACCTGTAGGCAGACTCATCACCCTCAGAGATGAGCCCAGTAAGAGTGGTGTCATCTGTAAATGTTTAACAGACTGGTGACTAGTGCGTGTGTGTGTGTGTGTGTGTGTGTGTGGAGAAAAAACCTTGGGAGAACCCAGGCTCACTTGGAGGGTCATTTCTCCTCTGACGCGTCACAGCTGCAGTCAGTAGTTTGATGATAATTGTTTGATTTAAAGTCGTGTACTAAATTTGCTAAAGTTTGAGTTTTATTGTTCTGGGTTTTGAGTTTTTCTGGATTATTAGTTGTGATTGAATTTAGCAATGTGTTTGTGTGTATGGTAAACTAGGTAGTAGTTAAAGGCTAATATTGTACAAAAAAGGATTGTTTAGCCGGGGATGACTGAGTTGACTGAGTGCAGCTATAACATCAGACTGCTGACATAGACAGAAAAGTAGTTAATTAGTCAAAAAAGTTATAGTTAAAGAGATTAGCATAAATACTGTTTAGCATTATCTATGTAGTAGCATTAGCATTATAATAATTTAGCATTATAATGTAGTAACTAGCATTAGCATTAGCTATAATGAGTGCAGGTTCTCCTGGGGCTTGCCTCCTTCTGACAGATCCAACGTCAGGTCAGGGTATGGACTGGATGCAACCTCGGAATAATAAGAAACAAACAAACTGGGAGCAAAATACTGTTTCACACTCTTAGATGCAACAAGTACATCAGATTGTTAGGGAAGTGTTCCCGGTTCCGGTTGACCTAATTATGTAGCCTAACAATCCCTTAGGGGATTTGTGTTATAAACTGTTGAACTATGTGTATGCTATGTTAAAGAGACAGATCTTTAATCTATATTTAAACTGAGAGAGTGTGTCTGCCTCCCGCACAGCACTAGGAAGACTGTTCTAAAGTTTAGGTGCTAAATAGGAGAATGATCTACCACCACCACTTGATTTAGAAATTCTAGTTATTACCAAAAGGCCAGAGTCCTGAGAACGTAATGGACGTGAGAGACTGTAATGTATTAGGAGCTCACTCACGTACTGAGGAGCTAAACCATGAAGAGCCTTATAAATAGTCAGTAAGATCTTAAAAGTTAATATGTTGCGTAATGGGTAACCAGTGGAGTATTGACAGTACTGGGCTGATATGTTCAAACTTTTTCAAACTCTAGCTGCTGCATTTTGAACTAATTGGAGCTTTTGTAATAGGCTAGCTGGACAGGCACCTAATAATGCATTGCAGTAATCCAGTCTAGACATCATGAATGCGTGAACTAACTTTTCTGCACTCGATAGTGACGCATATGACGCGGTTTAGATATGTTTTTGAGATGAAAAAAAGCGGTTTTACAGGTGTTGGCAACATGGCTTTCAAATGAGAGGATACTGTCGAATAAAACGCCCAGATTCCTAGCTGATGATGAGGGCTTAGTAGAGAACCCGTCAATAGTTGGATAATATTCCTGTTGGTTGTGTGTGGGAGCTTTAGGTCTAATGGTTAACACCTCTGTTTTGTCAGAGTTCAACAACAGAAAGTTGCTACTCATCCAGGTTTTTATGTCAACTATACATTCCATCATTTTTGTGAATTGCTGTTTTGTGAGGCTTCGAGGAGATATTGTGTATCGTCGGCATAGCAGTGAAAATTAACTCCATGTTTCTTAATTATGGCTCCTAAGGGCAACATGTACAGGGTGAAGTGTAGGGGTCCTAGAACAGATCCCTGTGGTACTCCATACTGGACTTGTGATCTGTAAGACTTTTCATTGTTTATTGCTACATATTGAAAGCAGTCAGATAAGTATGATTTAAACCATTCTCATGTGATTCCACTAATGCCAACAAAAGTTTTAAGTCTATTTAAAAGTATGCTGTGATCAGTGGTGTCAAAGGCAGCACTAAGATCTAACAATACAAGTAATGAGATCAGATGACAAGAGCAAATCATTTGTAACACTGATCAGAGCAGTCTCTGTACTATGATGGGCTCTAAATCCCGACTGGAATTCCTCATAGATTCCATTCCCATGGAGGTAGGAGCATAGCTGTGATGAAACAACCTTTCAAGTACTTTAGAAATGAAAGATAGATTCGATATAGGTCTATAGTTTGCTAAGTCTCTAGGATCAAGTTGTGTTTTTTAATAGTAGGCACAATAACGGCCAGCTTATATGCTTTAGGGACATATCCTAATATTAGAGATGAGATTATAATACTAAGCATAGGGTCTATTATTTCAGGCAGCATCTCTTTTAATAAGGTAGTAGGGATTGGATCTAGTATGCACGTTGCTGATTTAGATGATTTAATTATCTTAAACAGTTCATCCTTATCTGTGGTTGAGAATAATTGCAGTTGCTCAGTAAGAGGGCTGGAATGTTCCGTCTGTTCTGGGGATATAGCCTCTGGTTGCATAGTTATAATTTTTTCTCTAATATTATCAATTTTATTTGTAAAGAAATTCATAAATTCATCACTACTATGTTGATAGCGGGCGTCTGAGGATGGTGACGATTTATTTTTTTGTTAAGTTAGCCACTGTGTTAAATAAAAATTTTGCATTTTTTGCTTTTCTTCCATTAATGACGCAAAGTAGGCAGATCTAGAGTTTAAGGCTTTTCTGAATTTTGAGACATTATCCTTCCAAGCTGTTTTCTTAAAGGTGCGTTCCAGTTTACGGGCAGCCCTTTTTAGTGCATGCGTGTTCTGATTATACCACGGAGTTTGACTTCTCTTATCTTTAATTTTTTTAGGCGCAGGGGAGCAACCGTATTTAGTGTTCCGGAAAAGACAGAGTTAATATTTTCTGTAATATAATTAAGATCTTCCAGGTTATCACATATGCTATGCAATTGAGGTAATTCAGACAGATTACTAAGAAATGAGTCTTTGGTACTAGCAGTTATTGTTCTACTGTATTTATAACACAGAGTTGGGTTTGTAGCTGTGTCTGTGGAAAGGCGTGACACCAAATCTGGAAAACAAAAACAGCTTTTGGATACAGGAACTTAAAACCCTGTAACCAAATATCACAGTATCAGCACTGGCTATTGGCTCAATTTTAGTTGGATAATATGGGCATATCAGATTTTGGCTAAATTTAATATCGTGCATCAGTAGGTACTTTTATACCTCAAGGTGAGCATTATATGAGAAATGAGACTTTATCTTTGCAAAACTTTTGTGTATTAAAACGAAATACTAAAATAAACTGTCCTTTTAAAAATATGATTTAACCTTCACATATAATGCATGTTAATCTCATCACTGGATTGCACTTAAAACTGGGAGACCCAGAGCCAAAGACACAAGGTCAGCATGTAATAAAATAGTTTAATCTGCTAAGTTTAAGCAATAATTTGCTATTGGTGATTTTATACATCATTTTGTAATGTTGGTGTATCCCAAAGTTGTCGAGCACTGCCTGAGAGGTCAGTTCCAGTGCAGTAATGGCCAATGTGTGGCCATGACCCTGCGCTGTGATGGATACGCTGACTGTCGTGATCACTCGGATGAGAAGGGCTGTCCTCAACCTCCACACTGTCCGGTGGAGCAGCGCTGTCCTCACACTCATGAATGTCTTCTTAAAGAGTGGCTCTGCGATGGAGATAAGGACTGCAGTGACGGCTTTGATGAGAAGGTAGGAAACCACTAACGTATGCCTGAAGCTTGGATCACAAGTTTAAATGTTTTAGTCACCATTTTTAAGAAGACATTTGGTGACTGTTTTGAGAGTGCCACAGAGCTAGTGTTTTACAAAAATAACCATTCTTTGAGCAGTCCCACAGTTAACCAATAGCAAAACTTTTTTAATCATTTTGTTTTGTAATGTCATTTGGGTGCTACAAGTGGTGCAAAATTTGCATAATTAATTCCAGATAAAGCACATTGTGATTCAAAGAGCCAATCATGATTAACCTGTTCCTGCAGACATAGTTTATTAGGAAATCGAAAGGCAACAAGATGTTTTTTCTTCATGTTTAGAACTGCAAGGAGACTCCGCTGAAGTGTGGAGAGTTTCAATGGTCATGTACATCTAAAAGTTGGTGTATACCCCAAATGTGGAGATGTGATGGCATAAAGGACTGTGTAGATGAAAGTGATGAATATGGATGTGAGTAAAATCAGGTCAGAACAATTATATATTCAAAGTACTTGTTGATGATAAATTCAGGTGTAATTGTTTTTTTCTAGGTGGTCAAACAAAATGCCCAACGCATTTGTTTCGATGTGGAAGTGGTGAATGTGTGCCCCCAGAACTGGTATGCAACAGGCTTCCTAACTGTGTGGACGGTTCTGATGAGGGTGTGGGCTGTCTGAAGAACAACTGCTCCAGTATCGGCTTGTCATGCCAACACTACTGCATTAATACTCCCCATGGAGTGGTCAGACATTTCTTTATTTTTCATTTTTATATAATGGGGGTCTTAAAATGCTATTCAAATTCAGTATATCTGTTGCATAGTTAAACTGTTATAATTACTGTAGCATACTCATGTCTGACTTGAGTCGCTTATGCACCAACTAGTTTAGGGAGGAAGTGTCGGTCCCAAAATGAGTGCTGTCGTTCGCAGACTAAAGGTTCCCTTAGCAGCACGGCATTTTAAAGCACATAAACACGGTCACAATTTCCAATGCTTCATTTCACCGAAGCAAAGAAAGAAATGCGAAGACAGGGCGATGGGTAAAAAAACATTAGCTTTCCATATGTTTGTGTCTTGTAACACTTTAAATGTTGTATTTTTTTAGATTTTCAAAAAAAATGTTTCTGTATGATTTATAAGCTTTTTACCAACGGGGACCTCTATTGGCTTTATTGCAATACTATGACATTACGAAAAGTACGCCACCATAGCGGAAACTTATTTCAAGCAACGTTATGTTGTGCACATGGCCAGCCTGGTCAGGCTGAAAGACCAGCTTGAACCCACCAGCTAAAACCAGCTTGCTGAAAGACTAGCTTTGCCAGATTGACCAGGCTGGAATACCAGCTACTTCCATCTTAAACCAAGACCAGCCAACCACCTTAGCCAGATCAAGCTTCCATACTGGACAGGTTGGTTTTAGCTGGTGGGTCAAGCTGGTCTTGCTGGTTAAGCTGGTATTGGCCAAAACCTAGATAAAACCAGCTTGCCATCCCAGCTTAACCAGCTAAAACCAGGCTTGGAGACCAGTTAAAACTAGCCAACCAGCTTAGGCTGGTTTTAGCTGTTTTTTCATTAGGGAAGTTAAATGCTTTTGTTTTGATTCATTTGTTCTTTTACTTTATTGACTAATTTTTTAAATGTTTAAAATTATTTATGTTTAGGGGTGCTAGCCCCTCCCTGGTGCTGCCCATGGTGGTGGTATTTGCTGATTTTGTTTAGAGATTGCTATTTTTAACTGAGATTGACAAAGTTTGTTGAAGTAAACTGACAGAAAGTCTGTATCTAAGAGTTAAGGCAGGTCTCACAGGGAATGAGCTGATTGTCAAATTGGCATTCAGTGCCATCAGTGTGAGGGGGAAGTTCTTTTGTTTCTTCCAGCAACTTGTTTGCATAGTTATGGCAGTATGGCTAATTTTGTGTGTTGGAATGTTTTTCTCTAAAGCCCCTTTCACAAAGAGCATTGATCTTCTGTGTGAATGCAAACATGTTCCAGAATTGGGACCTAGTAATATTACTAGGATCAGTATCGAACTTGCGACGTGAACAAAGGGCAAAAAAAACTTTTGATGTGTACGTTACATGTCACATCCTGATGTCTGTGTCTTTATGGGTTCTTTACAGGATGTGTGTAAATGCATGCACAGATTCTTCGTTTACATTTATTTTTTTAGCAGACACTTTTATCCAAAGCGACTTACAAGTGACCAGTGGCACACTGTTGTCTCCTGCTTGTACTGGGAATCGAACTGGCAACCATCTTGTCACAAGTGTGAATAAACCAAATCATCTGATCCCAAAACAAATCCCAGAACATAGTTATCGGTGTATTTTCTGAAATCTCTTTGTGGCTTAACTGTACCTGGTCTCTTTGTGTGTTCCTGGGTTTTCTCAGTAAGGTGAGATGGGGTCATTCACCAGTGGGATCCCTTTGAATCCCTTTGAAACGGCACAGTACGGCTCATTTTTTTCACTGTGTACATTACCTTGTACCTGGTATTTTTTACCAGGTCAGTTGAGGTTCCAAGCGAGCCATACTGAAAGTAAAATGTGATGTGTAAACACTGCACACTGATTTGTGACACCAAATCCAATGATATATAAAAAAAATAGTCAGCAACAGCCACTGCAGTATCATTGGTTTGCACGACTTTTGCAAGTAAATTAGTTATTGTTTTTCCACGAGAGGAAAACTGATCTACACACAAGGAAAGGAGAGCCGGCAAGCTTCTTTTAAACTCTCTTGCGTGCATGACATTTCTTTGTGCGCGCAATACAAAAGTTAAAATTAGCTCACAGGCTTTTCTCTCCCACGACCCAGTAATACTACGTTAACCATGTTAACCAGCAGTCACTCCCACAAACTGCTGAAAACTCTTTGTCACCCACTGCACAGTGTAAATGCCAAGAGGGGCGATCCTGCACCTGGTCTCCTCATGCTGTTGATCCTTGCGGGGCAGTACTGCTGAGATTTTTCTACTGAATAGAAGCTGAGGTTTATCCAAAAAGTTGATAGATTTGTTGATATGCGCTTTTTTAAAAATGAGGTTTAAAAGTTGCTGAATCTAATGACAAGGTTGCCGGGTTGGCAACACTAGTTTGTGGATCCCTGTGTCTGAATGTGATGCAGGAGTAAGGGAGCAGAAGTTGTGAAAGAAGTTGTCGCAAAATCTATTTGTTGTTGTCAGTGTTGATGATGTTGCAGGCCACCACTAATATATCAAAACATGGAAAACATAAATTTTTCCCAATAATTTGGTAAAATTTTAATTTGGTATTGCAAAATTGAAGGGTACAGTTTTCGTCATTGGTTGTTGTGTCATCTGTCTGCTATTTTGAATTGACGTGAATATGGTAGACATTAGGGCTGGGTAAAAATATCGATTCATCAATGCATTGCAATTATTTGTTTCTCAATTCAATATTGATTCATCAAATCCTATGAATCGATTCAGCCCACCGGCCAGTGGCGGCGCTGTGGGCAACACTCTAGTGAGAGCGTTCAGCGTTGTACAAGACGCGCTTTACCAAAACAACAACATGGCAGACAGCAGCTGCACTCCGTTCAAGCCTGCACCACCAACGTTAAAAGCACTTTTAACGCACTTTTAACGTTAGCACCAGCAAAAAAAACAACGACAAAATAGCACTTTGTAATGTTATAATATCTATGGTTGCACTTTTTTTATGAGTATGCACATTTTGTGCTTCTGTTTACATTTCTCTTATAACTTGAATGTATAGGAAGAAAGAAATATACACTCTAAAAAATAAAACATTGGTTCAACAAAAAAAAGTATGTTAACGTTTTCCACTAGAATTTTTAACTTGAGCCAGTTGGGAGAATTACATTAATTCAAAGCAATATTTTGAGTTGATCCAACATAATGTTTTAAGTAAGGTGAAGATGTTTTTTTGCCACAATAAAAACACATTTCTAAGTAACATGAACTTAAAAATTGTCAACATGAATGCAACTATTTAAGTTGATCCAACATAATGTTTTAAGTAAGGTGAAGACGGAAAATCAGACAGTAATAGTCAAATTATTTAGAACCATTGATTACAACATTCAAGGCACTAATTTAAACATGAAATGAACAAATATTCTTTCAATCAACTTTAGAAGAGAAGATTTACAGCCATGTTCTCTAATGCAGACATCAAGTTTAAATATTAGACCAACAGTTAACAATTAGCTGCTATTGCAGCTAATTGTTAATCAATCATGAATTAGAAAAGAAACAAATCAATACAGAATGAATACATAGCAAAATTGACAGACATAAAGCATACTTGGACGGATTAAAGAGAGAACAGCAATGAGGAGTATTTTTCACTATTTTTTATCACCTGCACAGATCAAAGACCTAATAAAACTATTAAATCCTATCCATCCATTCATAAAACACTTTCTAGAATATTAATAACACTCTTAGCAACAATATTACTGCATGTTATGTACTCCATCAAACTTCTGAGATACTTTTATTCTTTATATTGAAAGAGCACCGCAAGCTGCTTACCTCTCCTCAGTGCGCTAAAAGCAGATTGCAGACTGCTTAAATCTACGGTGGCAGGGAAGTGCAAATCAACATTACAAAGTGTAAAACACTTTTACAAAGCTCGGGACAAATTTACATTTTGGAAATTTTTTTTACCTATCATAAAACACAATTACATGGGAAAACACTTTTACCAGTCCTGAAACAAATTTACAATGACAGATTCTTCACAGAAAGGAATGTACCACACACGGAGTGAGCGGTGAAAGGTGGTGTTGTTGGTGAGCTGATAAAATTCCGACCACACGTAAAGCAAAACCGCATTAAGCTGCTCATATGTTTGCCACAAAACGCGCAAAACATCCATCGGCCGCAGTCCATCTTCGGTCACCATAAGCTTTATTTACGCCATTTACTCCACAACCACAATAACACCTTTCACAAATGTCGGTATTCGGTTACAGTATCACCAACAGAATCCTGAGCGAATGCAAATATGTGTAATTAAGCAAAAAATGACTTACCATTCACCACATTAAGTATCAATGACCTTCAGCTGGTCACTCGTCTGGCCTTGAACATGCTGCACATGCAGGGAAACTGTGGGCCGTTTAGACGTCATAAGATTGTATTTTACATTAACAGAACTTAAAATTAAATACATTTGAGATGAACTGAAAATGTTAAGCTATGACAAGTCATGATAGTATATAGAATCAATAGGCATAATTTGTGTGTCATCCAAGCTCAATAAAGTAACAATTACAAGTAAAAAGTCTAACAGCATTTCAGAACTTGATTTTTTATGTCACAACAATATATATATTTAAGTAATGACTAAAGGTCCCCTGAATTAGTTTTTAGAGTGTACTTTCTACTACTTACAGTTACATGCACTTTAGAGGGGGTTAATAAAGCACCTGTTTGTTACAGTTGTGGTTTGTATTCAACACATCTACAATATTGTACAGTTTGTTCTGCTAAATAAACCATGACAGGAAACATGCTGGGGTCAATTTGTTCTTAAACATTGGTAATACTGCAGACATTATTTAAAAATATACTCAGGTACTTAATTACTTGTGTATTTACTTATTATTGAATCGATATCGAAGCTAATAAATCAATATCGAATCGAATCAAATCGAATCGAATCAAAGCCTCAAGAATCGAAATCGAATCGAATTGTGAAATTCCTAACAATACCCAGCCCTAGTAGACATTTTTAAATCCATGTCCTTGACAGTACATGAGGGATTTGAAGAAGGGTTTACAGAGTATTAAAAATATGCATTTTACAAATTTGCTTATAGAATTACAAATTGTTCAAAGGTCTCTTCTCTATCCCATTTTTTTGTCGTTTAATTTCTCCAGTGTTTTATGTTGTACTAGAAAAAAAATTATGTTCTCTTTTGTCTAAAATTAAATAAATTCTAAAATCTTTAGTCTAAGCTACAAAGAAATGACGCAGAGTTTCTTCAGTTGTGTTGACTCAAGGTTGACTATGCAACAGATGTGTTTGACTCCCAGTTTGATGTGTTGTGCTGCATGAAATGTGGCTATGTAGAGGGTTGTGTTTAACCCGTTGTCCAAATTCACAGAACCCAGGGTTTTATTCTGGGCTATAGTACAGCCCACTTTAATAGTCAGTACAAGTCCTTAGTGGTCTCAGAGCCTAAGACAGGGTTCTGTATTTGAACAGCAACACCGTCCCTATTACATAAAATACCAAATATGAGGGATAACAAATGCAAACAGCTGTACGTTTAAATCTTATGTGTTTCCAGAGATGTGGCTGTAAGATTGGCTACAGCCTTCAGTCTGATGGTTTAACCTGCACTGATATAGATGAATGCAAAGAGATTCAGTCTGGGCTCTGTAGTCATATCTGCCTTAATACTCCGGGCTCCTACATGTGTCAGTGCCATCCAGATTATCTACTAGAACCAGATGGTCGCAGCTGCAAGACCTCAGGTATCACACTGCATCACAATGCATTTAATTGAAATGTGATCTATTATGAGGTTATGCATTTTCACTTCAGGGTAATGTTTAGACAGTGTTCATAAAATCACATCTGCTTTAAGGTTGGACTAGGTGAGCAATGTTAATGGCTGCAGTGAGGTAACTCACATACATGCTTTCAAGACTTTTTGTATGATTTTTGATAAATAAAAATATAAGCAATATATTTATAAGTTAATTATATTAACTATAAGCAATACATTAAATATATACAGTAAAGTGTAAAAAGCAGAGAAAATAGACTCCTATACACAGACAAACATGAACACGCAAACAAATACAAATGGATATAAAAAGTCTACACACTCCTGTGAAACCAAGATCAATCATATCTGAACCTCTTTCACCTTTATTGTAAAATTGCAACCTAAAAAGTATATTAAAGTGGAGAATAATAAGTATCATTAATGGGAAAAATTAATAAAAATAAAATTGTAAAATAACCTGCTTGCATAAGTGTGCACACCCTTAAATTAATTTATTGGACGCAGATTTAATCACTGCATGCAATCTTTGTGGGTAAGAGTCGATCAGTTTTGCACATCACAATATTGCAATATTTTGCCATTATTTCTTGTAAAAGCATTTTAACTCTCTTAAATTGATTGGGCATCTTCTGTGCACAGCCCTTTTTGGGTCACACCACAGATTTTTGATGGGATTTAGATCCGGACTTGGGCTGGGCCATTCCAAAACCTTGATCTTGCTTTGAAGCATTCCTTTGTTTATTTGGAGATGTGCTTTAGGTTGTTGTCATGTTAAAATGTGAAATTCCTCTTTATTTTATTTTTTATTTTAATTTTATGTTTTGGCAAAAGCCTTAAGGTTTTGGGCCAAAATTGACTGGTATTTGGAAGTATTCATTATTCTCTCCACTCTGATTAAAGCCCACATTCCAGCTGAAGAAAAGCAGCCCCAAAGCATGATGCTGTCACCTCCATGCTTCACTGTGGGGATGGTGTTCTTCTGGTGATGTGCTGTGGTTTTTTGCACCAAACATATCTTTTGGTATTGTGGCCAAAAAGTTCTCATCAGACCATAACACATTATTCCATATGGTTTTAGGAGATTGGAGGTTTTTTTATTGGTTAAAAAAATACTTTGTCTCGCCTCCCTCCCCCATAGCCCAGACATATGAAGAGTTCGGGAGATTGTTGTCACATTAAGTGAACAACCAGTATTTTCAACCAGTAAGCCTCTTGGCAGCCTCCCGTACCCGGGTTGTCATGTTCTTTATAGTCACTATTTTTCCACTTATTGACTTGACGGTGTTCCATGGTATATTTCATGTCTTGGATTTTATTTTTAATACTCCCTTTATTTATATATATTTATATATTATATTTTTAACAGTGAAATCCTGTACCTGCTTGCAAGCTCTTTGCTGCCCATGGTTTTTCCAGTTGGATTTTACCACTAAGATGTCAGAAAAATCCTATAGGAACAGCTGTACCTTTTTCAGGGGTTAATCAGTCACTTGAATTGATGGCAGATATACAAATTGGTATTTAACACGAGTTTAAATGTGATTGGTTGATCCTGAACACTGCCACGTTCCCAGTTATACAAGGATGTGCACACTTGGGCAAACAGGTTATTGTACTTTTTTGTTTTTCATTTTGAGTTTTATATTGTTCTCCAGTTTAATATATAGGTTGCAATTCCACAATAAAGGTGGAACAGACATGATTAATCTTGGTTTCATTTTCTACATAACAAAAAACTACCATATTAATGGTGGTGTGTAGACTTTTTATATACAGTGTACACCTACACACACACTCACAGAACACAAACACGCACTCACGCACAGACACATGAACCCACATGCTCTGAACGCACAGTCCAAACACGCATACATCACACACAGGCCAAACATATGCAAACACAGCAAATATGTCACCCAGAAACACAGAAATAAACATACACATACAGAAGATGAATGAAGAAGAAACACGGTTAAAATTTTATACAGATTATACATTCCAGTAATTGTTCATGTTTTGCTTTGTAACCAATTCTCTATAGAGAACCCGGAATATAAGCATGTGAATTATTTTTGTATACAGTGGAGCCCAATCTTCTGATCTCTGAGCAGTATGAGCTGTTAAGTTTGGGTTTGCGAAGTTTCAGTATTCAAGCTCTCATCAGACCTGTACAGAAGCCTGTTTTCTCTGTGGACTATGACTGGAGGGAGAGAAGGGTATACTGGGTCAGTCTGGAAGAGGAGAGCATTAAATATGCCATCCATGGGGAAAACAACAGTGTTGGCACAATTGTCAAAGGTAAAGAAAGACAGCATTGAGTAATGTGTATCACAAACAGCCTCTTAGTTTGTAATGCTTATAATGTTGTAAACAACCTCTCAAAATGCTCTAGCTCTTCAGATGCTGTTTTAGGCCTAATAGAGAATTGCCTTTTTGTAAAACTTTTGCATGCTCAGGGGTGAAGTCAGACTCTATTGCTATCGACTGGATTGGAAGGAACCTTTACTGGATCGATGGTGTGGCTGGTCAGATTCTGGCTGTGAAACTGAGCAGCAGCATTGTAAAGCCACAAAATTACATTGTTGTTCTGGATGAAGACTTGGTTCAGCCTCGCTCACTTGTGCTTCTCCCTCAGAAAGGGTACGTACAACCTCCACAAGATGACTGTATTGTTGCCACTCTGTTAAGTATGGATGTGTGTTTGCAGGTTGATGTTTTGGTCAGAGATTGGAGGTGAAGCACAGATTGAGCTCTAGCATGGATGGTTCAGACAGGAAGGTGGTGATCAGTCATGGTTTGAGCTGGCCCGTCAGCATCACTGTGGACACTCTGTCTGAGAGACTGTATTGGACTGATGAGAAACTCAAATGTATTGGTTCGGCAACGCTGGATGGCCAGAACATGAGGGTAATTAAGTATTTGACATGTTTACAGGAAAATAAAGTTGCTGTGCTTTTGTTTTAAAATCATTAAGACATCAATGTTTAAGATATCAGATACAGTAGCTTAAAGGCCTGTTCACACCAATGACAGTAATAGTTTTAAAAATTGTTTTGAATTTAAAAGAATAGTGGTGTCTAAACAACTACAGCTGAAGAAAACCGTTAGAGTTTTGGCTTTAAACATCAGTTCTACATTTATTGCAACGATTTCATTCCATGGCTGTTAATTTCCAACAAAAACAAACCTCAGGAGTGACATGCGATGCAATGTGAAAGACTGAGAGAATGCAAAGACTCTGGCATTTTAATTAGATGTGTGTAAAAACATTAGTGTGTGTTGTTTAAAAATTCATATGAACATGAATATGGTAATTGAGATCTGAAAAGCATGCAAGTTTACAGTAAGTATTGCTAAAAAAACAGGGTCTGGAGCGGTCCAAGTTCTCTAAGTGATCTCCATCTTTTTGCAGATGTTACAACTATCTGAGATGACCAGTCCTTTCTCTGTAGCTGTGTTTAATGACATGGTTTATTGGTCTGATACCAGTAGAAGGTCTGTTCAGGGGGCCAACAAGTTCAATGGCAAAAATCGTAAGGTCTTTCTTAAGAGATCCAGTCAGCCATTCAGCCTCAAAGTAAGTATGCAAGCTGTATGTATAAAAATGACCTAATTGGCGACTGCAATTTCTTTTGTATGTTGTTGTTACCTTGTTTTGTGCAATAAATCTCTGTCGTGGTCCAGGTTGTCCACCACCTTCTACAGCCCAATATGACCAACCCCTGTGAGACGATGAAATGTTCGCACATGTGTCTGCTGACTCCAAGGCTGAAATCTGTGTGCTGCTGCCCACCGGGTCTCCTGCTGGCTAGGGACAGACTCACCTGTACCTCTCCTATTGATTACTCATCTTCTTTCCTTCTGCTGTTATCACCTACCATGATCACCCAGGTGACTTGAGGATAGATTGTGGGATACCTCTAGTTTTTGAGATGGTTGGCACAAAAAATGTTTGGTTTTGCCGCAGCATTATTCAAATTTTGTACTAAAACTAAAAGGAATTTTTTTGCAAGAACTAAAAAATACATACAAAAAATAAAAAAAATTACACTGCAACTACACTAGGTGTATTTCCATAACACATTTGCGATATTTTCTAAATGTCGATGACAAACTATTGCGAAATGACGGCGTTTAAATTAACCATATTATGCAAATAAAACTCGTTCTCTCGTGCTACGTCATTCCTATAACCATGGCAACAGATATAGGCGGGTTTACTTATATCGCAGCTAACACACTGGCAGTTTTTGTTTTTAATGCGAGACATACATCAGAGTTATACAAGCAGTTATGGCAATGCAAACCCCCTATATTTAAAAGTGTTTTAGAGCTTTCCATTTGGACCATAAGATTTGCCACAGCTTGTCAAAGCCCTTCTCTTTTATGTCTGCCTCCAAGTTTTGGTAAATGCATTTCTCTGTTGCTTTGAATGCAATATTCCTGTATTTTTTGTCTTTAATTACTTTAACAAAGAACTCTGTCTTGTCTTTGGTCCACACATACTGCAGCATCCAAATGATCATATGACTTTTTAGTACGCCATGTGACCTGTAAATGTGAAAAAACGTTTCCATTGCAGTTTTCCGAATGTATCTTTTTTTCGCATTGCCTGAAAAACCACCTCATGCGAGTGTAAAAACACTTTTGCAATATATGGCCGTTTTTGAGAAATTTACGTGTTTCCATTAGGCGTATTTTCAAATTTGCGCATTTTGATGGGTAATGGAAACGTGCCTATTGATGTGATTAGATCGTACGGTCACTTGGTGAATAACTTTAGCATTGGCTTTTTGTATGTGTTGTAACACCTTCAAATAGTCATTAAAAAATATTAAGCAGTTCTGCACCAATAGCCATCCTAGATTTGGTTGTCTTTCTCCTGCACAGATTTTTATTCCAAGCCTGCAAGAGACTGGGTTGAAGAAATGGCCGGAGCACCGTGCTTTAGCTCTCCCCAGCGTGAATGAAGCTTCCAACTTTGACCTGCACCTTAAAGGCCGCACAGTTTTCCTTGCTGATGCTGGGCAGGGTTCTGTAGCCCAGATGAAACTGAGCAGCTCTGGCTTCAGAGCAGCAGGCCACATACTACAGCTTAAAGAAGACTTGGTGACTGCTCTAGCTGTGGACTGGATCTCAAATAACCTCTACTGGAGCAGCGTAAGGAGTCCTCAGCTTTACGTGTCTTCATCTTGGAAGAAATACACGTCGCTGGTCCTGCAGGCTGAACTTCAGGGGACGATATCTATTGCACTACACCCACCAACAGGCAGGCTGTGCTTTACCACAGTTGGCCAGAGGGGACCCCAGGTGGACTGCGCACACATGGATGGGAGCAATCACACAATGCTGTGGAGTACAGCGAAGATGCCTGTTTCACTTGCATTTTCTGACATGGGAACAACACTGTTTTGGGCTGATACTGGTATGTTACAATTAAAATGGATAAATAATTAGAAATTGTATTTGTAATTTATAGGGAATTAAGTGTGAAACCAGATATTGGTCCCAAAATAGCTGGGCCCTTCTTAGTAGAACTAAAACATTTTGTTGAGCAAACATTAAATGGGCAAGTAACTGAAGTATACATTGATTTATTAGATTAATTTTTTAGATAAAATTCAATTCTCTAGCACTTTTCACAATTTTGCAATTTTGCAGAAACTACAGAAAACGCATTGTGGAGAATTGGAAACTTTACTTGAATGTTTGTAATAATAATGCAATATTAAAAATAAAAATAGTCATATGACATCCTGGGATGAATAAACATCATCTGAAGATTTATCGCTTTCTACATCACTGACTTTTAGGGCCCTGTGTTGCATTTCTTAAAGATGTCCTATTATATGATGATGTTAAACTATTAAATATTGGTATTTTATGTTATGATGTGCCCAAAACTAAAAACTGTCTTTGATTTTTCAGGGGCTGGCTCCATTAGCTCTATTGAAATAGATGGCTCTAATTATAAGGAATACAGTACTGGTCCTGGTTTTATTGTGTCTTTTGCCTTTTTTGAGAACATGTTTTTCTGGGTCACCCTGGACAATGGTAATGTACACCTCAAAACAAACAACAAAACATGATTTTGATGGACAATTAAAACTCAGTGCATGCTTCTCAAAACAGGTACAGTAAAAATGTGGTTCACTGATGGCTTCCAACCCAAACAGATGTGGTTTGAGGTGAAGACAAACATAGTACAATTGAAGGCCTACAGCAAGTCCAGTCAGAAAGGTAAAGTCTGACAACAATGTAAAAAAATTAAACGTTTTTTCTTTGCGTTTCACATGACAATTTCACGTACACATGACAATGTTGTTAAACAATTTTTGTGGATAACTTTGCAAACAGCCCTTGTGAAAAAACGTTATAAACGCCTCTTTAGTCATGTAAAAAGGAGTGTGAGGTGCACTGAGAGGCCATATCAGGTGGGAAGGGAACTATGCCACACACAAAAGTGGAGTTCTCATTTTATTTTTTCACACATATTTGACTATTCAGTCACTCAACAGGCTTTTCAGCGACAGCCACCAAGTATGTTACTCATAGGTTTGGCAGTTTGTTCTGAATGGTTACAGTCATTGGCGTAACTTTGTTTTGAAAAGTGGTAGGGACAAAAACATCACGCGTTTCAGCAAATCCTACGACGTGTCCATAATAATTACAATTATCAATACGTCCAGATACCATACTGTTGCAGATTTACAATACTGAAACTATAGTTTGAGAATCTTTCGTGTCAGGGCAATGTACGTTTGCTTAACCTGATAACTGTCACCACAGATATAGATATGCTGAACTACAATTGTAAATTATTTTTTTAAACATTTTAATTTTAGGTATTTTTATAAATTACGGTAAAATAATTTTTTAATTACTTTTTTGTTTTTAATTACTTTTGTTTATTGTTATGAAAATTTGTCATATTTCATCTCGAGTTGTATACCTTTCCATCAATTTATATTTTTTCATGACTAGATTAAAATTTAACTGTGAAATATTAAGGTAAATGCAGAAATAACATGGGTGTTCCTCCTGAGGTACAGTGACAGTTCTAATGCGAATACAAAAAATGTGCCACAGCTTGAGTACAAACAGACTTCCCCGCTCTTGAGCTGCTACCTGCGGGCTGATCGATGGGAGTTTGTATATTTATTATTATAAAACATTCTGCTTAGAAAATGATTTGCCAAAAGGCATATTTCTTGTTTTAAAGACACAGAAAAATAACATGACAGAACAACCGCAAACTGTCAGGCTGAGTGTTGTCAGTGTGGCAAATATCATCTTTAATTATTTGTACTGTACGCATTTTCATGTATAATTTTTTTTTAGGCTATATATGATTTTGTCTTAAATGTGATTTGTTTGGAATGGCTTGTTTTCGGAGTTCAATAAAAAAAGCATTCAATACAAATACGCTTACCATAGCTTCTTCTGCATGAAATGAGGCACGTATACAGGGTAACCCAGAATGCGCAAAAATAGTGATGATCCTTGGAAAAGAGCACAATGAGAATGTGCATAATGTTGCATTCATGGTGTATGCTAACTGCAGGGCTTTTATCATGTTGTAAAGAGCTTGGTTCTGGTCGGCGCAAAAGAACGTTGTTAAATGTATGTTAGATTATAAATAATGACTGGGAAAATGATTTGTAGATGTTTTTCCTTTGAACACCTTCATATTTTTCAAATCATTTCAAAAATGGTGAGGGGATCTATCTAATGTATAAGCTTGTTTCAAGTCAACAATTATTTTTCAACAGTGTATGTAAAATCAGATTTTTGTCTGTTCCTTTCCAACCAGGAGCTAATGTCTGTTCTGAAAACAATGGGGGCTGCAGGCATCTTTGTCTGCCATATCCAGGTGGGCGCTCGTGCCGTTGTGCGCAGGACTACCTCTCTGTGAATGAGACTGAATGCGTGCCCAACTTTAAGTGCCGTAAAGCATGCAGAGATGGCCACACATGCATCCCTGCGGCTAAGTTTTGTGACCAGGTCCCAGACTGCCAGGATGGCTCGGATGAGGATTGTGAGTGTGTTTTTATCATAATGGTGACCTATTATGCTATTTGCTTCACACCAATGTTTCCCTTGACAAAAAGCCAGTAGAATTTTTCCATAGGCTTTTGGATTCTTAAAAAAAAAACTGCTGCCATAATACCTCAAGGTGTCTGTTATTTCCATTATGGTTTTAGATTTACAGTAACGCAAACAATGCAAGAAATATTATTGTACCAAAATGTTAAATCATTGAAGTGATTCATAATGTGGTGCAGTTTTCCTAAGTTCTTCATACCAGATAATCATTTCACTCATTCCATAACATAGTGTTTGAATAAGAGTCATGTAGGTTTGCAACTCATTATTTCTTCTACTTGGTAGGTGTTTCTGTAAAAACCAATCAAGATGTCAATTCTGAATCAGAAGTTTCCCTACTTAATAATGACAGTCGGTCGTGTGATGCGGAGCGATGCAGCAACCACGGCAAATGTGTAACAGTAAAAGGAGAGCTTGCGTGCAAATGTGAGAAGGGATACAGTGGAGATCTTTGTCAGAACGCTGGCTCCAGCAGGACAGCTCTTGCGCTGACCCTTACTTTCCTCTTTGGAGGTGCCCTGCTGGCCGCTGTGATTGTAAAAAAGAGGTAACTCCATTTCTTTAATTAAAATGAAAAACACATACTACATATCATGAAGTCACAAACCCTCATACCATGTTTCTAAATATCACTGTAGGAGGGCACAGGCTGCTGAGTTAGATGGTACTGAAAAAGAAACTCTTGTAACTGACAAAGAAGAGAGCACAACCTTCTCTCAAAACTTTGCTAATGAGCTGTACAATCCAGAAGAGGTACACTAAAATTTTATTTAAACCATTTGAAAAATTATAATTGTTAATTTAGTCCAAAAATGGGAATTGTTGTGGTTATGTTCTTAAATATTGAGATTCTTCCATGAAACTTAAATAGAGATGTTATTGTTATTGAAAACACTATAAAATTGATATAAGAAAGTTTTTCAACCAGTCTTCTAAAGTTAAACCCCTGCAGTGGTCGGAACTCATGCATACAAAGTGCATACAAATTCTAGCCCCCAGCACTTCTGATGACACAGAACTCTGTTAGTATACTGGAGAACGGATATTAACACTAGGTGGCATGGCATCTTGCGCACAAAATGCATGTTCCAGTGTGTTTAGTGACACGTCAAGTGGCACATTTGGTTTCCAGTGGCATAGCATGTACCAACAAACCTTGTTACGTTTGGTGGATTGTGGCCATGAACAAACACAGTATGTTGTGGCACCTTTGAGGGGACCTGACTGATGCCGCTATTACTGAGGAACGCGTTGGGGACAAGGCAGCATAATTGTGACTTTATTGTGACCTCTTTTTGGGGTGGGTGCTTGGTGTTTTAAGTAGCCTGCTAGGTCATGTGAAGCTTAATATATTATCAATTATTGATGAACGGGTCAGTCATTGTCACTTGTTAACAGAAACAAGAAATTTAGATCATAACATTCTAATTATTTATAGGTAGTTTGCTAGACAAATGTATAAAAGCACATTTTCTCTAAGCCAGTGGTTCTCAACCGGTGGGGCGCGGACACTCTCCCGGGGGGTGCGAGTAGGCTACAGCATGAGAGGAAAAAACCTGGAAAAAAATTTTTATCACTAAACTACTGTCATAAAAACTTATAGTTTTGTATATACATAACTCCTGAATAAAAATTAAAATGTGTTTGGACTGATTTAAAAAAAAGTTTTGAACAAATTTGATTGGTTTGTCGATAGTGAGTACAAATGCAGGTGATAAGCTGTTTTATTAAGCGAGTCATTGAGTCGTTCATTCACGATTCGTTCAAATGGCCGATTCATCAAGAATGAGACGTTTGTGAATGGGTCATTGAATCTTTGACTCAAACGATTCGTTCAAAACACTGAATCATTCAAAACACGATTGAGTGTTGCTGTGAGATGCGCTATGTTGTGATCTTTGTTTGGATTCGTCAGATCTATTTTCGCTGCTAAAATAGACCAAAACAGTCATTATTTCGTCTAAAATGTAAGTGACTTAATATTATTAACTTGTTTGTTGAACTGTCATATCAGTGTCACATTTTCAATCGCGAGGTGATGGTAAATCAAGTGATGGTCAATTGTCAGCTCTCTTGGTCGTCAGGTCGTGTGACGCATGTTGCTGAACTGTATTCAAATGTTATAAATATAAAAACACCACATTTTGAAATTTAACTGCAGTATGTCAATTAGTGATGGGAAGTTCGGATCATTTTACTGACTCGGACCTTTGAGTCTCGTTCAGCAAAATGAACGAATCTTTTTTCGAGTCATTTCGTTCATTTTAGCAAAATATAATAAAAATATTACGTGCTACTTCCCTAACACATCCACTACTTATGCAAACGTTGATCACACTACAAACAATACAAACTATAATGCTATAAGAAACAGAAAAGATTAATTCATCATTTACCTGGCTCACCTCTTATCTGACAAGTCTTCGGGTTTGAGTCGTTCATTCATCACGTGACAGTCCCATAAGCTAAACCAATGCAGTCAGAGCCGGAAAGAGAATTGATTAGTTCACCTCTCGAGTCTTCGGGTTTGAGTCGTTCGTTCATCACGTGACAGTCCCATAAGCTAAACCAATGCAGCCAGAGCCGGAAAGAGAATTGATTAGTTCACCTCTCGAGTCTTCGGGTTTGAGTCGTTCATTCATCACGTGACAGTCCCATAAGCTAAACCAATGCAGTCAGAGCCGGAAAGAGAATTGATTAGTTCATCTCTCGAGTCTTTGGGTTTGAGTCGTTCATTCTTTTGTCACATGACGTGACTGCTTTGGCCAGAGAAATTAGTTAATTTACAACCTTCCTTACAAACGGGTGCATAGTCATTATTATTATTATTATTTACTCGTAGTTATGTGATGCATTTCTGGTCTCAAATTATTGCTTTTTAATTTCTGTCACGATGGTTCTTTTCCATAATATTGAATGTAGTAATAAAGATAATAAAGAGTTTGTTATGCTTTAATTTAATTTTCTATTTAACTCTATATATTATTTGGAGTCTAATCTTCATAAAATACAATACCTTGTTGTATTTATGTCTTTTAAGTGAACCCTTTAGATTAGACTATAGTGTTACTTACTATACTTTTGTAACATATGACACTTTAGACATTAACACTGTGTACACACTTTTGAATTGTTTTTTATTGTTTATTTTTGTGCCAGAAAAATATTTAGCAAAGAGGATAACTATTCCAAAATGAATTAAAACAATTTAAATAAAAAATACAAGAAAATTTAAATATACTAAAGCCACAGAGCCTTACAAAACTAAAACTAAATATTGCACAACAAGCTAGGCTTTTTATAATAAATAAAACAAATAAGCTTTGAAATAAATAACACTTTTGTTCCAAAAAAAAGCTTTCTAGCAAAGAGAATAACTAATCCCGAATGAATAAATGAAAATTAAAAGATACTTGAGCCACAGAGCCTAATAACCTTAACAGATTAACTTTAAAATCACAATATTAATAAATAAATAAAATATTGCACAACAAGCTAGGCTTTTTTAAATAAATAAAAAATAAATAAGCTTTAAAATAAATAACACACTGTGGCTATATTTTAGAACATGCTTTAAGGCATGTTTGCATTCAAAAAAACAAGCTCCCAGACCTTGGATGGGCTGAGTCTGTTTCTTCTTTCTGAGATAATCTGCCCAGTTTTAGAAAAAATTCTTTCAGATGGAACAGATGTGGCCACAATGCAAAGTCTTGCCTTCATGACCTCAGAAAGGGTTTTGTATACTGGTGAACAGCTCCTCCACCATGCCAGAGGGTCTGATGTGCGGGATAAGAGGGGCTCTGCAAGGTAGGCCCGCATCTCCATCATAGCATCTGACGTCTTAGAAGTGGTTGCAGAAGGCCTCAAGCTAGCTACCCTCTCGTCAAAGTCTTCCCAAAACATGGCCCCTGCACTGACAGTCGCACCAGGATCTGAAGTATTCTCCTCCTCACTCTGAGCTGGGTTAATAGCTGCTGCAGCTGCTGTAACCCTCTTTACTGTCTCTTCTGCTGCCTGCTGATTGACAAAAGCTTGCTTTTTGAACCTTGGGTCCAGGCAAGTAGCATCAGCAAGCTTCTCAATGTGTTCCACTTTGCCAAACCTCTTGGTCATTTCTGACATCAGGGAATCCACTAGGTTTTTAACAGGTACAAAGCTGGAGGGATTTCTTTGATACCGTGCAACAATCCTCTGAAGACCTCTTGTCATCAAAATGACTTTGGAGGCAGTCACAAACCTGTGAAGATTACCAATTTTTTCTAAATGAATTATAACAAAATCAGTACTGCATATACTTCTCTGTTAAAAATAAGGCTACAGAAAAACATGCATCATTAAGAGGGTTTAAAATGTTTTAAAATGAATAATAGTAATACATTTTGAACTTTACTTACTTTTCTGCACTCACTTCAGTGGTGACCTCCTCAAATGGCTTAATAATATCCAAAATTTCTCTGGAAATGTTCCATTCCTCTGGCGACAAGGTTGGCAGAGATGCATTAGTTAGTGCCAGGGTGGAGATGATTGGGTCTTTGATTTCAATAAATCTTTTCAACATGTAATATGTTGAATTCCACCTTGTGGCCACATCCTGTTTCAACCGCAACGTCTCTTGACCCATCTGTTTTTGTGTGGCCTTGAGCTTGTCTGAAGCAACTGTACTTCTATGGAAGTATTCAACTATTGTCTTGACCTTTTGCAATATTGCTTGGACCTCCTTCAATGCAGCTCTGACAATGAGGTTCAGCATATGTGCAAAACAAGGTATGTGGTCCCAGTGGAGATGGTCTTTCAGGGCTGAAACAATGTTGCTGGCATTGTCTGTAACACAAGCCACAATTTTGTCACCCGCACCCCATTCATTTGTAACTCTTGTCAGCTCACTTGCCAGGTGAGCAGCAGTGTGTCTCTCTGTCAAAACAAAGCAGTCCAGGAGATAGGAGGTCATCTGAAAGTCCTCTATGAAATGACATGTCACAGTCATGTAACTTTCTGTAGTCAAAGAGGTCCAGCAGTCTGTTGTGAGACAAACAGCAGATGCACTCCTGATGTTGTCCATTATTTCACCTCTTAACTTGTCATACAGCCTAGGCATTACAGTTTTTGATAGTGTTTTTCTGCTAGGTAGACTGTATGACGGGTCCAGAAGATGTGAATACTCCTTAAAGCCCTTGTCCTCCACTATAGAAAATGGCTGAAAGTCACAAGCAATCATTCTCACCAGAGCCTCATCAAGTTTGCTTTGTCTTAATGGGTCTATTGGTCTTGTTACAAAACTGCTTATTGAAGTTTGCTGTTGTGGCCTCCTTGGCCTAACTGGTCCTTGGATGGTGGTGGGTGCTGCTGGTGTACTGGATGCGGTAGATGTGGCCAGCATGCCAGCCAAAGCCATCAAAGGTCCAGCTGAAGAAGTGCTGGTGGAAAAAACAGCTCCAGCTGCTGCAGGGCTATCATCTTCAGTCTCTGTTCTAACTTGTGCTAACAGCACAGTAGGATGTGAGGATTTAAGGTGCCTCCTCAAATTAGAAGTGCTTCCTCCTTTAGTTGAAAGACCTTTTTTGCATATGTTGCATTTTGCTTCAGTGGCTGAAGTTGCCACAAAATGAGTCCAAACATCACTCCTTTTTCTAATGCTCATTCTCCTGAGATGTTCAAATCTGTCTGAGGCTCTTCTCTGCCCCTCACCTAGTGCAAAACAAAGGGGGATGGGTGTGGACTGGTCACCGTTCCCTTGGTGACAGTCTTGAGTGACAGTTGTCCTTCAGCTGAACTTTGTGTGACCCAAGCACACTATATTTCTAAGTAAATCACTTTAACTCTCCAGTTTTATGTCAGTTTGGCTTACTGATAACTGTTGAAGCTGACGTTATCATAACCTTAATATTTTAAACTAACATTAATCATTCATATTCAAAATGTTATTTGCTTTCACTTTATGTCATTGTGTCCTTTTTGGCTTTCTTATACAAATATTAGACCAATATGTCAAGTCTGCCTAGGAAACATAATTATACCAGCAAAGTCAAAATTGGAGCAAAAATGAACTAATATAAGTGCTTTGTAATTTTAGGCTTAGATTTTTTTATTATATAGTTATATTATATGTTTATTGATAGACAAAGACAGTGAAAGGACAAATCAATTAATATTTTATTTATAACAGGATTTTATTTATTTATGAAATAACACAGATCCTCAAGAAACAGTAACAAAAACATAGTGACAGAAATGAACAGACCATTTTTATTTCTAGGAAAATGCTTATTACACATATTTGGATAATTCTATGATCATTCTTAAATATGATCCAACATACAAAAAATACAGTTTTATTTTATAGTATTTTACTGATCCGGCAAGTGGTCACGTGACAAAAGAACGAACGACTCAAACCCGAAGACTCGAGAGATGAACTAATCAATTCTCTTTCCGGCTCTGGCTGCATTGGTTTAGCTTATGGGACTGTCACGTGATGAATGAACGACTCAAACCCGAAGACTCGAGAGGTGAACTAATCAATTCTCTTTCCGGCTCTGACTGCATTGGTTTAGCTTATGGGACTGTCACATGATGAATGAACGACTCAAACCCGAAGACTCGAGAGGTGAACTAATCAATTCTCTTTCCGGCTCTGACTGCATTGGTTTAGCTTATGGGACTGTCACATGATGAATGAACGACTCAAACCCGAAGACTCGATAGGATGAACTAATCAATTCTCTTCCGGCTCTGGCTGCATTGGTTTAGCTTATGGGGCTGTCAAAATGAACGAACGACTCAAACCCGAAGACTCTATAGGATGTTTATTTGCGCTGACTGAACGAATCACTCGAGAAAATGGCGACTCGTTCTTTCTCCTTGAGTCACATTAAAGATTCGTTCAAAATGAACGAATCGTTCAAGAATGACCCATCACTAATGTCAATTTAGTTTATTTGTGTGTGCTGCGCTCATAGGCTTTAGAAAATGGCGCTCATTTGTTTGATTTCTCCTTGAGAATATATATATATATATATATATATATATATGAACGAATAAACTAGTCAGAATATAGGCTACAGTTAAAGCTTTCCTTTAGTTTTTGTGAAATGCTCACATGCACGCATGCACAAACATGTTTAAATACATTTATGTTGTTAATAAATAAATAACAATGACATGTGGCTTGCGTCTCTGTACTATTTGGTCGATATATTTGACCGCTTGAATGGCCTCAACCTGTCTTTGCAAGGCCACAAAACTCATATTTTGCTCCTTGCAGAGAAAGTGCACGCCATCACACAAAAACTAGACCTCTGGCATGGCCGCATCAGTCGAGTGAACTGCGACATGTTCCCCAGCCTTCATCACTGATGCAGGCACGTCACACGATTTCTCCTCCCTATTTCAATCAGCGTCTCAGCACCTGTCAGCAATGAGAAAACAATTTGCAACATACTTTAAAGAGGATTATCGCTCTCTTGCGTGGGTTCGAGATCCGTTTGTGTGCACAGCAAACGAGCTATCAATTGATATGCAGGAACAGCTTATTGAGCTGAAGAGTGACAGTAGACTGAAGGAACTCTTTAGCTCCTGCCCTCTTTCGTCATTCTGGGCAGCATTGATGCAGGAATACCCTCAAGTCTGTGACGTTGCCTTGAAGATTCTCCTTCCTTTCGTCGACATATTTGTGTGAGGCAGGATTCTCAAAAATGACTGCACTCAAAATGAAATACCGCAATCGTGCACAAATTGAGGATGATTTGAGGCTATGTTTATCAAACATTGAGCCAAGAATTGAGGATTTTTGCAAGGCAAAGCAGGCTCAGGTCTCGCATTAACATCACCTACCTGCAAGCTTCTATAAAAAATGCAGATGATGCCTACTATTAGGCCTAGTAATAATAACAATAATAAAGCATAAATTAATATCTGGTCTGGTGCCAATTCCCAATTATAGCAATAGCCTAGTAATGATAATAGGCCTACTGATGATGATGATGATGATGATAATAATAATAATAATAATAATAATAATAACAATAAAGCATGTAACCTTATATAATTATATAGCAATAGCCTAGTAATGATGATAGGCGTACTACTACTATCTATCTATCTAGTGTGGGGGGGCACTGGGGCCCCAACTGCAATGAACCAGCTTTGGGGGGGCCCAGCTTGCAAAAGGTTGAGAACCCCTGCTCTAAACCATAGACATGTAGGCAGTGTGTTTTTCTCTTTATTAAGTTGTATTTTTATAAAGGGTAAATTAAAAAATAATACATTTTATAATGTAGTTTGTGAGTGATGTGAATTTTATGTAAAACCAGTGTCATTATATGCTGTTGATTACAAAAACTGCTTATTAAGAAACTGATAAGAAACTCACTACTTATAAATAACTGGAAATGAAAGCTTTAATTGAACATGCAGATAGGTGTCAGTGAAAGTCCAACATCGGCCAGCCTTAAAGTTAGATAGCTTAAAGCCTGTGTTTGAAAAGAGTATGCTTTTCAGACAGCATGTGTCATGTATTCTGTAATGACTTGATGGACAAGTGGCCATAAATTAAAATGGTTCTTATTAAAATGATACTATTTATTAAATAAAATCTAATTTATTAAATGAGAAGTACCATGAATAATTATAAAGTGACACCTAGTATTCTGGAATGTATTAAATCAGAAGTGTCCAGAACCTCTAGACATTGGCACTTTAAAATCTAGGTCTGTAGATACTGTACACAACTGTATGTCTATAAAGTGGCTACAGCATGACACATACTAAACGCAACTTCATGCAGGAAACTCTTAAAGAAATGTATGCTTGCATATGGTTTCAAAATTAAATGGTTTTAAAAGTAAATTATTTTAATATTCTTTACTACATAACAGAGGAGTCAAGTAACGAAGTACAAATACTTCGTTACCATACTTAAGTAGAAATTTTGGTTATCTATACTTTACTGGAGTCATTATTTTTCAGCCGACTTTTTACTTTTACTCCTTACATTTTCACACAATTATCTGTACTTTCTACTCCTTACATTTTAAAAATAGCCTCAATATAGTGCACAATAGGACCCTGTGGCGGAGCCCAAGCTTTTGTCCTTAATGGCATTTTTTCCTTACATTACTTTTACTTTTATACTTTTAAGTAGTTTTGAACCCAGTACTTTTACACTTTTACTTGAGTAAAAAGCTTGAATTGATACTTCAACTTCTACAGAAGTCTTTTTAAACCCTAGTATCTATACTTCTACCTGAGTAATGAATGTGAATACTTTTGACAGCAGTGCTACATAACGCTATTAAATTATTATTTAAGTATATCTGTCATTAGTAAGATTATTTTTACCCATATTAATTTGTGTATGTATTTTAAATAAATATGTAATCATTGTAGACTTTCTGCATCATGTGGTATACGTTGGTATGTCAGTAAAACTGCACAACTGGGTAAAGCGCTATACTATAGAAATGCGATTGAGCATTATGCCAAGTTTAATGGTCATAAAATGGTCACTAATATCGCTTGTCAATCACATTTTGCTTTTTGTCTGTTTTTGAGCAGTAGTAGGCTAGTAACTGCATCCTTTACATCCACATTAAATTTATTGATTTACTTTTTGCCATATTATGAAGAATCATTCAAATTTGTCCTGAATGTTTATTCCAAAATTAATTGTATCCATTTTTTCCATAGGAAGTCCGATGAGCCCAGCTCCCACCACACATTGTTAGCTCACCTTTTTTCCTAATAAAGGGACAGGCATTCAAACAAATGTGTTGTTGAATTATTTGTTTCAAAAAACAGATTTTAGGTTTAAATGTGTGCTGCAGTGTAAACAATTCAATGTCTGAATTGATACAAACTTACAAAATATAAATATGACAACAATGACAAGTTTATTACTATCACTTTAGTTAATTAATAGTTATTAATTGTTAATAGTGAACAGGTTTGCTTGGAATTCATACATAATTATGCAAGGACACCAAGATATGTTATTAAAAAGACAATACAGTGATTTGGCTATTTAACTTTTTAAATCATGTTTGATATTTTGCATATAGCAACTAGTTGCACTCAAATCCTGTGCTTTAAATTCTAGCTGAAAGAGAATGTCTCGCATTTCTAAGTGTCATTTTTTTGTGCCTGTGTGTTTTGCAGCTCTGTAGCTCAAAGCTCTGAAGTAGTTATTGTTTTGAGTTTTCCTCTTCTAGATGGAATGATACAAGTCTGCTGCTGTACACAAAATGTCCTCTTTGGGTATGCAAACAAGGGCTGTACACCTTTTACAATCCCCTCCAGAATGAAACCTGAACTAGTGTAAATAAAGGAAGCAATTCTGGTGTGTTTGCATTAACAAACAGCTGCTATATTTTCCTATTACACTTTCATGAGATTTTGTTCCATGACCATGCCTAAAATCTAAATCGTTAGATATCAGTTCAGATATCAGGTTAGATATCAACTAAAATATTTTGTATCTGTAAAGCTTTCTGTAAAGATCCAAGGACATTGATTTCCTACTGGTGTCTGGAATGTGCTTGTCACAGAGATTCTGTGACGAGAGACTTTTATTTTGAAAGAGCCCTCAAAAACCCAGACATTCACACTCAAGCACACATACATTTTATTTACTTAACATCTCTGCTTGCGCAAATTTACATCTTAATGCAGAAATGTTGGTAGTTCCATCGGTGTGTGTTGTTTGAGATTTGAACATTCAAATTTGACAATGTCATTGTCATTGTTTTTTTGGTGGAATATGTTTTATGTTAAGGTTGTTGTGTTTGCATGTGAGAAATGAACAGAACAAGTTTTCATGTTGAATGTTTATTTCTTGGCTTAAACATATCAATTTACATACACACAGTTTTACTTACGTACTGGTTCACCATCTCTGTCAAAGCAGTCAAAAATAGTCAAAGCAGAACCACTTAGAATACAATGTTCTTTTTGTGCATTCTGTTCCCGCCACTGGAAGGCGCAGTCCAACTGTTTAGTTGAGTAGGGGAGTTCTAAGAACTCAAATTTAATGAATTAATTCAAAGAATGTTATTTTGGGGTTATTTATAAATCTTGCTTTGAACTTTTATATAATTTGTAAAATAATAGTAGTTTACCTTTTCTGTTGTTTAAACACAGCTCAATTATTTTACTGTTAAGTTCTATTTTACCCCTTTTTCTTTTTCTTTGGTTTACTCCCTGTAGGAGGGGCTTAACATATTTAATGGCTGCTGTAGGTTTGCTGAGGGCTTGTTGAGTGAGTCTTTGTAACAGACTTGAGGAAAATATTGAAGTGATTGGACCATTTGACTGGTTTAGCCAAACACTTGTATTATATACATTTGTCTTTCTTTCTTCACCATTTAATGGAGTTATCGTTTTGGAACACTTGTTTGTTTGTTTGTTTGTTTGTTTTGGATTTTTGGAATTTTTTTTTGTTTTGTTTTGGTGACAACGACTTGTAAATACCACCTGCACCTCATTGGGATCCAGATGTACTGGCAATCTGGTAAATAAACACCTTTCCGTCACCCAGTTTATTTTCGCCTCCATCCCTTGGTACATCCAAGTCAGGGAACACCCTGACTCAAAACCACAGTGCTATAAGTGATTTCATTTCAATTCAGCCTCAATGCATGGGCTTTTTACATTAAAAAGGGAAGACTGGAGAGGGAGGTTTAGCAAAGGTAGTATGCTGCGGAGAGGAGGCCAAACTGATTTTTAAAGTTCCACACCAGTCCAACTAGAGCCCACTGTGGAATGGTTAAAACCACTGACGCCATCAGCCATTGATTATATTAGAAGATATTAGAAATCGTGTAAGTAGAAATTATCGAGTACTTTATCTTGACATACATTCTACTACTACTACTACTAAATGACTCGCTGTTTAGGTCATGCACTGTGCTGCCTGCCAGTCAAAGCAGGCAGAAATTAAGAACCAAGCTGATTATTCACCTATTGAAGTAAGTTTCTGTAAATGAAATTGTTTTATTATTTTCTACTGATGATAGCAACCACATTGAACATGTAACATTGTTCTCAGGTGGTTGAGCCATGGAACATTGTAGGCATGGATTTAGTGGGAAAGCTATCAAAGCTAAAAGCTATTTAGTGGGAAATACATCTGTGTAACGGTAGACTATTCTACAAAGTGGTTTGAGGCTTTCCCACTAAAAAGTGTAAAGTGTAGAGGTCACAAGCTGCACCAAGGCACAGAATTTGTGAACAAGGTAGGGGTTAAACCTAATTTGCTTGTTTTTAATTAGTTTTAAGAATGAAAAAAATACAATAATTCCCATTGTCTATATACCTGTGTAAATAGATCAATATGGGTGTCTGTGAATTGCTGGGAGTCGAAAGGAATTTATGTGCTCAATACCATCCGCAGACCAATGGATTGGTTGAAAGAATGAACGGCACAATTCAGAGGTATGAAACTAACAATTTCAAATTAAAGTACATAAAATGTATTGCCTATTGAACAGATTGTGGATAAAAAATTTCCACAATGGTTTGTCAAAAATGCCACACAATATTAAATGTTTTACGATTAATAACTCTTATTCATCTCTTATTCGCAGATCATTAAGCAAGCTGGTGGGAAAGCAGCCACACAACTGAGCACATTATTTGGAGGCCACAACGTTTGGCCTTCGTACAAAAAACAACAAAAACAAACAAACAATCCAGTACTCGCCATATTTTCTTATGTTCGGCCGTGAAGCAAGGTATCCATGTGAAGTACCTGAGAAATTTGAGGTATGTATCACTTTTAAATGTTACCATTTCTTCTGTAATCTAAATAAAAATGCATTTTCTTGTGTAGATCAATGAGATAATCAAATATGTAATAGAAGGGGAGTGCATTGCAGAATGTATTAAGAGGCAGGACAGGATTTACCAGGTGGTACAAGACAATATTACCCATGTTCAACATAAAACAAAAAAGAAAATTTGAAAAAGGATTGTTCATTAACATCCAAGTTGGAGACGGGGTACTGCGGCAGAATATAAGGAGCAGGCAGAGAAAGGGAGGCAAACTGGACCCAGACTATATTGGGCCATACACTGTATTGAATGTGGGGGGCAAATCTGTCGATTTAAAGGATGAAAAGGGCTATTCATTTCCCAAAATTAACAAAGACCATTTGGTTCACTTTATGGAAACCCTTCAACCCTTTTGCTGCCGCCTCCATCCAGCCTCCCGTCTCTGCTGCCGCCTCCATCCAGCCTCCCGTCTCTGCTGCCGCCTCCATCCAGCCTCCCCCATCCAGCCTCCCCCATCCAGCCTGCCGTCTCTGCTGCCGCCTCCATCCAGCCTCCCGTCTGTTCTGCGGCATACTGTGCACTAAAACCGGCCCATATAAGGAATTTACATGGGTTATCAAATATATCAGACCTAGGGAAATGCTTGAAAGTGAGGTAATTTATGTAACTCATCAATACTTATACATTTGCAAATTGAGTAATTGTAATAAAGTAATCTTTATTAGAATATTTGGTTTTAACAACAGTTCTCTAGGCATAACATTGTGTAAACTAATGGAGAAGCGATTCGTCTGCAGTACACAACAGTTGTGCGTGAGTTCGCCTTAGTTTTGTTTACTTTGTTATTGCGCTGTGTTGAATATTGCCTGTTGTTGGTTAGGAATTATCTTTTATCTTATCTTTTATTTATCTATAGTGTTTCTAAAAGGGTACCTTTATTTTATTCGATCCTGCCCTGTGTGTATTCGTTAACTATAGCATTTTAAACTATATTATTGCTTCCTGAGAGCTATCACTTTGCATTTAGCACTTCGATTCACGCTGAGCTATCCCAGGTGTTAGCTCGTAGTTTCGACCCGAGCAACATTAGCCTAATTAAGCCTTTGTTGTGGAAATTGTAAAGGCGTGTTTAGCTGTTTTCAATCAAGTCGTAATCAGCCATTGCACTTAAACGGCGCACCCGTAGCGTCAGCGGTAGTATCAGCCATCGTGTAAAGCCCTCCTCGTGTGAAGACCTTTGAGTGTAAAGACCATCGACTCTACCTGTGCGACTCCACCGAGCAAGGACACTGGCAAGGCACTTAAGTATCACATTTTAATTTAAGTAATAATTTTAAACATGACTTTCTATTTGATGCATCCCTCTTCGTAACCTCTATGCACTCTCAGCCTATCCCTGTAATCCACCATAGACACGCCTACAGATACTCGTCATACCGCACACACTCTGACCTACACCCCATTCACACCACCCCCACCCCTCCTCTGTCTCTCTCTGTGGGCCTCTGGAACTGCCTTTGCTACACAGTCAGACATTCACATCCTCGGTCTCACTGAGACATGGATCCGTCCAGAGGACTCCCCTCGTCAATCCGGCAGGGGTGGTGGCACAGGTTTACTCTTTCCCATCACATGGAAATATACATGCCTTCCAGGATTATGCACAAACACTTCCTTTGAATACCATGCGGTTACCGTTTCATTTCCTTCTCTGATTCACATCATTGTAGTTTACCGCCCACCAGGGCCACTTCACAACTTCACTGATGAACTTGATGTGCTTCTCTCCTCATTTCCTGACGACGGCAGCCCACTCATGGTCTTTGGTGACTTTAATATTCACCTGGAGAAATCCTCTGCCTCTGACTTTTTAAACCTCCTCTCCTCATTTGACCTCTCCCTCCTTACCACCACCGCTACTCATAAATCAGGAAACCAACTGGACCTCATCTTCACACGCAACTGCGTCACCTCAAATCCTACTGTCCTACCCCTACATATCTCCGATCACTTCTTAATAACTTGCAACATACATCTCGGCTCTAACAATACAGCCACACCCACATCTGTTTCATTCAGGCGCAACCTCCGCTCTCCCCCAGCACACTTTCTGCTGAGGTATCATCCTCTCTCCCTTCCAACTTCTCATCCCTGGATACCAATACAGCCACGGACACCCTATGTTCAACACTAACATCCTGTCTAGATAACCTCTGCCCTCTATCCTCCAGACCAGCTCGTGCCTCCCCTCCCTGCCCTTGGCTTTCGGACGTCCTTAGGGATCATCGGACCAAACTCAGGGCTGCTGAAAGGAAATGGCGTAAGACGAAACACCCACCCGACCTCTGTGAGTACCAGTCACTACTTTCATCCTTCTCCGCTGCTGTCCACACAGCAAAGACATCTTATTACATCACAAAGATCAGTCACACATCAGATTCTAAAAAACTTTTCAAAACCTTTAGCGCCCTCCTCTCTCCACCTGCCTCGTCAGTATCGGCTGATGATTTTGATGAACTTTTTCATAGACAAAAGATCCCTGATCAGTAGCCAGTTCTCAACTCCTGAAACCCCAGCACACACACAGGCTTCACCCAGCTCTTTTTCCACTTTAAACTATGCTGAAGTTACCAAACTTCTCTCCTGCAACCCCACCACCTGCCCACTCGACCCAATCCCCTCCCATCTGCTCCAATTCATCTCCAGCGCAGTCACTCCATCACTCACACACATTATTAACTCCTCACTCCTCTCTGGCACCTTCCCACCACCTTTTCTCAGCAGGCCCGGGTCACCCCAGATCACTACTGGCATCAAGCTTAAAAACCCACTCTCAACCCTTCCCTCACCGATAGCTACAGACCTGTCTCTCTCCTCCCATTCATCTCTAAGACACTGGAGCGAGCTGTTTTTAATCAGATTTTGATCCTATCTCTCCCAGAACGAACTACTGGACAAACGACAGTCCGGTTTCAAGAGCAACCACTCCACAGAGACTGCACTTCTGTCAGTCACTGAGACACTGCTCTACTGGCAAAGCCGAAGTCTAAATCATCTGTTCTCATTCTGCTGGATCTTTCCGCTCACGCTTTGACACGGTCAACCACCAGATCCTACTGACATCCCTCTCTCATCATTTATGCTAGGGATCACAGGTACCCCACTCCGATGGTTTAAATCCTACCTCTCAGACAGGTCCTTCAGGGTGTCATGGAATGGGGAGCTGTCTAAAGCCCATCCCATGGCCACTGGCGTTCCTCAGGGATCTGTTCTTGCACCACTCCTCTTCTCCATCTACACAACATCCCTGGGTCCCATCATTTCAATCACATGGCTTTGATTACCACTGCTATGCTGATGACACCCAGATTTTCTTCTCCTTCCAGCCAGATGACCCCACAATAGCATCATGTCGCATTTGCAGCCTGCCTGAATGACATCTCATCTTGGATGACTAAACACCACCTTCAGCTAAACCTTGCCAAAACTGAGCTCCTGGTACTTCCGGCCTCACCGGCAACGCTCACATTAACACAACCTCACAATTCAAATTGGCAACACAACCATTACACCATCTAAATCAGTTAGAAACCATGGTGTAATCTTCAATGACCAGCTGTCCTTTACCGAACACATCTCAAGGATAGCACGGTCTTGTAGATACGCACTTTACAACTTCAGGAAGATCAGGCCATACCTCACAGAGCACGCTACCCAACTGCTTGTCCAAGCCATGGTAATCTCCAGACTGGACTATTGCAATGCTCTTCTGGCTGGTCTTCCTGCATGAACAATCAAACCACTGCAGATGATACAGAACGGCTGCAGCAGAATTGTCTTCAGGAACCCAAAAGGCGGCTTCATTGTCTTCCACTCTTCATCTCTCTCCATTGGCTACCGGTGGTGGCCCGCATTAAATTTAAATCATTAATGCTGACATTTAAAACCATCACAAACTCTGCACCTTCATATTTTAACTCTCTTCTACATACCTACAACCCATCCAGAACCCTACGCTCAACGAATGAACGTCGACTGGTGGTACCATCACAGAAGGGCACTAAATCTCTCTCTCACTCTTTCTCCTTCTCTGTTCCCGGCTTATGGAATAATCTCCCTAACGCAATCCGGTCTGCCACATCCCTCACCTCCTTTAAAAAACTACTAAAAACACACCTTTTCCACGAACACCTGACAGCATTAAAAAAAAATTTTTATTTTCCTTTCCCTACAGGTATTTATCTAGCACTGCATAACATTGTAAACTTAGGAAAGCACTTCTTTGTACTATTGCTGCCGCTTTTGATGTATCGCTTCATTGTCTCCTAATATTTGTAAGTCGCTTTGGATAAAAGCGTCAGCTAAATGCCTAAATGTAATGTAAATGTAAATTTGTTTTATTTGCTATTTTAGGTAATCAATGCGTACTTGAGCCTGCTTGTTAAACACTATGCAGGTGGTAAGAGGTATATACTTGATTCTTTTTAGGCATCAAACCTCTGGAAAGGCAGTGTCAGTTCAATGAAAAATCTATTTTAAGAATCAGGATTTTTTTTTAGCCTTTTCATGTTATTTAAGAACTAGTGACCTTATTACAATATTCAATGCATCTCTGCTGTCACTGGATTCAGGCAAATAGGATGTCCTAATTGGTTTAATTAATGAAAACGACAACCATTGGACACTTCTGGTCTGTTTCTTTTTATTCTCACACTTCTGTGAACTAAAGTGTTTTAAATTCAGACTGATATTCAATAATAATTTTTATAGGTGATAAGGAATGGAGGATTATGTACCTCAATTCTTTTGGGGAAAATCAACAAAAAATGGCTCACTGTAAAAAGGCTGAAAGGTCAAAGATCTTTTTTTATTTTTATGATTGTTAACTTGTATTAACATTTTAAATCATTTTTGACACAACAAAGCAAATAGGAATAGTTGGGAAGTGGGAATGTGACACTTTACCACACAGCTTCCAACAAGGTGGAAATTCATGTTTTTTTTTAAATGCACCACTACCAATTAAAAGTGTTGGTTTATGCATTTAAGGTTTCACAAGTTCATTTTGTAGTTTACAGAAGCAATTCTAACAGGCGGCAGTTTGGCATTTGAAAGCACAGCCCCCAACATTGACACAAGTTTCGCCAAGAAATAGGCCTGTGTCCACTTCAAGAAAACCAATATTTATATATTATATTACATGTATAATATGTTCAATGAGTTCAACTGACACATTAGTTTCATCAATATGTTGATGCTGTTTTTCCATAGATGACCTGTCAGACTTATGCTTGGCATGTGGGGACAAATATCCTTCCACACAAGATACCCAGGACTCTTAGGTCTGTTAATCCGCAATTGCTCACTGAATGTTCACCTTGCTTTAAAACATGTTGTAATGTCTTTTTCAGATTCAATGTCACTGCTGCAATGGGTGGTTTTACTGGGAATGTGTGAACCGACCCAATGTACAGTGTGTTTTTGTTTGTCCTGGATGCCAAGGTCCTGTTTCATTTGTAAGAGAAGTTTTGTTTTTTTGTAATGTGTGCATGCATTTATGAATGCATTGAATGCATAAATGAATTCATATAGGCTACATACCAATGTCATATAGCCATGATAAAGCGTTCCGATAAACGCACATGCAAAGCAATAGTATTTTCAGCCCATAATGTAAATAACATGCATAGCTGTACACCTAAATGGGGCGTCTGACAATTCAGCTTTATTACCTACCCAAATTAATGTACCAAAAAAGCGCTAAAGAACAGATGACACACTCCATTCGCTTGTTCATTGTTTAAAGGGCTATGCCCAACGCTGAGAGAACTCATGAATATTTATAATAACCCTGCCCATTGGAACAGTTTTTACAGAAACTGAATATTACCAAAGAACGTTTAGGGAAGTCTGTTCAATCTGCCGCCATGTTTGCAACACCTCTTAACAAGACAACAGTCCCATCTACTTGAATGGGAAAAAAGCATATATTTTTACAATCCCGATTACAAATCACAATTTAACAACATAGTTCTGACCAACAATTAATACTGACATTAACTGTACCATAACCTTTGTTTCTTAAGCTTAAATTGGGCAAAAAAACACCTTTTTTGAGATTGCTTTAGCTACTGGGCATGTGCACAAGTTGGCTAGTGCCTTACGAGCAAAGCTGTTGACTTGCGAGTCTCCGTAAACAGCCCCTCCCCTAGAGAAACGTCAGTCTTTATCGATTGGTGATTGGTTCTTTTTACTGGAAGGTGGGACTTTCATCGCTAGAGCGGCCATATTGAGCGCTGCAGTCCGCCCCATTCGTGATAACGGCAGTGGCGCATCTTGTTAATATTAAGTATCTTTGATATTACACAACACCGGTAAGTAAAACTCAACAAAACCCAAAATTCTGTGTTTTGTTGACAGTCAGTGCGTAAGTGCATATAATGTAAACAACACAAACATATAGTGAATCAAACATTATCCAGGGATAATGCGATGTTGTAATGTGTGCGTGTAAATGCATTTGTTTAGCTAACCTCCACATAGAGACGTGCTGCTGTAGTCGTTCTTGCCACAGTCGTTCTTGCTGTTCAAGTCACATTTATGGGTCAAATATGTATGGCTGGATCTGAATGCTGCCCATAGTTATTTTAAGACAAAAAGTTCGGTCTTGTTTTGATGTGGCTGCTTGATGAGCGCTGCGTGTGCTTGTGACTCTAGCTCTATCCACTGCACGTCCACAGGAGCTCGGCTGTTTAGGAAAGACTAGTACAGCTGTATCTATGTTTTATAAATATAATAAAATCAAAGACTTTTTAGAGATATGAATGACACTATACAGACATATTTTCTTATTTTCCCCCATCCAACACTTTGCACATTAAATACAGCAATATATAAAATATGTCCTACACCTTAAGCATTTTGTGTGTAACTTTGCAAATAATAATAATTTCCAAATAAATAAATATAGGATAAGCAGGCAACATCTGTTACAAACGCACAAAACCAAACAACTGGGCAATGTCTTTTTTTCTATGTCTTTTTTCCGGCATGATGTCATCAGGTCTGTCCCAAAATACACTTTTGCATGCCCTTGTGAACTCGAGCTCATCGCCTTGTAGGTCTGCACTTCCTGACCACTAAGTGTAGACCTAAAGGAGGATCACAAGGCTGGAGTGCGGCATCTGGGACAGGGCCACTCACATCAGCACACACTGACAAATTGTGAAAAACTAGTGCAGCTGAATAGAAAAAACAAAAACTTGCTGCATCAAATCCTGTTTTAAAACTGTTGCTTACATTCGTTATTGTAGCAATATTATTCACTTTCTCACCGATGAAGGAAATGTCAAACGTGGCTTTGCACGGTAAATTGCGGGGGGTGGGATTGTATGATTTTAAAGCTTTTTTAGAATGCATTCACAAAGGGAATTTATCACCTACTTTGAAAGCAGGATTAATAACCTTGTTACCCAAACCCAAAAAACAACTGATATCATTAGATAATTGAAGACCAATAACTTTGTTATGTACAGATTATAAATTACTTGCCCTAGAGTATGCTAATCGTCTTAAACTTGTACTTGGGAAAATGTAGAGGAGTATCAATCAGCATTCATTAAGGAAAGATGCATTCAAAATCATATTAGACTAATCCTGGATATGAACGACTATCCATCATTGTTACAATCAGAAAGCGTTGTATTATTTATAGATTTTTTTAAGGCATCTAATACGGTGGAGCATGAATTTATATTTACAACCCTTAAAATGTTTGGTTTTGGTGAGGGGTTTTGCAAAGTTATAAAAATGTTTTATAACAACATTTTAAGTATATATCTCTTAATCCAGGTATAACTCCTAGAACTGAGATTTTGCATGGAATTAGACAAGGGTGTCCAATTTCTCCAAAACTGCTTGTGTTATGCACGCTTATATAGTTGTCAACCATCCTCAATTAAAAGGAATAACCATTTCTGATTATGAGTTTCGAATTATTCAATTTGCCGATGACAGTAATATTTTTAAAAGATAAATCTGTAGTAAAGAAAGCCCTGAACATTATTTCAGTTTTTTCTAAAGCATCAGGCCTATGCTTAAATTTTTCTCTTTCCTCGTGTAATAAAGAAATTATAGAATTCATTCCTGTTAAATCTAAAGTGAAATACTTGGGTGTAATAATGTCTAAAGAATTACATACAAAAGAACTAGTAAACATAGAAGAGAGAATTGACAGTATAAAAAAATGATCTTAATCATTGGTTTATGAGAGATCTGTCTATTATGGGCAGAATTCTCTTGACTAAAGCAGGAGGCCTATCTAAACTAATTTACCCATGTTACTTTGTTTCTCCTCAATTGATAAAAAGGTTAACTCTATTATGTTTTATTGGAAAAACAAAACTCATTGTTAAAAAATCTCAAATGATTAAAGAATATAAAAATGGAGGTCCAAAAGCCTCTGAATTTGATTTACGTTAGTAGTACGTAAGTGTATTAAAACCTCTTTAACACAGCCTAATTCAATGTTGTTTCATATACCAAAATGTGTATTCAAGACGGTTGTAGGGTCAGATGTTTTTGCTGAAATGCAACTTTGAGGTTTCCAGATTGCCAATTAGGCTTTCAAAATTTCACAAACACATTTTGTATTATTGGAAAATGATATTCACCCAAAATCTCACTTCGCACAAAAAGACAGTATTCAAACAAGAATGGTATGAAAAAAGGTTTTATATGTTGTAGATTTGTTAGATGAAGCTGGTCAATTAATTGAATGTAATGCATTCATGGAGAAATTTGAGAAATTTCCTTTAGAGGAACCTGTTCATTGTCATTATCTGTATTATTTGTGTAAAGCCTTCCCTCCTCCTTTAAAACAATTAATAAAAAGCCCCTCTAAATATTCAAATGTATCTCTTCAATTGAGTTGAAGTTTGGAGGAAAATAATATGGGGGACAAAAAGTGTAAGAAAAAAGTTATTTTTTTTATTTTTTATTTTTGACTTTAATACTCCTTAAATAAAAAAATCTTTTTTATAATGATGTTTTTTGTAATTATTTTAAATGGCCAATTCTACCTAAAATAAAGGATATTCAGTTTAGAATTTTTTAACAATGTTTATCCAGCTGAATAAATTTTATGGAAAAGATTTTGTTTTGAGGTGTTTTGTTTAGAAGTGCAGGAAACAATGGAACATTTATTTTTTTCTTGTCCAGTCACATTACAGTTTTGGAAGGATATCTACAGCTGGCTAAAGACTCCCTCGTCCCTCCGGCTCCACCTGGGTCACTCGTCGACCATCCGTCGCCTCGGGACCTCCCTTCTCCACCTTCGGCTTGGCGGTCTGTCCCTATGGCTCCATCAGGCTCCTCCCTCCCTCCGGTTCCACCTTCGTCCTCGATCGCTCCTGTTTCTCCGCGCTCTTCCGGAGCCCCGTCTTCGCCTCTGTTCCCGGAGCTGTCGGTTCCGCCTTGGCCCTCCGGAGCGTCGGTGTCACCCTGGCTCTGCGGCTCTTCATCTCCGCCCGGGGATCCTACGTCCCCAGTCTCGCCTCTGTCGGTCGGTTCCCTGGTCTCGTCAGCTCCACCATGGCTCCTCCCTCCATCGTCTCCACCCTGGCCAGATGGATTCTGGTTCACCGCCCTCATCCTCGCCACCTCATTTTCCACCTCCAGGACCCCCGCCCTCCCTCCTCTGTCAGTCCTTCTGCGGCACGAGAACGCGCCTTACGGGAGGGGGAGGTACTGTCACAGTTCTACCCTGCAACCTCACGTTTCCCCCAGGACTCCATCTCCCATGTTTCCCTGCGGCACCACACCTGTTCCCCATCACCTGTCATCTGTAATCACCTGCACCTGTTCATTGTCATTATCTGTATTATTTAAGCTCTGTGTTTTCCTGTGTTCCTGGTCTTGCGTTGATGTTGTTAATTTAAGTTGGTATCGTGTTCAGCTCCTTTTGTTCCATTGGATGTATTCCCTGTTTGTTCCAAGTAAAAGTGTTCTTGAAGATTTCCTGTCTCCGCGTCTCCTGTGTGCACGGTACCGGTAACACCTAGTGTGTGGATGGGTTTACCACTTATTGTCTGATTGTTATGACATGGTATAAGAGATCATTTTCTATAAATGTTTGCTTTAAACAACAAGTGGCTTTACTGTCATTTCAAATATAATGTACAGCTTAGTAAACAGTAAAACAAAACAACGTTCCTCAGAAGCAAGGTTCTACATAAAACTTAACTTAATTTGTTTATAATAAAACTACTGTTATATAAATAACAAATCAACCAAAATACCTTTTCTACTCCTCTACAATGTGAAATTGTCTTTGTCTTGCTCCCCATTGGTTATCTGCATTATTTTAATATTCATGAACATTCATGAAATGATTTTGCATTGACTAATTATGGTTAAATGTGGGTGTGTAGAGGGCAGTGTGCGAGATATTTTACATGTGCGCCAATTTTCAGACAGACTGTGTGTGGTCTTGTGTTATGTTATACTGTTAAGACCTGTAGACCAGGGGCCGGTTGCATAAAACTGTTTTAGACTAGTCTTATGAGTTAGTCGCCTAATTTCTTTCTTCTTCGAGTTTTCTAGGACTATTAAAAAAATCTTTTCTGAAAAGAAATGCTGGAGAATGAGAAATGCTTTTCTTTATGCTCCTTTTCTGTACATCTTTCAAGGTACATGAGAATTACAGATTTACACTATAAAATGTCCTCAGTTAATGTAGTGCAAGCCTTCTGTTTTTATTATTTGCATTGTAATCACTAAATTTGTTCATTTTAATTCATTTGGCATTCTATTTTTTAATATTCATATATTTTCAGCAAAGAAAAACTGTGACGAGTGCCCACTGTCAGCCATTTTATTTTAATCTGTTCAGTGTCTTACTTTTCCCAGTGCAAATTAGACTGTCTTACTAAAGACAACCATCAGCTTATTTTATGCAAAAGTCTTTCTTCACTGACTTTAGCTAGTCAGAATAATTCTTAGACAAATCTTGAGAAAATGGCTATGTTTATGCAACCAGCCCCAGGAGTCCGAGATGAAGTTGATCCAAGAAAATTTACTGAAGAAAAATCTTTGTAGTCAACTAGTCAACAGAGTCAACTACGTTATTATCTTACGCAAATATTAGTTTTCTGATTGGTTAGGATATAGATAATCTAAAACAATTTTTATACTAGAACATAATGTTCCAAAACATACTCAACATCAGCATTATAAGCTTTATTTAAGCTTCCATGTTCTTTCATAGATTATCAGATGAAACATTTTTTTATAAATGACTTATCTGTGCACTTTTTACCTGTTGGCACGAGGGTGGGGCAATAGGAGACTCCTTTCTGCCAGCATAGACATAGAAATCTGCCAGTACCTTCTGTGTCTGTTGCGTAAAACGATCCAATAAGTTCTCAATGTTTTAAAAATATCAAATACCAAAAATCTAAAAAGAATGGGCATTAGCTGACAACCACACAAACACTGTACAGTAGGTTTTGTGATTGTTTGTTGACAGTAAGTCATTCCATTTAAATGCTGTTAGAGACGGTCCCTAAATTTGCAACTGGAAGTGACAAGCTCTTTCAGCTTGAGCAAATGCCTGATCCGAATAAGATCAAGTTTGTTCATACATGCTATTCTTGCAAAATGTGCTTTTGCTGTCTCAAAAACAAAATATAACAAACAAAACAACTCATTCTATCGAGTAAAAAAGCATATTACAAGAAAACAACTTATGTTATGTCTAGATCACAAGTAAATTACTTTTGTCATGTCGAGATGATGAGAAAACAACTTTTGTTACGTCGAGATGATGAGAAAACAACTTTGTTATCTCGAGATCACAAGAAAGTTACGTGGAGATCACGAGAAAACAATACAAGAAAAAATAATGGATGGCCGCTTACAACTTTCGTTTCATTTTAAGCAAACATTGACAACAAAACAAATGTTAGAATTGAGGATTAAAAATATCCTTAACAAAAGACGATTACAATCAATATGAACATATTAGGGCTACCCTTGGAAATTATCCATGGTTTAACTACAAATATCATGGTTAAACTATAGTTACTACAGTGTGATTACTATATAGTTTTACTACTAATACCATAGTTGAACTATAGTAAAACCATGGTTAGTTTTTATTGTTTACAGGTAAATTTCCAAAGGTAAAAATTTGCAAAAGGTTAATTTCATAAATAGTATAAATACAATAAAGTACTGTATATTTATAAAATATTGCTACAGTAAAACAAGAAATATTTATTAATTCACCTTTTGAAAATAACTTTGATGGCTCAAATAGGTCTTTTAAGAATGAGATACATTTGATGAACCTAACACCATGATTTAAGTAACTTGAAAATATGACATTTTGTTATTCTATTGCCTTAAACCTTGTGGGGCAAAGTCTTTGATAGTGCAGCTTTTCTGCTTTTGCTAACATTATTGGAATTAATGGAAGCTCCACACATTCTTTGCGTTGATATATTACCGTAATAATAGTAATAAGTGCAAAAATGAATTGTTCGCGAGTCAAAACTGCGGTTGATACAGATCATCGCTGTTTAAGAATTGTCAACCCTGTACATAGTAATTATTACTTTCTACTTGGGGACTTTGATATAAAAGTAGTTGAGTAAAAGGTATGATATATAAGAATGACATTTCTCCTCTGACGTGTCACAGCTCCAATAAGTAATTTGATAAGTTTTTGATTTATAGCGATGTACTAAATTTACTGAATTTTGATTGAGTCTGATTTTATATTTATTAGTTGTGATACAATGTACAGTGTCTCACAGAAGTACACCCCTATATTTTATTATATTTTATAATATATTTTTTCATAACAACACTGCAGAAATGACACTTTGCTACGTTAAGTAGTGAGTGTACAGCTTGTATAACAGTGCAATTTGCTGTCCCCTCAAAATAACAAACAAAATAACAGCCATTAATGTCTAAACTACTGGCCACAAATGAGAGTACACCTCTAAGTAAAAATGGAGGCGTGTTTGGGGTCGTTATTATGTTGGAATACTGCCCTGCGCCCCAGTCTCCGAAGGGAGGGGATCATGCTCTGCTTTAGTATGTCACAGTACATGTAGGCATTCATGGTTCCCTCAATGAACTGTAGCTCCCCAGTGCCGGCAGCACTTATGCAGCCCCAGACAATGACACTCCCACCACCATGCTTGACTGTAGGCAAGACACACTTGTCTTTCCTCACCTGGTTGCTGCCACACACGCTTGACACCATCTGAACCAAATAAGTTAACTTGGTCTCATCAGACCACATGACATAGTTTCAGTAATCCATTCACACCTGAGACCTTGTAACACTAACGAGTCACATGACACCAAGGAGAGAAAATGGCTAATTGGGTCCCAATTTGGACATTTTCACTCACTCACCCACTTTTGTGGCCAGCAGTTCAATTCAATTCAATTCAATTCACAAATTGCCATTGATCGTATCTATAACTCGCTATGCAGTTACAAGACACAGACATTTACTTACTTAAGAGAGTGAATAAAAATGAATTATATATAATGTGGTTGATGTGATTTTAATTTAACAGGGCCATGGGTGCAAGGAAGTTGTCTTGGGCAGTCGTCCATTTAGCATCACCAGGATGGGCATCAGGTGGGGCAGGACTGTTGTGAGCAGTGTTGTGCCAGCTGGAACTCATTCCTCTGGATCCCTCGGAAAAGGGAGAGGGGAATAGGGAGAGAGAAAAGGAGAGAGGAGGAGAGAGAGAGAAGGGGACAAAACAGACTAACACTAGTGTAGCGGCTGTTCATATGTAGTGTATGCAATCATATGTGATATCATATGCAATATGTATGTGTCCCCGGTTCCGGTTGAGCTAACTATTGCGGCCTTAGAGAGTTAGGATCTGAAATTAGATGAATGCGTGGCTAAAGAGATAAGTCTTTAGTTTAGTTTTAAACTGCTCGAGTGTGTCTGAGTCCCGGACATTGCTGGGAAGGTCATTCCATAGTTTAGACATTAAAGGCTGTGTGTTGAGTTATTTTAAGGGGACAGCTAATTTACACTGTTATACAAGCTGTACACTTACTACTTTACATTGTAGCAAAGTTTCATTTCTTCAGTGTTGTCACAAGAAAAGACATAATAAAACACTTTTGTGAGATACTGTATGTCAACCATAAAATGGGGAAAACATTTTCAGTTTCAGAATAGGAGGTAGGTAAAATCTGAGAAAACTTAAACTCAGAGTCTGTTACCATGGTAACTTACTCCGTAAACGTAACCTGATTGGGAGCAGGTTTTCTTTCGGTCTCCTCCCTCTTTTTAAAGCTCATTCTTACAGTAAATTCATTTATTGCACACATTTTTATCATTTTCATACATTGTCTAACTGAATAAAATGCCATGTCAGTTTTTAAAGAATCCTGTAGATTTTTGTCATGCATTTGTCATGCAAGGTGAAGTTTATGTAACTCCTTAAGTGACAAAAGAAAATACACAAGATTGAGGTCATCAACTTTTGCAGCACAGATGAACACAGTTAAGTAATGTTCAGCAAATGCCAGTTTAAATCTGTAGTATCCATATAGAAACTACAAGATGTATAGTTTTATATGGATAGTACAGATTTAAACTCTGGCATTTGCTGAACATTACTGAACTGTGTTTATCTGTGCAAAAGTTGATGATCCTTCTGCTGTTCTGCTAAAAAAATGAGAATGTCAGTTTATACTAAGGCTGCTACACAAAAATGTAAAGAAATGTGAATGTGTAAACTGCCATGTGCAGACATAATAAGATTATTTTAACATGATAAGATGAGCACATGTTAAAATGAGCATTTGGTTTATACACTTTATACTTGTCATAATTTCTGGTGTAATGCCTAAGTACTGCCTGTGGTTCTGTTGTAACCGGAAGATCTACAACACAGATATTACCATTAAAATCTGTTGGGACTGTGGGAATATAATTTTAAATCTTTGTTTCTTTATTATCTTTGTATGTATATACTTATTGTATTTAGGAACCAAATCAAATAACTATGCTAGCCAGCCAAATGATAATGTAAGAGGTTTCTAGTTCCTGTCTCACATTAATGTGAAAGAAATGGGCAAGGCAACTAAGGCTATCAGGTCACTCTTTGTGCCTTTTGTTCCGTTGTGTGGCGTGGTGGCCATTTGCTCATGACCCACTCTAAGGTCTAAGTCAAGAGTGAATGCCAAGCCTAAGGTGATAATGAAGTGATTTGGAGTGGGCCTTCTACTTCCCCTTCATGTATTGTTGCCTTGTTTTCCATTTAAAGGGACTGCCTTTTTAAATGGCAATAAGTATAATGTATTTACCAATTCAAATCAGACTTGATGACTGCAGCGCCCGAGCAGTATGCTCTGATTTGAAGACTCACTATCTACAATAAAGTTTCCAACTCAAAGAGAAATAAATTGAAAAATAAAAAAGCCTACAGTTTACAAAATGTAATAATAATATACTGTATAAAGGAAGGTCTATTATATATTATAAAAGCACTTGTATCATGGGGGGATTACTAATTTTTGATAGTTTCCACTGCATCTCCTCAGCATCAGTCAGAGGTGCTACAGCAGGCTCCCCCTGTTTTGAGAGTCTCTGCCCTCTCTCTATTGGCTGAGTAGAAGTGAAATGTTAGGTTAATGGAATTTCATTACCCTATTTAAGAAATGTAAGAGGTTAGATGATGTCAAACATTTGTGAAGTCATGCATCCTACAACCATGAACCTTTTATGCTTAAGACTTACTTGTTTGAATTATGTTTTTATTTTTAATTTTTAACTGCTCATGTTTTTTATGCCTGCAGGATTGCAACTACATGAATAAATTAATAGGTAACATTATTACCTATTACAATAACATACCATTTTGCAAGTTTTAACCTCTAATATTACAACAGTGATTTAAATGAAACATTTCTAAATACATGCTCAAAGTCTCAGTAGGCTTGCAATAGTACCCCAAATTCAACTGAAAATGTAAAAGTACATGGGCTGCTTTAGTAGAAGTGGCTCTTAAAAGAGCCTTTGTTTTCATATTGATGTTGGATGTATTGTATCTTTAGATGGTGGATGGTGAATTAAGACACAGCTACATGCTGCCAGGGCACTTCAGCAGAGGAAGAAAAATAGGTGGTACTTCTCTCTTGCAGCCAGTGCTTCTCAGGAGGCGTTGCTGCTGCCAACCTGGGTGATACCTTGCATTCCAGCCAATGGCTCAGTGCACGAGGCTGTTGTTGGTCCCCATTGACTCCCATAGTATTTTTTTCTTATTGGGGAAGTCAACCAACAACTGTTTACATTCGTCAAACACTATGAATAAGTAGATGACAGAATTTGTATTATCTTTTTAATTAGTTATTTTTGAGTACTGATACAAAATATATGATTAAATATTAACTGATACATTTTGCTGTAAGATCAAAGGTTAAACTACCCAGCAGGATATAGATTAGTAATTAAAATTATTCACTTTACAAGCAACATTACCTACCGCAAACAAATACGCAGCCACTCAGCCAACGATTGACAGCAGGTTGTTAAACTGTCCCTGGCTAATCCTAAAATAACCCTTGAACCGACCATCATCAAGGCAAAAGCTTTTGGACCAAGTAATGGTACTCCCCACGGTGTCTTCTCTTTCTGAGCGTTTCATGTACCCACAAGGATCTCCATTCCCCTGTCTCCTGTACTCCTCTCAGCCTCACATAAGGTCAGAGCAAGCACCCTCTGCTTGTACATATTTATGTTTATGTTTATAAGTTTATGCTAATGTAACAGTTTATGTAACAGCAAACCAAATACTTTGTAGCGCTCCCGCTATAATCCTTGATTATCAGGACAGTTGTTTCAGTGGTTGCCTAGCAACATAAAAATGCGCTTACGTTTTCAAACTTGAAAAACGTGTTTTGTGCAAGTATATGTCTCTGCAGAACAAGAAGGGTGTTTCTCAATTTTTGGGCGTTTTCACACCAGACAGATGTTTTTTAACCATCCAATTAAAAAAGGATGTAAGCACGTTTTTTTGGGCGTTTTTGTTATATAAAAGTTAACACTTAGTTACAAGTTAACACCTACACTTCATTTTCTGAATTTCCAGGTATCTGTTCATACATAGCACCAGCCAATTTCAGAGGTAAATACTGTGCTTTTTACTTTTACTACATTTTTCTGACACTTTTAAAGGGATAGTTCACCCAAAAATGAAATTTCTTTTTTTCCATTGAATTACCCATATGTTGTTTCAACCCTGTATGATTTTCTTTCTTCTGATGAACACAGAAGAAGATACTTTGAAGCATGTTGGTAACCAAACAGTTGTTGGTTCCCATTGACTCCCATATTTTTCTATTGTGGAAGTCAGTAAGGACCAACAACTGTTTGGTTACCACCATTCGTCAAAATATTGTCTTATATGTTCCACACGTGAAAGAAAATCATTAAGGTTTGGAACAACATGAGGATCAGTAGATGACAGAATTTTATTTGAAACGCGCCTTGTGTTTTCAAACCTGAAAAATGTGTTATGTGCAAGTATACGTCTCTACAGAACAAAAAAGGATGTTTCTCAATTTTTGAGCGTTTTCACACCGGACAGGTGTTTTCAATCATCCAAGGTTAGTGTCATGCCGCAGTCACACTATACTTTTCCGTTTCATTGGCTTCCATTCATTCGCATGCAAATGTGACGACACCGGACACTCAAACACATGCGCATTAGTGCAAATTAGTTTCTCGTGATGCTGGGGTCTGCATAGAAAATTTGCATTCCAAATGTCTAGTGTGACCCGCAGCATCAGGGTTTAGGTTAGGCGAGGGGTTAGGCCCACTTTTATAGCAAAATTCGACAGAACACCCACTCAATCTTGGAACTCAAGATTGAAAAACGCCTATCCTGGTTTGAAAACGCCCCAAAATTGAGAAAGCTTTTTTTGGTCTGCAGAGACCTCAAACTCGTTCTGTGTGATCGGGGCCTTACATCACATCAGAGCCATAGAGAAACAGAGTGCATTGATTTACAATATTTACATCGGCATGTGTATGTAGCATTTATATGTGGTTACATAAATTTTTTTAAATAAAATCTGTTAATATTTAAGAATTTTGAGGAGTTTGATCAACTAACTTTACCTACCTCAAAGGCAATCACGTATTTCAGTAATCAATAATAGTATTATTTATTATTAGTATTAAGTCTAATTATTAGTGTTTTAATAATCCTGTATATTCAATAACTATAGCTTAATAACCAGTGTTATATTTATGACTTTTAATTCTTATGCACCCTTCTGTTAACTTATTAATACATACAAGAATACATAATTCAAAGTTAAAACAGCTTAAACGTTTATACACAATCATTTATAACTTTTAATATTATAATATTGATATTTTATATTTATTGTCATGCACTTATTTACAGTAATGGATTTATCAATAAATGTCTCCAATCTAATATATCTAATATATTCTAACATTTGTGTTTTAAATATATTTTAAACTGTATAAATAATAATTATCAGATTTATGTGTGGGATAATAAACTAAATAGCATGTCAAACATTTTGTCTGTGTCCTTTCCTTTATTTTGTCCTTGTATAGTCTAATAGTTAATTATTGATTTAATAATCATTTTAATAGTAATTTAAGAGAACAGAATTTACAATTAATATGCTGTTTGTGGGTATATGTTGCTAACCTCACTCAGTAGCCTTGACATTTACCTAATAACTTCGACTAAATAATAATAATTTAATGAGGAAAAATCCACTAGAACATTTTGATGCACTGATAACATGAAACCTTAAAATTATAAAGTTAAAGTAAAAAGTTCTTCCCAATCTCTCAATGGCTCTGGATCTCATTTGTCAAACCGCGAGAGCAATACAAGACCAGCCGCCTAGGTCAGGCGCTGCAGTTGCTCATAATCGGCTGGTAATGCCTTGATGACGACACATTTTATTCTCATTGGTCAGATTCTGTGATGACAAGGACGACATGTGTTGCGTGTTTTTTCTTAGACAAGTTCCTGTTTTTAACTAATCTTGATATTAAATATCTGATATTCAAACAAAACACACAAAACATGATCAAAAATTATGATTAAGCTAACTAATAAATATTCTTATTTTATTTACAGTTTGGAAGAAAACGTTCTGGTCTGTTGCTTATATTTGGAAAATGTCATATACACAAACGAAATTGTGCAAATAATGAACCTAACGTCGTATTATTTAAAAAATGCTAACACACTTTTTTGAGACTTTTGAGAAAGATTTGAGGAATAAAAAAGCAAACATTTTATAGAAAACCTTTTCTTTTATTGATTTAGTGTAATAGTCCACATTTAGTCCACATAGTCTAATTTCTAGAAAACCTTTTCTTTTATTGATTTAGTGTAATAGTCCATGTAATAGTCCATGACATGTTTATGTAATGTTAAATATACACACGGACGCACGCCATACTTTCAGTTATATAGGCTACTGCCACTGAAAAAATAGAAGAATTTCCTTTTTTCCCAAATTTACTATTGATAGGTCCATGCTTTGGTAAAATGGTCGTTTTTGTTTCATTTTGTGAACTACTGACAATATGTCTGCCAATTTTGAAATAAAAATATTGCATTTATTTGCAGAAATTGGAAAGTGGATAAACAGGTCAAAGATGCTCTGTATTTTTCAGATCTCAAATATGAAAACTAGTTGTTTCCAAGCAACAAAACAGTATTTGTTTTTTAGGAAAAGTTCAAAAACTGTAAAAAAATAAATTAAAAAAATAAATTTTATTTAAAAACCTCGATTTATAATTGCGTGTTCTGAATGAGGTTGATTCAGCACACTACGGAAAGCACAAAGTGTCTGACCGTCTCTGTAGTCGCATGCAACCGGCAGATCTCGCCAGCCGGTGGCAGGCTAGTGTAGTTCATCATCTGGTTTCACAAAGCCTCTCTCTGCCCCACTAGAATTTTGACACCGACACTGACAAGTCAGTGTAACTAAAAATTGCATAAGTTACATAATTTTTGTAAGTTTGTACAACGAATTGCAAACTTTAAAAAGTATACTTTTTTGTTTATTGGCAGAGCGAAACAATTTTAGGAGCCTCTGAAGAGTAGAATTTTCTCCTATGCTGACTGGTACAACAGTACAGTCATGGTAGGTGAGGTAAGGTGGAAAATGATATATTACCTATATGTATCAAGATATTTACGTGGTAGTGTATATAATACTGTGGTACTTTTGGCAAATAAAACATAAATATACATGTGCAAGAATTTTGATTTTTTTTTCAGCTATCAATTAGAACAGTCTTACAATCATACAATGAATAATTCACGGGCACATGAATGTATGAAATGTATCGCCCTGAGTGCTGATATACAATGGTAACAAACTGTAAAAACTAGATCATCCTTACGTCATTTGGTCATAACACGTGACCTTATGTGCTGCCGGGCGCGTGCGTACCATCACGGTGTGCTGAAAGAACCGCATGAAGTATGTACCTTGCGTCTGCAGGAACTATATGTGATTATTTTACGAGCCCGCATTGGTGCATACAAAACATTTAAACTGTTACTGCAGGTTATATCTTTATCTGGCCCTTATTTGTCCCTGTAAGCTGCCGTTCAATCCTTTGTGCTCATTCACTATCAGACAGGAGTCTTGTTTCACTGAGCATTTACCTGCTATTGTGTTGAATGGGTGGGTCTCAGTTCTGTTCGGGAACATTGAAGGTTTATTCGCACATGTCAGGGCATTTACAGCTTTTTAAAATCACTCTCTTTTATTTTGTCCTTGCGCATTTTGTACATATAAAGTTTAAGACCTGTGCAGTTTTTTGCATTGCAGGGTTATTGTGACCGTTTTCAACCTTTGAGTAGGGAAATGGTAAGTATTTAAACGTCTTCTGCTTTGTCTTATTTTAAAAGTGATCTTTTAAAAGATCTCACCTGACTTCAAGTTAACTTTTAAATGCATGGGCTTGTGTAGTTGTCTTCATTTTTTATTTTTATAAATGTAGTCTCCATGCATAAGTAATTTATAAAGTGATTTTTTTTTTCCAAAAAAGAAAGAGTATGTTTGCTAAAGGGTATGAATGATGAACCTCAGGATTTACAGACTCAGTATGAAGGTCTAGTTAAAATAATAATTTCAAATTAAAACAATTTAACAAATGTTAAATAATTAAGTGATTCAAATTTTTCATATTTAAGACAGGCTTTTACAATTATTCTACCGGTAATTAATTACTGACCGTTTTTGTTAACAAAAACAATGTTTTTACATTGTTATATTGTCAACTGTTTTTTGTAAATGTCATTTTATTTCAACTGTTGTAAGTTTCTCTCTGTTACTCTTCAGAGTTTCAACATGTCAGTCCCTACCATCAACCCTCTGACCAATGGTGGCATGTCTCACTCTTCAATCACTTGTTCCGATAACAAATGCAGCCATGGTAGATGTGTCGTGGTGAACGAGGTGCCCACCTGTGAGTGTAAACTGGGCTACACCGGTGACACCTGTAATGAAACAGTCAATGAGGCACTCTCCTTACCTCTCACCCTTGGCACCTTGGCCTGCATCATCACCTTTATCACCCTGATGTTTGTGCTGGCATTCTTCTGGCAAAAGCAGAAGGCAAAGCGGCGGTGAGATATGACCTTAAAACTCCTTTCTGGACTTTCCTGTACATATCGAGTATAATACACTATATTGTAGGACTAGATTTGTACATTTTCTAAAATAAAATTGCAAGCACCACCATGTTGTTGCGAGTGGTAACCACCACATTGCTTCTGTACACAAAAAGCCACAGGTCCCATTATTACATGTTAAGTGAACAGCTCTGTGACTGTGGTGTTTGCAAAGTACTGTGTATATGGTCAATAAATCAATTTTACTCTTTACCTTTTTAACAGAAAAAGGGCAGCTGAAGAAGAAAGAAGAAATGGAGCACACGTTTAACATGTCTTAAGGCAACATGCCAAAGAACAAATTTGCCATTTCCCTGTTAATGCTTATAATATCTCTATTATGGTTACAATAAGGTAACCCTCTCTCCCCCTCCTTGCATTTTGTTTTGATTTGATCCCCCTCTATCTCTTTTAACAGAGCTTTAGATAAGTTTATAGCACTTGTACATCAAATTAATGAGGCTTTCAAAATGTCTAACTCTTTCAACCATGCACGGAAAAATGTATTTTATGTATATGTTAGCCTTTGTCATTGTCTTTGAACATGATGATGAATTGGACAGACATACTTAGGGGGAGATGACTTAGACAATGTCATTTTATGGTACTAAAATATTTGGTTTTACTATATTAGTGTGTTGCAACAACAATAAAAATAAACCATGCTTTATTCAGTTTAGTAGTTGGCCTCAGGGTCTAATTCCTATAAAGTGTTACCACAACTTTTTGAACTTTAGGGTTCAAAGTTAGAGTTAAAGACTGTATTTGTTTCTGTTTACCATAGAACATGATTTTTAATTTTAAAAAGTAGTCTGCCATCCTTTATCTCACTTGGATGTAACTTCTTTAAACGATACAAAATAAAGAGTGCACATTTTTTAAATGCTAAATTATTTTCCATTTATTACAACTACTTAAGTAGTCTTCTTGATGCTGACAGGTTGTTTATTTGATTTACTATCAGTACACATTAACAATAGTGTTTGGATTAATAAATAATATTTTGTTAAAACATATTTCAGTTGTTACAAAGAGATCAAAAAGGATTTGCCATTCAAAAAGCACACAGACATTAACCCCTAAGCAATTGAAAAATGCAACATGTTCTAATTTTCTTCGTACTAAAATCATCTTTTGAGAATCAGAATTAATTTACACAACTTCTTTAATTATTTTTGTTTTACAGTGAATTATTAATAAACTCCAACTGTTATTTTAGTTATTTTCATTTTGAAAAAATATTGATTTGATACTTCCTGGTTAATGGTCTATTATCTACCAACCATCCAAAATAAATCAATTTATTGTTGATATAAAAAATGTCTTGATTTAAATGTATAAATTATATTTAATACAACACAGTATACCTTGTGGAGCAGTTTACATAATGGCCTACTCCTTCGTGGCACATTCTGATTATCAGGTTCAGTTCACATGGCTAAAACATCACCTGACAATTCAAACATGGCCCACATTTCAAGACTTCCAGAAAGAAACTTAAACAACCTGTATTACTGGTAATACCACATTGCAGAAGGTGAGTCTAAAAAACCCTTTGACTAAATTTAGGTTGTATTAAATGTTTGCATTGAATATGTAAGTTTTATTTACACAAGAAAATATTACACAATTTAAAGCATTCAGAAGTTAGTGTTGTAAAAGTAGCTCGGGCATGATCGTAAGCATAAGCTTAATTCTTTTTCGAAGGTCATATTTAAAATAACAAAACTAAAACCCTCATGTTTCTATTAAAAGTTCAACTTCAGAGCATATATGGTAAGTACAATCAATGACTGTTGTAAACATTAACAAGTATTTGCAATAGTAATTGTGTTAAAGGGTGTTTCCTTGTTTTGATCGAACAGCCATAAGATCTTAGAGAGTTATGTTAAAGTACACAAAATGGTCAATTAATGTATCAAGTTGTAGAATTTCATAGATCAGCGTCATAAGGCCTGCCAGTGTATGATGTGTTGATAGACCCCCTGTCTCGAGTTTTACCTCTTGGAAAATCCAGGTCATCATCAAGTGACTTTTTAGAGTATGGTACACTGCTTCTTTCACTGCTTCCACCATAGCTTCTTGGTATGTTAACCCTTGGAATAGGGGTTGGTCTAAATGTTGCTCTGGCTGTGGTGGTTTGAGGCTTGTCTCCACGGTTCCGACCTCCACAGCAAGAGCATATCCCAAGGCACATCACAAAGCCCCCAAGGACCTCCATGATGCCTCCAATGTAGCCCAAAATGATGCAGTATCCTACACGAATTTCATCTGGGTTTGCTGGGTCTCCTTTGACCGAGGTGGAGGTGAGGTTGGTCAGTTGGTGGGTGTACCATGCAACTGGAATGATGGTCAGGACCCCAGAGCAGAAGATAAGGAGACCACCAAGAGCTGCCAGCTTCCATCTGGGTTTGTCCCTCCAGCATCTTACTCCAGGAGTTGCCACGGCCAGACCAAGTGCAGTCACAATCAAGGATGCGATCATCATTCCTTGAGCAATCGAAATGATCTGATTGCTAGTGCTAAAATATTTTGGGTCATTACTTTGTTGGCTACACTGTTGGGTTCTTGACGATGTGTAAGTCTTGCAGATGTCCCAGATTCCCTGCTCCACCACCAGGTCTGAAGGTTCATTAGCAAGGTTGTGAATAGTGCGCCAGTTGGGCGCAACCGTGCTGGTCAGGTCCAGGATCCATCCGCAGGGTGCCAGAACCAAGCCAAATATCAGGATGCCTGGAGTTCTCATGTTTGGGTCTACAGCTGTTGTCCCCTTCTGAAGGGAATGTAGTTTGTCTAGTGCTTAAGAAGAAACACACTGAAACTTAGAGGAGGTGGATCTGTCTGATTAGCATCTAAAAGGGCGTGGTCTTGAATGTTTGGTTCACCTTAAACTGGTTTTAACAGGATGACACTCTTTTAACCAAACCTGGAATTCCAGTATGCAGGACAAGAAATAGGGGATACTACAGATTTCACAATGACAATTCGGCAACTATGAGGTTTTACCTCAAAAGTACATTTGCATAAATGTTTGTCACCTTCAACTGCTCTAAATTATGACATATCATATTGATATCTTACACAGATACACTACTCCATTTGTTGTTTTACACATACCTTTACACAATTAATTTATTATAATAGGGTTAATAATAATAGGGTGAATATATCTATATCTATATCTATCTATCTATCTATCTATCTATCTATCTATCTATCTATCTATCTATCTATATATATATATATATATATATATATATATATATATATATATATCAGTATATATATCAGTAAAAAGTTATGTCAAAAGTTCAATAGCTTTTCTAACCCATTTATTGACTAGTAGGTCAATATACAGAAAATAAAAACACTTGCATTAAAAATCTCTTGCTGTGGTAGATGGTATTTCACATTTTATACATCTATTATTCCGAGGTTGCATCCAGTCCTTACCCTGATCTGACTCAGTGCTTGATATTGGCCACATTAGCTGTAAACTAACAAATTGTTAAATTCAATCACAACTAATAATCCAGATCAACTCAAAACTCAGACCTACATGGCTTCAAATTTTAGTAAATTTAGTACATCACTTTAAATCAAATAATTTTTATCAAATTACTGACTGCATCTGTGACGCGTCAGATGAGAAATGACCCTCCAAGTGAGCCTGGGTTCTCCCACGTTTTTTTTCTCCATATATATATATATATATACATTCATCAATGGAGTTTGGGTTCCTTGCCACCGTCGCCGTGTTGGAGTGCTCACTAGGAGACTGCTGATGTAAGACATTAGTGATATTAGATATTAGTTATTAAATTAGCTTTTATATTCCCCTGCTTGTCATTCTGTTTATTCTGCTGTAAATCTGCTTTGAAACAGTGCTACATTGTTAAAGCACTATACAAATAAACTATTAAAATATCAGCATATTATCAAATAATAAAGTTCAAGTTCTAATACTTTAAAATGATCATGTGAAAATGCAATAAATACTTGCAAAGACAGAGATTAAAATAGGGTTAAACTTCCATCAAATGGAGACCATCAGGACTGAAAACAAACACATATGCTTGTCATTTAACGTTTTCATTTAATATTTTGACCTTAATCTTGTTAATTAAAACTTCACAATGACATAGTAAGTTCTAAATAATAATAGGTATTATAAAACAATATGTATTGACTTAATTCAGTTCTAGAATTACAGTTCTCCTAAATCTGTGTTTAACAATTGCATTATCAATAATTAAAATACAGGAAAATAAACAACATTCAAGTTGATGGATGCATGCCAAAATTGCCACACACCCCAAAACAACCGAAAATAAACACCAGAGAATGTTACTACAAACATTAACTGCTTTTCACAGGTGTAATGTTTTTAACAATAAGCTTTTTTTAGCTAACGGTATCTGGTTTTTAAAACAAGTATTACTGTACAAACTGAAATGGTTTCTGATAAAGTGGACATTTCACATTACAAAACAGCTCAGAGTCAAGTCTACAAAGTCAAGGTACTAATATTGATGGTACAAGGTACAAATTATGAAGACCTTTCTATGTAATGCAAAGTACTGTACTGTATAAAACCATACTGATAGTGTTAGTGTTCCGTTTTCTTACATATACCTAACATGGTTAACATGCTTTCTAGGAAAATAACATATTAGGTAGGTGGCATAAGAAATCATTGCAAACCTGTGACGTTACACTCTAAAAACAAATGGTGCTAAATAGCACTAAAAGTGGTTCTTTGCTCATAATCATAGGGGAACCATTTTAAGTGCTATATAATTTAGAAAATGCATATTTTGTAGAACCATTAATGTAGAACCAATATAGCAATATAGCACCTTAACCATTCCAAAGAACCGCTGAAGAACCACTAAAGAACCATAAAAGTGCTTAACAAGTTCTTTGTACAGTAACGGTGCTATAGAGCACCTCAATTTGACAAAAAATGTGTCATATAGCACAAAAAGGTAATATAGCACTTTAAGTGGTTTCCTTACAATTACCTGCAAATAACCTTTTAGTGCTATTTAGAACCATTTGTGTATACTAGTGTATACTAGTACCATTTTACAGCCTTGGTAAATATTGAATACATCTGTGACATCATGTGGATTAATATATGGGACCACTTTTTACTACACAATTATGACCACTTTTTACTACACGATTACACAATTTGATAACCTGGCATCGGGCACTGCTGATGTCAAAAGGAAAATTACAGTGACAATAAAATGATTCTGATAGCCAAATATACTGTATACATCCCACCAATGGAACCTAAAACCATTTCCCAGTATAACCAATAAATCCAGTATAATTTATGTGATAGTTTCTATTGTTTTTTTAGCGAGTTTTCTGTTTTATGCAATTAAATGCCGTCAGTTCATATTTTTAAATAGGTCTTTTTTACAAATCTGAATCGTATGGTCTTGCCCTGTAAGCAGTGTTTACAGGTCTACTATCCAGTTGTCTCTTCGCTCGGGGAAAGTCCTTATCTATGTCTTTGGAGTAATAAGGGACACTGCTGACGCTGCTGATGCTGCTTACACTCGGAACAGTTACCCTGTGAAGAGGAAATGGATCACGAGTGGACTTAGGCGCGTCTGTCCTTGGTTTTTTGCCGGGGTACCGATCGCCACAAAACCGACATAACCCTATGGACATCACCAACCCCCCAATCACTTCCAAAATACCGCCGATGAAGCCTAACACCAAGCAGTATCCAACACGAATGTCGGTGGACGAAGAAGTGATTGTGGTCATGATGTGGGTATACCACGCTACTGGGATGATGGCGAGGACCCCTGAAATGAAGATGAGAATACCCCCGATCCCAGCTAATGTCCAATGTGGTGTGTTGGTCCAACATTTAACTCCAGCGGATGCGACGCCGATAGCTATGACGGTGAAAATAAGTGATGCCAACATCAACCCCTGCGCAATCTTAATGATCTGGTTGTCGAAGTATTGTGTGTCCTGCTGGTTGCATTGAATATCCCGGGATGATGTAAATGTCTTGCAAATGTCCCAGACTCCTTGCTGCAAAACCATATCAGTGGATTCTCCAACGATATTATGTATAGTGCGCCAGGATGGTGCCACGGTGCTCGTTAAAACCAAAATCCACCCGCAGGGTGCGAGCACCAAGCCGCAAATAAAAATCCCAGGTGTTCTCATGACAGGTGAACAGCCCCACCGAAATTAAAGTCCTTGTTTTCAGTGAAACTTTTCAAAGTCTAGTTCAAGTTCAAGTTTATTTGTATACCGCTTAAACAATGTAACACTGTTACAACTTTACAGCAGAATAAACAGACGAACAAAGTCTAGCAGTTTAAAGACCAATAGGACAGACACTTCTGGAGGGAGGAGCTCACAAAAGCCGTCCATTGTTATCCGAGTCACATGACTGTGTGTCCTGGTTAAAATCAAAACTCATTCGAGTTTCGTCAGTCACTTTCTGTGTGTTCGCCCAGGTTCGACTGAATGAGGCGCTGCGCAGACTGATCGGCGTATGACATCAAAGAAGCGTGGGAACAGAACGTTCCTTTTGCTTTCGACTTGCTCTCGCGGTAGAACGACCTGCGCAGCTCTGCATACAGTCAAAGACGCATAATGACGTACTGAAACCTTGCGATCCCGCCCACAAAAAGAAGGTGGCTGAAAGGTGAAACAGGATTATTTGAGCAAATCTATCCCTCTATTCTTACAGGTTTCTCTTTGTCACCCTTTTGTGCTCAGCTGAGATGTTTCATTTCTATAATGCAGTATTTTAAATGTTCACGAGGAACATTCAATTTATGAGTGTGTGATAATTTATTATTAATTACTATGATTTCAGTGTAGAAACATACGTTTCGTTATGTTTTTTGTATAAGAACAACACTAAATACAGGTGCCATACCCAACTGAGCACACAACAGTAACTTTGAAACTGCAGGCGTTACCTGAATACGCCCTGAATGAACTCTTTTTACATTTCTTTCTGTTTAGTCTTTGGTAAAAAAAATATATACAAAAATATAATTTTCTCTTTTATCAGATTTGAAAGGTTTTAATGTTATAAACATTAAAGCAATTATTATTGGACAACAAGGTACAACGCGGTGGAAATTGTAAACTGCCTTATAAATACTTTTGTACATAAGCTGACTGCTCTTTATCTAAAAGTGGAGCTCCATTCTTTGTTGTTTAAACACTGACCATTGAAGTAAAATGAAAATGTTTAAAACAAGTCAAGTGGAAAAAAAATTACATTTAGCTGTTGTTTCTGGCAAATTTTCTCCTGAGAAATAATAAAGGAAAGTAAAGAGGTATCTACTTTTGAAAAAAAAACATGGTAAGATTCAAGCCAAAGTCAACATTCCATTTACTGAGCTGCACCCATATTGTTTCACATACATATTTTGTCGCTAGATCATCATGGAATGTGGTTTGGAATGAAGATAAGCCTGGTCAACAGTCTCAGCATTTGTCTGTTGTTGTAGCATGAAAACACAATGACAGCACTTATTGGATCGAAGCCAGTTTCTTATACTGCTCATAACTTAATTCTGATGTTTTAGTCTGTTATTTAGACCATCTCTGAACTAAAGGGGCAACAGAATACGATGAGAGTGCACTCGGCTATCGCAATATTTTCTGGAGAATTAAAACATAGTAATTAAACATTGTCCGGTAATATCCTTAAATTAGACGTAATGTACTACATACCCACTAAAAAATTCGATAAAAGAAGTACTACTACTAAAATTGTGAATTATTTTATTTTTATTTTTAATTTACATCGTTTTATCACTTTTATTATTTGAAAGCTAATTGACCCTACATTGTAAAATTTCAGAAAAACAATTTTAACCTCTATTGCTACTATAACTTGTTGCTACTTATTTATTGCATGACTGGTCAATACTGTTAACAGACTATATAAAGTAATTTAGCACATATGTTTATTGAAATGGTTCAAATGAACTTATATGTCACTAATTTAATTAAATGTTATCATTATATTAAGTTTAATACATGCAACAAAAGCTTAACAACTGGTGTTCTCAGAAACTTCACAGAAAACGCAAACATGTTCAAAGTATAGCCAATGTATTCATTAAAAGTGTTTTCATGTAGATTCTCCGCCATCAAGTGGTGAATTTTGGTTACAATTTTGGCCATTTAAACTACAGTTTTGAAACATTTGTATGACGGAAGAAACTGACTAAACTTTTATGAAACATACATTTTAAAAGTTATTATTATTATTATTATTATTATTATTAGCAGCCTATGATTATTAGCAGCCTATTATTATTACTATTATTTCAAAAACTGAACCAAACAAACAAATTGTAAAACAAAATTGATGAGGCGTCTTTTAAAATTAAGTTATAAAACGTGTGTCTGTAAAGTAGCATAATATTAGAGGTCACAGTGACGTGCATAACTGCGCGTTCACGACTAGTGCGTGTGAATTTCCTTTCCGCTCACATGTGAGAAGAGAGAATACGGTCACAGTCACAGCGTTAGAAAGAGGAAGTAAACGAAGATGCACTTTTCAACGATATTGATATTAACAGGTACGTTTATACTATTTTCATAATAATAATGTATGTATATAATAAATAATGTATAGTAGTACTTCATATAAAATGTTATATGACATTTATATTATAGTGAACACGTTAAGTTAATTCGTATATAGTTAGCTTATGTACTTTATGGAGCACATTAAAATTTCAATAATGTTGATTTTTTTTTATTAAATACGTAAAATGAACACTATAATGTTCACTGTCATATTCAAATAGTTAAATCAGTCTGTAAAATGCTTCCTACACATTGAGAGCACTGGATATGTAGCTTATGTAGCTCATATAATTAATAAGGAAATACATTAATTAGGCTGATATCAAAACCATTAAATTCATTAAAAATACTGTAGCCTTCATTGAGGCACTAATAAAGGTTTCCTGTTCAGGAAATGTGTGTAGGCGTTTTCTTGTCTTCTTGTCATGGGGTTTAAATGCGGTGTTATATGCTTATAAAAGCAAATTACTTTAGCAAACATTAAGCACTGAGATTCAGTAAATTAAATTGGCCCTTGTTCTTTTTGTTGGTGTGTGTGCGTGTGTGTGTGAGGCATCAAGGTTGGGTAATTATTGGAGACTCAACAGTGAATACATCAATAACACCAACTGATGCAGAATTATCCTCAATAAAAACAACATCAGCAGCCGCAGCATCACCAACATTAATCCATCCAAACACATCGGATGTCCAAACAGAACAAACAAGTGAATCTGTTTCCATGGTGGACTATACCAACCAAACAACAACTGACCCATCAGATGTACATTCCAACTTGAACACTACAAGCAACTCAACATCAGCCTCTGTAGATACATCAAGAATAACTAAAATACCATCTAATACAATCGCTAGTATTAATTCGACTTCACCTGCAACTGGGATCACAAGTGAGCCCAATACAACAAATTCATTGATTAGACTCCCATCCAGTATTGTGACTGAAACTCAAACAGTAAAGACTGAAAGCACAAAAACACTTACAGCAAGTGGCAAAATAATAACATCTTTAGCAAAAAGTACATCTAAAGCAATACCGTCTACTTCTAAAGTGGTAGTGTCTTCAACTAAGCTGCCATCAACAACCAAAAAACGAATTACAACAGGGCAACACAAAACCACTCTTGGCCAACATATAAAGGATCCTGAGGCTCTGAGCTCAGGTATGGGTATATTATTTTTATATAACTGTAGATGTTTACTTTGATTTTCAGATTTCAGATACTTTTAGATTTTAGATACTTTGATTTTCTTTATGCTGGCACACATGAACAAGACATGACGAAGACAATAATTGTAATAGTAATCTCATTAAAGTTTGTTTATTTATTTATTTTAGTCAGCAAGCCATACGTTTGGAAGTGTAGGGCTTTATAATGATTTCTCAAATAAAGAGATTTTACCATGAAATGAAAGATGTTGGAAGAAAAAGTTCAATTTGTGATATTGAACAAGGTCACAGAAATGCAAAAAGGAAAGTCAGTGTTTTTAGTGCCTAGTGTTTTTAGTACCTTGAAGTTAATATTTAATACAGTAACTGGCTGTTTAAACCTGTAACAGTAGCTCATTTTTTCCTATATGGGTTAAAATGTTTCTTGCTCATTTTATAATCATCTAAGAATAGCTTATGTTTGTACTTTGCTCACTGTTTTAATGATTTCTCTCTCATCTATTAGGAAGTATAGCTGCCATCGTAATTGGCTTCATCATTATCGTACTAATCTTACTTGGTGGAGCATACTACTTCAAAATTCGGTGAGTCAAGTATCAAATGAGTTTGTAGTCTGTCTCCCCAATAGAATAGATTAGAAAATATATAAGGGTTTTATATGTTTATAAATTATACAAAAAATAGGGCTATATCTATCCATTTTAGGGAGAATATTATAAAACCTAGGTCATATATCACCTCATAATAAAGACTAAAATAATAAATACATTTGAAGAATACATTTAAATACATGTTTTTCTGTGTTATGCCATTATTTGAAAATAATTAAGGATGTAACCAAATAATTAGTGTTTAGATACCAAAGAATCAAAAATAGTAATGTATTAAATCTGTAAACCACTATTCTGAAAATAATAACTGTATATGACTAGAAACAAGGTCCCAAAAAACAATTCTTCCCAAATTCTCATTACAGTAATGCCAAAAGCATATGCTTGTTATATAATGAAATATAATCCGGTAATACTTTAATATGTTTGTTGTGTTGTAGACGGTCTTCATATGGACGCCTTTTGGATGATACAGATCACAGCTCTGTGGGGAATTTTCTCAACCCAATGTTTGTTGGCTGAACAAGGTACTAACTAAATGATTCATTTCTCAAAGAAGAATGTGTCTTAAGTTAGAAATGTTGTAACATGAGATTCTGTATTATGCCCAAAATATCCACTTTAGACTGAATATAGACAACATGGTGTTCAGATAATATGCCAGAATCAGAACGTGTACACAAAAACATTTGTTGCATTTGTGCATAAAGATATTGGGGGTAATTCAACATCCTGCCCGATGTGAACTTTCAGATTTGTTAAATGTAGTGTTGTCATTCATATGTATTGGATGTAGTTTTTAATTGATGTTGTTACATTTTTATGCCTGTTGAATTGTTTAATTTTTGTTGTTTATACATTTATACATGTTTATACATATGAGTCAATTTATATCCTAGTGCAGTATTAAAGTAAAAATGAAATCAAAATGTTTCTAATTTTTTTTAATCAAAGTGTAATATCTTGCTCTTCCCCTAAAATGACCTGCCTTCTCTGCTAACATATGTAAGACCCTATGGCAATTAAAGTTTTAGCCCCTGCCTCCAACCACCTGTCAATTACGTTTACGCATTTAGCGGAAGCTTATATACTGTCACAGATACAGCAGGCACCTGTCACTCATCTGCTCAATGCACACACTTTCTCACACTTTCTCTAGTCTTACTTCGGGTTAGACTGCTTTCTATTTAATGCTGGCCTTACTTGCTATTATTCCTGGTTTATTCCTGCTTTGCCAGCAGAGCTACAAGTATACTATTACACCTGTCATGTCAAAACATCAGAAACATTGTGCACATTTGGCGATTTTCCGCTGCATGGTATGGCTCACTTTGGTTTATTTTTGGGGGGCTTTTTCACTGTGTACAGTACCAAGTAAACTGTTACTTTTTTAAATACCACCTCGGCTGAGTGTTCAAGCGACCCGTACTGATACTAAAAAGTAATGTGTAAACACTGCAAATCACTGATTGGTCAGAGAGAATCAGTACTACCAGCATCATTAGATTTGCAACACACCAAACCCGCTATATTTAAATTAAAAAATACTCAGAAACAGCCACAGCAGTATCATTGGTTTGCTTGACTTTGCACTATTGAACACTATTCCATCTATATTTTGTCGGTAAATAAGTGCCAAAAACAACCAAGCACAAAACTAATGCTAATGTTTATATCATGGAATAAATTTACCTGCGCGTGAGCATTAGTTTTGCGCTTGGTTCTTTTTGCCACTTATTTGCCTCCATAATATATCCTGTGTTGTGCGTTTGTTTATGTTGCATCTACGATAATGTCAACTATAACGCAACAAGTTGTATAATCCCACCCACTTTGAAGCAGTTCTAAACTGCAGTGGAAAAACAAACCAAGCCAAAGTAAAGCGAGCCAAACTGTGCCGAGCCTAGTCGTACCATGCAGTGAAAAAGCAGCACTTGTGTAGCAGCAAACACAAGAGATCACCATCTAGCATCACGATTCATGCTGGTTTTAGGAATAATAGAAACAACTGTGTATATTATGACATAATTATCATTTTCTAAATTAAAACTCCACATCTCATACAGGCCACTTGTGTCTCTTAGAGTGACCCTTAAGCCCTATCCCATAATTACTGCTCTTTCCTCAGCTGTGGCCTTTGACTATACATCTGAAGACAGTCTCTGTATAACACAAAGACTGCTTACTGTTTCTTCAGCTAAATAATAACAGATGGATCAGAGTTTTATCCCATCATCATTGTAATAGCATGGACTCTCAAGCAGCATGTAATTAGGCATTTAAAGAGTCATGACTGTTATTAGAAGCTTAAAATAAGCCACCAAACAAATTGATGAGGCATATTAGCCAAACATCTGGTGTTTGAGTTCAAAAGTGCTGCAGTAGTTCTTTTAGCGGTCCAAGCATGAAGTGCTAGAATTCTATTGTATTTATAAGGATTTTCTGTGGTATTCTGGATCTTTGGTGGACTCAGAGACTGTAAGCAGCAGCGATACCAAACTTGGCGGGATTTCAGAAATCCATTGGACACTAGGCGACGTTATAATAAGGTAATTTATGCTTTAGTCAATATCTCTCCAACTATGTGAGCTAAAATCTAAATTATTTTCCTCTTAACCCTAAATACATGCCCTACTAAATGTATATCTCTCATTTCATTGCTGCCATTTTGAATTGTCGAGAAAAATCTACTTTTTTATTAAAAAAATCAATATGAGGCTTAAAGGACAGTTCAGGGTCATCTGTCATCTGCATAAGGCTAAATGAGAGAGTGTAAACAAGGAAGATACAGAGAAGAGCAGAGGACCAAGTTTTGAACCTTGAGGAACACCCTTCAACAACCAGATAATCAGATTTATTTATCAGCATTTATTAAAGGAAGTAAACAAATCACTGGTGAATTTCATTAAGGCCGTGGTGATGGAAAAATTGGGTCTGAAACCAGACTGAAATGGAAATTATCTATTAAACTGACTAATGTACTGAGCAGTGTTTGTGTACAAGATGGTGGTAGAGAACGTAGACTTGTAGAAGTGAGGTGAAGTAAAAAGGGGAATTTTCAGCTACTTATCTGAAGGCATATAAAGGCAGCCAGTGGTGTTCAAAAGTGGTGTATGTATGTGTGTATACACTTAATATAATGACACATTATTAAGATAACATTAAAGCTGCATTCTGTGATGTTTGACTTTCATTGGTCATCTCAGTTTGAGTTTATGTTCTCCAGTAGCTCAGTTGGTAAGGGCGTTGTGCTAGCAACATCAAAGTCATGGGTTTGACCCCAGGGATTACACATACTCATTAAAAACAATGTATAGTATAATGCACTGTAAGTAGCTTTGGATTAAAGCGTCTGCCAAATGCAAAAATGTAAATGTGTGTTAAAAACCTATTAGCATTTTCTGTGGAATCAGCTCAAATTATAAATCATTATTATAAACTTACACGTTTCAGGTGTTTTGTTGTTGGATGTAAGACTGAACAGAAAAGTTTTAATTTACTCCCGACATCTGAGTCGCTGAAGACGCAGTGAATTAGTTTTATTTATTCAAATTCAAGTTTAATTTATTTGTATAGAGCTGTTGAAGCACTGTTTCAAAGCAGCATTAGAGACAAAGCAAAAAAAGGACATACTATAAATGAGATATTAAAAACTATAAAAAGTTAAAACCAAATGGTAACAGAATTTACAGAACCCTAAGATAATTTAATATCTAATAGCAGCCGTCTTCCAGTGAGCACTCCAACACGGTGACAAGGAACCCAAAACTCCATTGGTGAATATACACTATATTGCCAAAAGTAAATAAACAAGTATATATTTTTTTATTCAAATAAAAGAAATAATAATGCTATACTTTATGTTATGCACTTATTTGTGAGAAAACATTCTACAAGTGTGCAACTCTCACTGCATGAATTTACATACTGATTTGTGTATGTGCAAATCTTGTTTGTATATTCATATTTGTGATGCAGGTGTGTGAATGTATTTTGCACAAAATTTACTGCAGCAAAACTAGCAAAAAATATGAGCGTGTAAGTTTCTTAATTTGTGATTCGTAGAACAGGATTTGTTTTGCACAAAAATACTTTCATAGTGAAATCCTTTTAGATTTATTTCTAACCAGCAGATGGCAGAATTCTACACCTAACACGTAGATCAATATCTAGAAACAACCTAAATTAAATTTAGATCAGCATTTAAGTGATTTTTTTCATAAATATTTAACATTTCACATGCAAGCTAGTGTAGTTGAGGAATTTAGTGGTAAATAGGTACAAAAGTACTTCAAATCTCCCCAAATCATTAAAGTACAGATGAAAAATAAACAAAAAAAATTATACATCATTTGTATAATCAAAAATGTATGTTTTACAATTACTCATCTTTGGGGTCATATTAAGTGCAGTCTTTGTACTGTGATGTGCTCTAAATCCTGACTGGAATTCCTCACAAGTCCTCAAATAGAGTTTAAGTGTTTAAAGTTTTGCCAAAAGTGTGAATAATTCGACAAATTCGTTCAGACTACTGGGCATTTAGTTCAGAGAATGGGGTTTAATGTTTTAACAATTTAGATAAACTGTAATAGCCACATCTGTACATATATATTGTGAACAACATGTGGAAAGAGTCTGCAAACATTACCAGACTTTTGTGGACTTTTTGTGGTCTGTGTTCAGTGCGTGTCTGTTTTGTGCATGTGTGTTTTGTGAGTGTGTAAGTGTCATGTTGAGGAAGACAGGAACAGACAAGGAGGCAGCGGACCCAAATGCAACTAACTTTAATCAGTTCAAAGACCAGGAACAAACCACTGGAAACAGGGACCAGCGTCACCGGCCCATACTCACGATACATATCGAACAACTGACATAGGACACAAGGAACACTAGGACTATATATACACTGTAAAAAATGATCTGATCAAAAAGTTATGATAACTTATATATGTCATTAACTCATGAACTCATGAAATTTCAACTCAATTGTTTGAGTTTTCAATCTTCCAATTTAGGTTCATAAGTTACTTCAATGAATCACAAATTCCAGGTGGTTGAATGAACTTGCCATTTTTAATTGAGTGGGGTACAAGTCTTTGGCGTGTTGCGATTGAGTGGAGGACAGCTCTTTGCGCATGTGCGGGGGACTACAGACGAACAAGTTTACGCGCCAACAAGCAAACGAACTTCAATCCGCCGGGTGCCTCATTTTTCCGTCAGATAAGACGAGTCGTGTTGGCATGAACAAGTTCGCTTTTGGTAAGTGTTTTGTAGATATTAAGAATGTGCGTTGATGAAACCAATAACGTGATTAACGTTAGCTATCGTTACCTTTTGATATGTGCAACAACTGTGATGTCATTTAAGCGAGGCACGTTTCAGCGACCGTTAACGTTAGCTAGAACACTAGCAGTTCAGTCAGAGACGGTTGATAAAGCGTTATCTGAGACGATACCAGTTTTCATTGTAACTGTTGTAGAAAACACCATTTCTGATAGACCGAATGTCACGGCCAAATACACTAACGGTTAAAAGTTTGGGGTCAGTCAGATTTTTTATGTTTTTAAAAGAAGTATCTCCTGCTCACCAAGGCTGCATTTATTTGATTAAAAATACAAACAAAAACAGTAATATTGTGAAATATTATTCCAATTTAAAACGGCTGTTTTCTATTTTAATATATTTTAAAATGTTATTTATTCCTGTGATCAAAGCTGAATTTTCAGCATCATTACTCCAGTCTTCAGTGTCACATGATCCTTCAGAAATCATTCTAATATGCTGATTTGCTGCTCAAGAAACATGCATTATTATTATCAATGTTGCAAACAGTTGTGTACAATTTTTTTTTTCAAAATTCTTTGATGAATAGAAAAGAACAGCATTTATCTCAAATCTAAAGCTTTTGTAACATTAAACACTACCGTTCAAAAGTTTGGGGTCAGTAAGAATTTTTATTTTATTTTTGGGGGAAATAAATAAAATAAATCAATACTTTTATTCATCAAGGATGAGTTAAACAGATCAAAAGTTACAGTAAAGACATTTATAATGTTAGAAAATATTCTATTTTATATAAATGCTGTTCTTTTGAACTTTCTATTCATTACATAACATCGGTTGTGTTAACTAGTGCTAAAGAGCAATCCAACAATTCATATATCCAATTTGTTAGTTAGACTTAACTAGAAATGTGCTCTTGTTCATTTTTGCAATTCACATCACTTGGCAGCTAAAACTTTTTTTTCTGTTTTGTGTGTTTCAGGTGTTTTATGATTTACCAGGCTCAGCTACTCATTTGATGAAGTGGACTTGTAAGTTTTGCAATTTTTCCTCATACATTCAAAAGACTATAGTGAATCATTACAAGGACAAGCATGGACGTGGAAGAACAGGTTTTAGTTGTATTTACCCGAATTGTCTTACCGTCTTTCAATCCCATGTGGAACTTTTAAAACATTTGACGGACCACAAACAAGGAACCAGTCCCGTTGCTAGACTTCGTTGTGAACTTTGTACTTTTTCAGCACCAAGCAATATCAAACATTATTTTCTTCATTTAAAGAGACATTTGATAAAAAGAGAGACTGTGAATTGCCCATTTGTGGGGTGCTGTTTTACATCTAGAGTAGCCTCGACTTTTACTGCTCACAGAAGCCGATATCATCAGCCTTCTACATTCAATAATTTAAAACCTGAACTTATTATTCATTGTCAAAGTCAAGCTTCTGTCAATGATGAACAGGATAACATTGATTTAGAGTCACCAGATGTTTCAGTGACTGAACCTGACTCTCAGCCTACACAGAAGTCAGTTGAGCGCAGAATTGCATCCCTTTTCCTTCGACTGCAAGCCGTCCTTCATGTGTCAAAGTCTGCGATTCAAGAAATTGTGGATGATTTGTTTGATATTGGAAAATGGGCTGGACAAATAACTAGGGGAGTCAATTGAGAATGTTTTGGAGAAGCATAATTGCACATCTGAGGAATGTTTGACATCCTTGACCGAACTATTTCAAAGTGCTAACCCACTTAATTTCCTTTCAAGAGAAGGATCTTTAGGCACAGACTACAAAAGACAGTTATATTACAAAAAGAACTTTAGTGTCATTGAACCTGTCGAATATCTTTTGAACAGACAAGAAAAGTTTCATACTGTTATCTATATCCCTATTCTAAAGTTACTTTCAGATCTTCTTAAAAAAGAAGAGGTACTGCAAGCACTGGGGAAAAACAAACCTGTTGAACAGTCTGGCTACTACAAGTCTTTTCTGGATGGTGACTTCTATAAATCGAATGGAATCCTCTCAGGTCAAGAACTAAGTGTAGCTATTACTTTGTATATTGTGACTTTGAAATCTGCAATCCCTTGGGCACATCAAAAAAAAAAACATAAAGTCTGTGGTGTGTATTGGGTTATTGGCAATTTACCCTCTATATACAAGTCAGCATTGTCATCAATCTACCTTGCTTTACTGTGCAAGGCTGAGCATGCCAGGATTTATGGTTATGATTGTGTTTTGAAGCCACTGATTGAAGATATTAAATGTCTTGAAACAGTAGGTGTGTTTGTAGAGAAACTAGGGTGTAATGTTAAAGGCACCATCTTGTTCGTTGCTGCTGACAACTTGGCAGCACATTCCTTAGGTGGATTCAAGAGTCTTTCAATGTTGAGAAGTTTTGTAGGTTTTGTCTAGCTAGTCGTAAAGACATACAAACGTGTGATGTTAGAACTGGGAACTTTGTTTTAAGGTCACCAGAAATCATTTGATGAAGCTGTAAATGTCTTGAAGCAGACGGACCTTGCATCTGTTGATGGTGTGAAACGAGACTGCCCTCTCAACAGCCTGACAGGTTTTCACACATGCACAGGCTTTCCACCTGATTTTTACATGATGTGCTGGAAGGGATTGTGCCTGTAGAACTAAGTCTGTGCCTTGCAGATTTGATTTCAAAGAAGTATTTCACATTAGAAGAGCTTAATAGTGAAATACAGAGCTTTCCTTTTAAATTCTCGGATAAGACAAATTGTCCTCAGAAAATTCTTTCAACTTTTCAAAAGAGTGGAACTGTAGGTGGTAACGGCCACGAAAATTGGAGTCTTGTGCGTTTCCTTACCCTCATCATCGGCCACCGTGTTCCAGAAGGGGATCAAACATGGGAAGTAATCCTTGAGCTGAAAGACTTGGTTGAGCTCTTAGCGACTCCATATCACACTGAAGACTCGCTGTGTTATTTGCAGTCCAAAATATCGGATCATAGACAGTTACTACTGACAGTTTTCCCGGATTACAAATTGCGCCCCAAACATCACTTTATTGAACATTATCCTTGCCTTATTCAAAGATTTGGACCCTTAATAGAGTGTTGGACAATCAGGTTTGAGGCTAAGCATTCTTTCTTTAAGAAGGTAGTGCGTGATGCCAATAACTTTAAAAACATTCTGCTTACCCTTGCCTCAAGACACCAACTTATGCTTGCATATTATCTTGAAATGCCCAGCATTTTCAAGCCTGAGATTGAGACAGCAAAAGTGACAGATGTGTGCCTGGGAGTCTTAGATGGTGCTCTTAGACTAGCAATCTTGAATAGATTCAGTGATGTTGACACAGTTGGACTGACCTCTAATGTCTTCTTAAATGGAACGCAGTATTCAAAGGGAATGATACTTTCTGTTGGAAGTATAAGTGGACTACCCAACTTCGGAAGGATTTTGGAAATATGCATTGTGCTGGATGGGCATGTTTGTTTCTTCGTTGAACCATTTTCGACTTACTATGTGGAGCATTTGAGGAGTTACCATCTTGTGAAGAAAAGTCCTGCTGAGTGTCTCTTGGTGAAACCAGAGGATCTCAATGACTACATGCCACTTGTGTCATACCTTGTCCAGGGTCACCTGTTAACCACTCCTAGAACATTCTTGTTGAATTAAGGCTGCTGTAAGTTTGTGTTTTTACATTTACATTTAGGCATTTAGCTGACGCTTTTATCCAAAGCGACTTACAATATTAGGAGACAGTGAAGCGAAACATCAAAAGCGGCAACAATAGTATTAAGAAGTGCTTTGCTACGTTTACATTGTTTTGCAGTGCTAGATACATACCTGTAGAGGAAGGAAGGTTTTTTTATTTATTTTTTTTATTTTTATAAATGATGTCAGGTGTTCGTTGGTTAGGGTTTTTCTACCCTGATCCAAAAGAATTAACCCCCTTGAAGTGTTTTCCAAATCTTTTCAGTAGTAACCATTTGTTTGTATGTATACAATGAATTAAACCTTTTTTCTTCTCCAATTTCAAGCCGAAGTGATCCACGATGCTGCTGCGAGTTGTCCTCTCTGAGATGGATATCAGGCGCCTTTCCATTGAAATCACCCCCCCTAGTGTTGATGCACTGTGCCAGGTGTTGCGTGCAAACCTTGGCCTGAGAGGTGGATTTATTTTACAATTTGAGGACCCTGCGTTCAAGGATCAGCTGACCAATTTGACCGACATCCGAGACCTTCCTGAGGAGAGAGCAACATTGAAAGTGTTGTTCACAGCTGATGCAGCTTGCTCGGATTCCACATTGGATACAGCCAGTCTTCCATCTCTCAGTAGTGGGGAATCTGACTCCCAGCACTGGCCTGAGCCCTTCCCGATTCCAGAGTTCTCACATGATGTTGAACTCATGCTGCAAGAAGCAAATGGAAGATATGCAAAAGATGGATCTGTGCTGGTGATTACTAAAGGTATGAAAACTGATATCCTGGACACACTTGCAGACAGCATGTCAAAGATTAGTCCTTATCCTGAGAGGCAACACTATGAGAATGTTGCCAAAGCACTTGTGGAGAAGCATCCCAGTCTAAAAGAGCCAGGGTCTGGAAAGGGTTGTTACGGCTGGTTCCACAGCCTGAAGTTTAAGCTTGGAAACTATCGACAGAAGTTAAGTGCAGCTGGATGCCCAGAGGTGAGGGTCAACAAAAGAAAAGGAGAAGAAGCCAAGGGATCACGTATGAAGAAGTCAAAGAAGGGCGAGGTCCACTACTGTCCAGATCCCCCTGAAGGACTAAGTGATGAAGACATGGAAGAAAAGCGGAGGATGATGGAGGTACATCATACACACACATGCACATCACACATACACATCATACCTCTCTAATATTACTGCATACATACCTGCCTATATTATACTAACTACCTACACTTTGCTTTTGTGTCTGTGAAGCCTACTATTTTGTCTTATGTGTCCTTTGTGCTTGTGCAATCCAATTCAGGTGGAAGTGCTCAAAAGACCCAGATCACCAGCAGATAGATGAGCTGATGGCTGCCACGTTCTCCAAGCGCAGAAAGGAGATCGTGGGGATCAACCTCTCATTGGGGATGTAATAGCTAGATGGCCGGCCATGTTCTGTGAGAGACAGGTATAACAATAGACAACACTCAGCCTAAGATTAATCACTTAATCCAATGACTGGATATCAATGTATGAGCTTCCCTCCAGGAATTACTAGAGAGATGTCTGATACTGTACTGTGGTCCGTTCAGAATTATTTTTATTTTTGTCCTAATGGTGGCGTGAATGTGCATACAGATAAGTGAGAGGATTGTGTTTAGTATACCAAAGACTATACCAAAGACTATAGAATACCCAAGACCTGTCACTCATTATAGTTTTGAATGGGGAAAAATGCAACACTTAATATGGCTGATCAATCGCTTGGAAGCCCCGCCTTCTGAATGAAAGAGCCAATCGCTAAGTTAGAAGTCCAGGTTGCTATAGAAACAGTCAGCACTCTGAGACGCGTGCTCAGGACTGCGCATGCGCACTGGCTGATGTAGCCTGAAAAATTAGCTTTTTATAACGCTATTTGAGCGAAAGAAACAACACATATGACACCGTTGTTGTCCGATTTCATTGGTGATTTCAAATATGAAATTTAATCGTAAGCTTAGTGAACAGTTTTGGAGAATTTGATGTTTTGCCATTCAAAGTGATAGGAGCTGCTCTTGGATGCCCGAGAGGCGTTTCAAAGATGGCTGCAGAGTGATAGGACTTGTCTTAAAGAGACTTTGGTATTACTGAGTGGATGAAAGCCTTTGACAACAGACAACCTTAGCTTACTAAATTATGACTCTGCTTTGAAAATCTTTTCTCTAATTTCTTAATCTTTTTGTCTTCTCAGGTTCGGGCAGAGTTCAAAAGAGTCGTAAGCATAGACCTTCTCGAGTCGTTCCTCGATGGACTTGATGACCTGGCACCACGACTGCTGGAAGTGTACGAAGCTGCGACCAAGTCGGCAAAGAATCCTGCACTGAAAGCCATTTTGGACTGTCTGAAGAAAGATGTGAGTAGACGAGCTAAGAATTGTAAAATTGGGCACCAGATGTTTGCAATAAAATCTCAACACTGCTTATTTTTGTCTTGTAGGACACAAACGAAAGGAGAAGGATTGCTGCTCTGCTGGGTCTGCCACACTATCTAAGAGAAGAGCCATCAGACATCATCAGGATGTGTGACGTAAGACCTTTTTCTGTCATGCATAACAGCCTATATACGAACGCACCCACCCACATATACACTTGTGCGCACACACACACACACACACACACACACACACACATAGACAACCTTTAACAAAGAGATTGCATTAGATACACTCATGGGTGTTGATAAAGTCCTGTGGCAGCAAAATAGTGATGATGCAGGGAGGAGTGAGGGGCAGAATAGTGATGGGGAGGATGAGGTTGGGGGAATAGTGGTGATGGGAGGAGGGAGGGGTAGAGCAATGTTGGGGGAGGAGAAAGGAGGGGTAGAATAGTGATAGGGAGAGGACCCAGTGCAACATACACTTTCCCAGATCTGAGAGGACACTGAAGTTTTCACCCTTGCAGTAACCTTCCAATATTGCACCTACAAACATGCACACTCACAACTGAAAGCCCAAGAAGACTATTTTATTAGCCTGAAAACAAGGTTTATGATCACTGAGACTTAAATAGCTTTGCAGAGCATGTACTTCTAGACCCAAACATTCACACTATTTTTTTTTTCTGCTTTTCAAGGCCCATGGTGAGACTCTGGCTGCAGCCATGGAGGGGATGCAACTTGGCCTGTTGATAGGCCATGAAGGTGACAACCAGGATGCCTTTCCACGTGAGGTCTTCAATGTGGCAGTTGTGGTTGAGGAGACTGTTGTGCTTCACAACTTCAAGGATGTGCCATCCAGCTTTGCCATGCTTTTGGGGATCATCTACTGCGTTAACCTTGAGTATCCACGAGCCATGAAGTATTCCTTTGAGTTCCTTCAGAGGGTAGTGATGAAGATCAAACCAGATCAAGCCTCTGCCAGAGTCCACGGCATCCGAAACAAGCTCCTGAGATATAATTTGTAAACCATGCCCCACCCGAGAATAGGGTTGGAATTCATTTTTTTCATTTGTTTCTGTTGACATGCATACCAAAGTTGAAGGCAAAAGCACTTAAGCAAACAGGAGAGGAGCCCTGATTTTTTTTTTTTTTTTTTTTTTTGACTTGATACATTTACTTTTGTTGGACTGAAAACATTTAATGCTGAATATTGTTCAAATAATGGGGTCAAAGTATACTGTATTCAAGTTTCAAATATTTGAAAACAACCAGCTGCAGTCTGAAGTTTTAGATTTGTTTGTGTTTGGGGTTCAGCACAGCTTTTGGTATATGTTGGATCTGTGAGATTAATGTTAAAAGGTTTTTTAAATGTTTACATTTAAAACCTGTTCAATATTTCAGTGTGGTAAGGAAAAAAGCTAATGCTTTTAAAGGAATGTATTTTCTATTGGGTGAATATGAATAGTGTTCAGTACAGCTTTGGGTGACCTAATGGGCATATGACAAGCAGAGGGGTGTGCACGTGCATATAGAAGGTGAGATGTTTCCTGCAGTAATCATCAGTCAACTTAACCTCATTAGGTCACACACCAATAACAATGATAAACAACTTAGATGACAGGCTGTTTTTTTGGAGGTGCTGAATATAGATATCTATACTGCTGTATGTGTCTATTGGTCTATCTAGCCTACATTCAGCATGACCAACTACTTGGTTGACAACAGGCACTGCAGACAACTGCAGGAAACACTTCCCATCATCCACCTAATATACAAGCACTGAGAAATACTTGTGGAGTCTGCTTGGGATACCCCCTCATAGTGTAAGCTCACACACAACCCTTCTATTTATCTTAGCCTCATTATGTGACCCACACCCAACTGAAGTTTGGTATTGATTACAAGTTTGATGTGTTTATGTATAGCTTGTCTTGGCTTAACATTGGTTTTAATAAAAAAAAGTTTTGTACTCAAATTTGTGTTTTTATAATTAATTGTTAAGTTAAAACAAGACATTATTTTAGATCATCTTAACTTGATACCCTAATTCAAAGACATTCCTTAATTTAAATTACTAAGTTGAACCCACTAATGGGGATAAGTAAACAGAATGCTCATTAATGAGTTCACTTTATTTTGAACTTGCATAGCAAAGTTGAAACAACAATAATTGTATAGTCATGTTGACTCGCAGAAGGCAATTCACAGCTTAACAAGACTCAAAATAATGAGTTAAAACAATTCATTAATCCATTTTGTTTTTACTTGAAATTTTGAGGCAGCTGCTTAACTTATTATTTTAAGTAGAACCAAGTAGATATTTTTTACAGTGTACACAGGGAAACAAGACATAGGTGCAGGCAATGATACAATGACTAGCAAAGGATTATGGGAAATGAAGTTCACATGATTAGGAGTCTAGATACAAGGGAACAGAACAAGACAAAGACAGGGACACCAAGACACATACAGGGATCATGACAGTATGCATTGTGTGTGTCTTGTGCAGGTGTGTGCATATGCGTTGTGAGTGCTATGTGTGAATGGGAGTGTATTAACTCACTTTGCTTTTTACACTTTCTTTCTCGTCTATTTAATGTAGTGCTTGTTATTAATATTTTTCTTGTACAGCTGCTTTGTATCAATGCAAAGTGTAAAAAGTGCCATACAAATAAAAATGAGTTTGCAGAATGCAGAATATAGATGTAATTGAATAGCTAATGGGATTTACTTGACAGAATTAAACTTACAAAAGTCGAAAGTAAAGCCCCACTTTTGATATCATGTCAAACATGCTGCTATATTGTCAATACTGATGTAATCAAAGTAGAATTAGCTATTTTATTGAGAAAGAATTTATTTTAGTAGGACAAAGCCATGAGCAATCTCACTGGTCATATGACTAAATTTATTCATAAATGATAAAATCATAACATAAAGCAGTACAAAATAGCATGTACATTAACATAGTAAACAACTGTGCAATAAGCATTTGCTTAGATGTTTTGCAGCACAGCCCAAGAACTTGCAGGAACTGTGCTTTAATGCTTGTTCTCTAAATCACACTAATATCAGGTGTGCTTCACAAAGCACCATGTTATATACTTAATTCAAATGCATTCTTTACTGTCGACAGCCTGCTGAGGATCAATACTATTTTGCTATAACAACAGCAGCCTCAGTGGTGTGCTCTTCACTCTCCTGACTTTCTGTGCTCTGTGAGGAGTCACTGTCACTGTCTGCGGATCCAGGAGTTGCCGTGCTGTCTGCTTTCTCTGTCTCCTCCTGGCTGGCACTAGCACTAGCACTGGAGGAGTCACCAGCATTGGCCCCATCGCTATACTGGTTACCATCTGGAACAATCTCATCTCCTAGAGCAGCCTCCATCTCTGGGGTGCTGGTGTCCTCCTCCAGCAGACCATCATGAACCTGCAGAGCCTGAGAACCAAAAACAACATCTCAAATACAACAAATTTGAAGGTTTTTCTTTAATAATATAATATTTGCTTGTTTATTTTCTGTAGTTGCTACATTTCAGATGTTTCTGTATGTACTGAGGTAGACAGTTAGATTTCCAATTAGAGTATTTTGAAGAATGTATCAGTGGTGTCTTGGTAAGCACTACTAAAACAGTAGTAGTACATTTCATGTGCTATACAATTTTCTTCCTACTGCTAGTAGGTATTCTTTCCTTGCAATTTACCTTGTAAAGTTTCATCTCTTTCTCCACATCATTGATGTTCTGACCACCGTAAGCAGACATCTTCTTGTCGACTATTGTCAAACCACCAACCTTCTTGTTACTGCTGTAAGACTTGTATTGAGAAGGTATTTTTTCAAAATCCTTTGCATCCACATAGACAATGGATTTTTTGTAGTCACCAGGGTAGCCCAAACTGTCACCCCGACCTGTGTTGATGATTGGGTCTAGGGTGGGCTCCCCGGTGGGTGGGCTAGAGGTAGCATAAGTTTCCTCAGAATCACTCTCACTAGAAATAGTCTCCTAAATAGACAAAAAACATTTACAAACAATATTATTGGCAATATACTGTACTATACATTCCTGTAGCATAAATAGTATAACATTGCACTGGAAAAGTGTTTGACGATTAAGAAACAAAACCACAAAATACTCATAAAAAACATACATAGTACAGTAAAACATAACAAGGACACTGTAAAATAATAAGATAAGATTGGGGAAAATGCCACCATTAAGAACAATGGCCATATATTGGCAAACTGTTTTTACATGAGTTTAGCATGTAAAGTATCATTATGCATTACCCAACATTCTATTATTGAAAAAAAGGAAACAATTAATAATTTAGTTGTAACATCATAGTAATAAAAACTATAAAAGGTAGGGGGCCATTGGGGAAAGTATACTAACCACAGAAAGTACTTCTGAAAAGTAGTTTTCATGAACAACACGAAATGTGCTATGGTAAACTTCTATTACTTCTTATTAACAACTGTTCAAAATGCCTTATCAAATCTTATTCTTTGATCAAACATAAAATATCAAAATATTCAGGGCGATATGGATATTTCTCACAGCATACTCATAGCTTTTGAACTTAAAATTTTTCAGTTGCTCAATATACTTTACATTTTCATGTTTCATTTTGTTGGTCAGAAAGTTAAATTAACTAAAATGTTATGGGTCCATAACACAAAATTTTGATTGTTACTTGATACTTGATTGTTTAAGTACAGAAAACATTAGGGCTTACAGTATATTATTCATTTATTCTATACTGTGTTATTTAGAATGATATAGTATATTTATATAGTATATTTCTACTGGGAAAATATGTTTTCTGTAAAGTGGCTTTTTAAAAGCAGATATTTTTAGAGCCTAGTGTCTTTAATTGGCCTTTGTGGTAGGACAGTGATGTGTTATGTGGTCAGGAAGATGAATCTTTACCTCAGTGTCATCTTCACTGTCCGTGCTTTCATTGGATTCTGCTGGCAAGGTCTGAAATGCAATGAATGCCTCCAATGTTAAAAACAATTTTACAAATTTAGTTCTCATGTACAGTACATGCAAATTACCATGATCTTGGATTTAAAATAGTTCACACAGTGGAACAAAGACCCCCCCACCATTACTGCTGACCAAATAAAAGGGGAGCTGCATTTCTTTTTTCTGCACAAAAACACAATAACTTTTACACTTTTCAACCAATTTCAAAGTTTTACAATTTCTGTGGAGTACATAAATATAATTTAAGATACATTAAATGCTTTTTGATTTTATACTATTTACATTACACTGATTTACATTGCACTTTTTTACCATATCACATAAGTGTTGCACTGCTGTAACTGTTTATCTTTTGTAATTGTATGTGTTTATTACTATAAAAAAGCAGACTGACTGTCAGTGTCTCACTATTTGATTTGTGTGAATAGGTTTTTTTTTCACCTGAAGCACAAAAAATGAAGCTACATAGGTGTTTTGCTAAATTTTTCAAATAAAATACTTACTCTGTACAACCTCAACATGTTTACAATTTATTCTTGTCTACACTTGGTACAACATGTTGCTGTTTTAATTGTTGGTTCTCTAAGTTTTGTAAACTATCCATAAAATATTACTTAACATGGTGCCATCTAATGGCTCTCCATAAATTACACAATCAGTGGATGTGTAGAAAGACACAACCTTTCTATACTCCACATTGACTGCAAATCACTGAAACTGATTGATGAAGGTAAACGTTATTGTGCTTTTCTATCCAGAAAAACAATTCACTTGTATGTGTTTATAGAGAAGTCCTGACTGGTACAATTGGGTGGCTAAGCTTTCACTGCTGCATCCTATGAGCTGTTTCATTTTGAAGGCTGCATCCTCCTGGGGTCGGATTCTGTCATCATTTACACACCTTTATTATACCCTAATGTCATTTCATAAGTCTAGAGAACACAAATGAGGTGTTTGGGCTGTTTTTTGGCCTGTACAATAAAAGTGACCATAACAGTTGTCAGTGTTACTTGTGTGACTGTAGTCAGTATTAGGTTCGACATCCCAGCTGTATGATTTTACAGAAAAACAAAGAAATAAATAATGGCAGAATTTTGACTTTTTGGTGCACTTGAAGACATGTTAAATTTTTACCTGTGTAGGTTCTTCCTGGTTTAGTTTAGCAGCAGCTTTTCGTAGTATTTGAACAGGCTATTAAAGAAGACATTTTGTTAAATTAGCTTTTCATATCACATTATTTTCCATGCAGCCGCATTTTCATATCTTCAATTTAATAAGATACTTGCCCGTTGAGCAACCACACGTTCTTCTGAGCTCTCAGAACTGCTGGCTGAGCGCTTCACCTAAGTAAAAAAAAAGAAATAGTAACAAATACATTCAATAAAATACCACTTACCTCAGAATGCTAACACTTTTGTGGTTAAAATGACAATACTTACAGGTAGGCAGTAAACTGTGGTGATGAAAAGCATTACAAAAACAGCAGCCTTCATTTTTCAGCAAAGTATTCTTAAAGAGAAAAACAATAGATGGAAATTATATAAATATATACAGTTCTTTGACAACTCTGATATATTGAATTGTGATTTATTTTGGATTAGTGCATCTGTTTTGAATCTACTTTATTTTGCATCTATATTTAAGTTGAGCACATATGGTTAAAAGACTGTTAGAAAATTGCAACACCAGCTATTTCATGTAAATAAGAACCATTTTAAAGAAAGGATTGATTGTGGTCAAGCATAAACTGCCTCAAGAGTTGGTAGTTTTAAGTACTTGCAAAAACATTAATTTACTACAAAGCAAGTCAGCTATGAAGGAAGCATGTATTTTTAAATACATCTTTTTTTTCAAAAATGTGCCAAATGACTTTCTTCACTAAAAAACAGTCATCACCATAAACCATCTTGTTTGTTTTCAACAGTTTGTCTTTGAGTTGAGGTAGTGTGTGTTTAGCTGCATCTATAATGATCTCCTCCAGCGTATAATTCAAAATGTTATATGTAGATTGTGTAGCAGCTACAACCCAAAAAAGCACATCTCTGGCGTCTGACATATTTTCTCATAAGAATCTATATCACTGTAAGCCAAAAGCATAAAATATCAGAGGAAACGTAATGCATGACAAAAAACCAACAGTAAAAGCACTTTGTTGAGGGTGCCCACAGAATGTTGGTACTTTTCAGGCAGCCAGTATTATTATTGTTTTGCATAGAACTTTAATTTAGTGGTTACGTCTCTGGAATAAGTAAGTCAGTTGACAAATTAGTGAGGTCTTTATGTGTCATAGCCGCAACTTCCTCTTTCATCCGTATTAATCATCTCTGCCTATAAAAAACTGTGGTTGGAATTATTAAAAGTCTTCTTAACTTTATAAGGAATATCATTAATGCAGCCTTGTGTTTAGACTTAGGCTTTTTTCTGCAAGAACTGTATGTTACATGCTTTTGCCATCTTAAAACATACACAATTCTTTATTTTCTAGGCTTTATTTTTAGATAACAAAAATATTGTGAGCCGTTCTTGTTTTTTTTTTCTTACGGATTACACCATAATTCATGTGATAAATTACATAGTAGATGGGTTTTTTAAATGATCTACCTAACTTAAAGCTATGTTTAAACCTTCAATTACAGCTAAAACATTCAAAAATGATTAATAAGAGTTATAACTTACCAAAAAGTCTTTGTATGAGAATCTTAAATTCGCTGAAGTTCTGTGTAGATGAATCCTGCTGTGTTCTGTTGTTAGGGAGAGGCAGCTGAGTGGCTTTTAAACCCTGTTCTCTCCGAAAGCAGCCAATAGCAGTACAGTTTTACCACTGTGTCCCACTTTTTGGCTCCCACTCTTCCTGTGTTTTTGTATAGCCAAGCAATGCAAACATTCTCTACTGGGCATTACAAGCAAGGGAAAAACATTGTATTGTTTTCCCAGATGATGCATGCTTTGCTTTTATCATAATATTTTATGCATATATGTAAAAACAACAACAAGGTACGTTTACACAAATTGTGATATCAGAAAATGTGGCAAATCCATTGGTGAAGACCTAAATATCGGTAATTTAATTACTTTAGCTGTAAAACAGAATTAAGTGTTAAGACCATAATCACTTCAAAACAATGTGTCACAAAATGACAAAATAGTAGCAAGTTTATTTTACCAATATTAAAATTCCATTGTTGGTGTTGTTTACAAAGTCGAGCATCACTATTACCATTGCTCACGCATCCACATGGCATACAGATACATTGGCTACAAAACTAAAAAAAACTAGACAGTAAAGTTTGTAGACAAACTTCTGTTGGCTTGACAAAGCCTGGTCTGAAAAGTTTAAAAATCTTTGAGTTTGACATTTTCTAACAAGATGGTAACAAATAACTTAACTAGTATTTTAACATGTTTTACAATATTATTAAAATTTTAACATGAAGCTAAAATCTCTTAGCATGATACTGACATGGTTTAGCATTATGCCATGATGCTTTTAATTGGATGGCAACATGTTTTAGCATGAATCTAGCATGGTTTAGCATGATGCTAAATTGCAAATGTTTCTGGTTTATTGCAATTCTACGTTTTCAGTATTTTTAATATCGCAACAATATCAATATCCCAGGAGAAGACTCTGGAAACTCAGGAATGGATTAGGGGAACTTAGCAGTGGGTTCCGGATATCATCAAGCAATGGTGTCACTATGCATTTGTTTTTTAAGAGTTTGGTGCCATGTTGTATCAGTGAAACATGTAAATAAAGTAATTTGTGTCAACACATATTGAAACATTCAAATAAAAAATTATTTGTGTGAATGTATATAACTGATTATTGACTTTCAGTTAATGTTGTTTGTGGTCACAGTTTCATTTGCGTATCCTTTATGTCAAATTTGACTGATCAATATTGAATAGCCTACAAATTAGATAAGATTCCTAAAGGGTTTGCATGAAAAAATTAGCAAAATTCAGTTCCCTTTTGAGGGAACTGCTGCGTTGCCACAGTGACGCTTTAGGGAACGCCTCAGCATGAGTGCATCTGAAGTCCAGGGACCTGGCTGTGTGCATTGCAAGCGTTTCCCCGTTCTCATGCTGCACTCCCGTCTGGCTTTCTTCGAGAAAAGCAGCCAGATTCGCGGCCCTCGCGACTCCGGTCCCTCTTTTGCCAAGGCAAAGCAGCGACTGCACTCGTGGGGGACCTTCTTCTGTGTTTTCCCAACTCCTCCTTCCCTCCGGAGAGATGTATCTCCCACCCAGCAGGGAAGTCCCATGCTGTGCCTGTCCAGCTTTGAGGAGGTGGATGTGGTCGGTGTGGATTTGGAGGGTGTTTCCTCCTCGACCCCCGCAGATGAGAAGCTGTTTGAGGTTGTCACTATGGAAGTGGGTCGGTTAAGTGTTGACTGGCCACCGGAAAACCCTAGCGTTCGTCCTCTGAGCCGCCTGGACGATCGCTTTTTAAAACAGAGTGCGACACACACAGCTTAAAAGGCCGCTTTCCCCTGTCTTCCAATGAGCGTGAAGCAGAAGAGATGATAAAAATCTGCGAGTCTGGCCACCCAGTGTTGCCAACTTAGCGACTTTGTCGCTAGATTTAGCGACTTTTCAGACCCCTTTAGCGACTTTATTTTTTAAAAGCGCCTAGCGACAAATCTAGCGACTTTTGGACAAACCTTAGCAACTTTCCAAATGCCGCCAGTACTGTCCTGCGAGCGAGAGCGAGGTCTTGCTTTCTCGGTACACCAGTTACACCTCTCCCTGTGTCTGCTCTGATCAGTTAGGGCACATTCCAGCGACCGCACAGCATCTGACATAGACGTGAATGAGCTGCGCATGTGCAAACGGTGTTGCCACAGACCAATCCCTTACCTGCTTCTCCTTTGTTTGAAATAAAACTATTTAATTTTACCGTTTCTTCTTCGTTAATTGATAACAGTTTTTTTGCGCACGGATTAGGGGAAACAGTTATAAAGTACAACCATTAGGCAGAATGCAAACACGGCGTCATTACGTCATTAATATGCAAATTTACGCATGACGTCACTTGGCGACATTTAGCGACTTTTCGGGCAGACTTTAGCTACTTTCCATTGAAAATAGTTGGCAACACTGTGGCCACCCTCCTCAGAGAGGCAGACACGAGCGTAGCGTGTGAACGCACGCATGTCTTATGCACATTAGACCTCTTTAGTAGTGGTAAACGCCAAGGAAAGCTTACTTTCTCCTGTTTTTGGGTGTGATTTGGGATATCACCACAATGTAGGCACATCTCTTGCCGGCTTGTATTGATGCGATCCTTTCAGCCGCAAGCAGAGTAAAGCTGGGCCAGCCACTCACTGTAAGACAGTTTCAGCTACTGTTAGGTCTCATGGCAGCTGCATTCAACGTTGTTCCCATCGGTCTTTTGCACATGAGACCTCTACAGTGGTCGCTCAAAACCATGGGGTTTTTCCAGATGGGCAACCTTTTTCACATTATCAAAGTGACACGCAGGTGTGTGTGTGCGCTGGTGATGAGTAAAAGCCATCGTTTTTGTCTGTGGGTCCTGGATGCACGTTGTCAATGCGTAACCCTGAAACAGATGCATTCCGTATGGACTGGGGAGCGATTATGGAAGGCCAAAGGAGTATGGAAGGCCAAACATCTACTGTGGCACACATAAAATCGCACAGTGTATACCGGCTAGAAATTTTTGTCTCAAGAAGTTTAAATAGTAAAACATTATGTTGTCAAGCCATAATAATAATAATAATAATAATAATAATAATAATAATAATAATAATAATAATATAATATGTTTAAACAGGGTTCTGGATGGGTTGTATGTGTGTAGTAAAGAGTCAAAGTATGAGGGTGCAGATGGTTTTAAATGGCAGCATTAAGGATTTAAATTCATGGCTGGCAGCAACTCGTAGCCAAAGGAGAGTGCTGAAAAGAGGTGTGACATGCTCTTTTTGGTTCCTGGAAAACAAGATTTATTTTGAGAAGTCTGGTCGTTTGTCATACAGATCATGTGAATAATTTCTGTTTGTCTCATTCTATGATTCACAGTCTGTAGCAGTACATGGACAAATATAGATAAAGTTTATAGTTGAAGTTAGAAAACAGCACATGTCTTCTCAAAAGCATGATTTAAGGTAGCATTAATATAGTATGACAAAAAATTGGCTGAAGTTCAGTTTTTATTTCTGCAGTTAATGTGAACAACTGTTATAGTGGTGCCTGTCTTAGCTTGTTACAGTACAGGGTATTATATAAGATAAAAGTGAGACAATTTTGCATTCCTTAGCCTTTACTATACTACTATTTATATTACCAAGCTACACACCAAGAGAAATAAGCCCCTCTAAGTGATAGTTAGTGCAACAGCATTAATGATTTGCTGTGCTCTAGTGGGCATATAGTACCTCAGGGCAGCAATTAAACTTGTTGAATATCAGTGCTAATGATTGACAGGCAGCCCATAAAAACACTATACATCAATTACATTTGTTACATAATTCTCAAGAATGATACAAAGTAAAGACAAAAGTCTCGTTGGAACCTAGAAAAGACATAAAAAGGAAAACATACTAAAACAAACCTATATCAGACATGTTAATCATTGGTTATTGCATACACTTGACAACTAATGTGTCAAGGCATGCTGCATTGAACTGCCTTTCACATAAAAAGTGAAATATTTTTTCTGAGGCTAATGCTGTCGGGAGACACAAGTCTGTAGTTTGTCTGGAATTTACAAATGTTATGCTGTCATTCTTGGCAGCCAAACGGCCTGTGGCATATGAATTGATTTTATTTTCATAGAAACCACTGCAGTGCTGTAAGATTACAGAAACTCCCATTTATTCAAGAAATAATTCCAGGCTGATTGTTTACACACAGTCAATCATGCTAAAACATGCCTATGTTATAGGCTATATTTACTATTATATTAAGAGCTAATACCTCTTTACCTGGCTTCTATCGTATGTATAACCCATAGTTTCCTTTTTTATTTTGTAGCAAACACTCTCAAAAGGTACTAAACAATGCCATAGAATAACCATTTTTGTATGGTTTCACAAAGAACCTTTAAGGAAAATCTATCTAAAAGCATTAACATAACTTTGACACACATACTTAAAAGAACTATACATATACCAGTCTGATTAAAATTATACAAACAATTATTAATTGTATTGTTATGTACATCTTTCGGAATATTTGCAATAATTCCATGCATTCTATAATATAATGTATTTCATTTGATTTTATGTTGTTCTTATTTCTATGTTTAATTATATTTAATAAACTATATTATTATTATGATATTATTATTATGTTTCTGTTATTATATTGTTATTTATTATCTCTATTTTATATTATTTTGAAACTGTTTGTTCCACAATGTGTTTCCCTACAGCTACTTCAGCTACTACTGCTATAAAATAAAATATAACTGAATGTGGTTAAATTTTGTGCCGTTTAGAGATAGTATTAGTATCGTGAAATTGTTCAAATATATGCTGGAAATGTTCAAAAACACACACTTAAATCATTTAACTAGGTTTTAGATTGACAAAAGACTAATTAAATTTGCAGGACTTCTATTTAGTGTGCATAAACATTAAAATATTGGACATTTAGCCTTGCACCATGTGGCTAGGGTTTTTAACAGTTTCCCTAGCGCTGGTTGAACACAACCTTAAGCAAACTAAACATGCATATAAATGCAACACAAGCAAAGTGATGTGCATACCAATGATCCCAGAATAAAAACTGAGCAGGTGCCACTTTAAGATAATCTTATCGCATATTTTAGTGGAAAATCACAAAAAATTATGATTCTGTCGGATGAAACATATGTGTAACTATATCTGTATTTTTTCTGAATGTGCACATCCAAACAAAAAGATTTTTTTAGCAAATCCCTGTGATCACAAATAAACAAATAAACAACCCCCTTTAATTAAGATGTTACTGAACTTGATTATTTAAATATACTAGCAGTGAAATGTGTATCTGGCACACTCTGTGCAAAAGAATACTTTTTTATTCTATTCGAAATGTCCATAAAACCATTCATAAACTGTAAATCAGCTATAATGGTAAATGTCTCTCAAATCAGAATCGTGGCAAAGTCTGTGTGTGGCGATTGTCTTTCCACAATGTCTGTGTTTTATGCAGAGATGCTTTTTATAGTCTCAGTGAAGCGTGCTTAGGACTCCAGTCTAATCAGCTCAAGCTTTGCTTCTGTTTTGCGTTTTTGGCTGTGGAAATTAAATAAAAAATACCACATAATACAATATGCCTCAAATTCAATCCTGATCCACAGTATTAGTTTATGAAGTTGATGTCATTCTTTACAAGACTTAAACCCATGAAGTTCCATCTCATTTGTCATTAAACTTGCCCATTTCTATTAATTTCTGAGGCAAATTTGTTTGGAAATATTCTGTAGGAACACATTAGCTATATGAATTATGCATACTCAGGCATGCTTTTTAAAGGATAGCTGAGTTATACTAAGCTTCTGAACTGTTAAATCTATATATAGGCCATTAATAAAGGGTGACCACAATTAGATGTTCTCTAGATTACACTGTTTTATAGCTGGGGAACAATGTGATGAAGATCTACAAGCCACTGAAAAACTTTTATGGTTATAGCAATGGAATATCTGTGCTAGCCAGCCAATGTGGAAAAAACAAAACAGAAATGTAACAGACAGTCATGAGGTTAAATATATCTCCATAAGTTATGCAACATTTATGTCTTATGTTAACCACTGAGTGTGTAGGTTTAAATAATACGTTCTTAAGCCAAAGGCCAACAGGCATGTCAAATGCATGTTTGGCTTCCGGTAAGAAAACTGCACCAAAAACCTCTGTCTGAATCAATTTAACTGAAGCTAAACCTATATGTAGCATGTGAAAGGAGAAATCTATTGTATAGAAAAATATAAATATATAACAATAATCACACAACATAGACTTGTACCTCATTAAATATGTGAGATTTGTAAAATATACTTTGATAGAGTCTTTTAATTGGTTCTGTAAATAAGATACAGTTACTTAGGACATACAATGAAAATCATACATTTATAAGGGCTTTTCCTTTTTTAAATGTGGCTTGAACATAAAACACCCAAGTACCTCACTAATTATGTGGGATTTGTAAAATATACAGCACTTTGATAGAGTCTTTTAATTGGTTCTGTAAATAAGGTAGTTACTTAGGACATAAAATGTGACAGTGTTTTTTTATTGTTTCATTCAGCAAGTGTAATTTAAAGGGTCACATTATCAAACACAATTGTGCAACTAATGGGAAAATGGTGGGGTGAGGAGTTGTTTTTTTGCGGATGAGAGGTGTGAAATTCAGTCAGTAGGTTGTGGTCGAGTATGACGTCTTGAGGAACCCAGGATCTTTCCTCTGGTCCATACCCCTCCCAATCCACCAGGTATTTAAGTCTACCACCACGGCGTTGGGATCTCAGTATCTCCCTCATGGCGTATGTTGTTCTGTCATCCACTACCATAGGGAGAGGGGTCTGCTGGACCAGGCTCTGTGGAAAGAGGAGAGATGGTTGAGTGGAATGGTTTAAGTAGAGAGACGTGGAAGGTGGGGTGGATTCTGTACTGTGGTGGCAGACTTAACTCGTAAGTGACAGGGTTAATCTGACAGGGGATGGGAAAGGAATCAATGTATCTGGGACTCAGCTTCTTGCAGGGGAGCCTCAGACGAATGTCTCTGGTAGACAGCCATACGTTCTGGCCCGGCTGGAACAACGGAGTAGGGGTACAACGGGCATTGGCGTGAAGTTGTTGGCATCTGACTGCTTGTTGGAGATGCTGGTGGGTTGAGTCCCAGACCCTCTTGCTCTCCTGGAACCAGTGAGTGACTGAGGGGACTTCTGATGGTTCATCTGACCAGGGAAAAAAGGGTGATTGATAGCAGAGTACGCACTTCCTTCTCCAAAGCGGCATAGTTTCTCTAGGCCGGGGTCAGCTTCCTGCTAATATTTACATTTACATACATTTACATTTAGGCATGATTGATAGCAGAGTATATATGCATACATCAACAACAATAGTACAAAGAAGTGCTTTGAGTAAGTTTACAATGTTGTGCAGTGCTAGATACTTCCTTCTCCAAAGCCACCAGTCGGCGTTCATTGGCATAGTTTCTCTTGAAGTATGAGGAGTGCGGAGTTTGTGATGGTCAGCTTCCCATGCTAATATTTACATTTACATACATTTACATTTAAAAGGCATTTAGCTGACGCTTTATATCCAAAAAGGCAAAAAAATATGACATTACAAATATTAGACCGCTTTTAAATCTTCCGATTCAAATCTTTCTTTCCCATGGGTTTATTGTCAATGAAGCGATACATCAAAAGCATATATACAATATATACAAGCATATATACATATATATGCGATACATCGGCAGCAATAGTACAAAGAAGTGCTTTAGTAAGTTTACAATGTTGTGCAGTGCTAGATACATACCTGTAGAGGAAGGAAAAGTATTTTATTTTTATTTTTTATTTTTTTTATGCTGTTAGGTGTTCGTGGAAAAGGTGTGTTTTAGTAGTTTTTAAAGGAGGTGAGGGATGTGGCAGAGCGCCCGATGGCAGGACAACAGTTCATCCCCGGACTGAGTTAGGGAGATTATTCCACAAGCCGGGAACAGAGAAGGAGAAGGAGCCGAGAGAGAGATTATTATTATTTTATTATAAGCATTATTATTATTATTATTATTTTCTGTGATGGTACCACCATCGGCGTTCATTGGTTGGCCGAGGGTTCTGGATGGGCCTGTACCGTATGTAGAAGCGAGTGTTGAAGTGTGGCTGATGCACATCAGCACCGTGTCATGGGACCTGACAGTGGCTGAACTGAAAGCCTTCATAAGCTCTGTGATGGTTTGGATAAAGGCTTCCGCATTTGCATATAATGAGATTCCTGCGGTGATAAAATTTGCCTCTGCATGACAGGTTTGCCTGGTATCGCAAGTTTATTCAGAACAGCATAGCCTGTACAAGCCCAATGGAGAGAGCATAAGGAGGCCGGTGCAGATTTCTTCCAGTACATGGGGAATAAGCCTGATAAATTTGACATGTGCTCTTTTGGGTTCCTGGAAGACAAGTCTTGCTGCAGCGTTCTGTATCATCTGTAGTGGTTTGATTGATCGTGCAGGAAGACCAGCCAGAAGAGCATTGCAATAGTCCAGTCTGGAGATTACCATGTGCTTGGACAAGCAGTTGCCCACATCCTCTTCAAGAAGTGCACCAGCAGTGCGGAATAGTTCCAGTCTGGCAGGAGGAAGTGCCTCAGTTTAGAGGCTTGCTTCCAGCATACTCTGTGAATGCTCTGTGAGATATGGCCTGATCTTCCTGATGTTGTAGAGTGCATATCTACAAGACCGTGATATCCTTTTAGATGTGTTCTGGTAAAGGACAGCTGGTCGCTGAAGATTACACCAAGGTTTCTAACTGATTTAGACGGTGTAATGGTTGTGTTTTGCCAATTTGAATTGTGAGGTTGTGTTGCAATGCCTGGTGTGGCGGAAGTACCAGGAGTTCAGTTTTGGCAAGGTTTAGCTGAAGGTGGTGTTTAGTCATCCAAGATGAGATGTCATTCAGGCAGGCTGCAATGCGGTGTAGGTGCTATTGTGGGGTCATCTGGCTGGAAGGAGAGGAAAATCTGGAGTGTCATCAGCATAGCAGTGGTAGTCAAAGCCATGTGATTGAATGATGGGACCCAGGGATGTTGTGTAGATGGAGAAGAGGAGGGTGCAAGAACAGATCCCTGAGGAACGCCAGTGGCCAAGGGATGGGCTTTGGACAGCTCCCCATTCCATGACACCCTGAAGGACCCGTCTGAGAGGTAGGATTTAAACCATTGAAGTGGGGTACCTGTGATCCCTAGCGATGAGAGGGATGTCAGTAGGATCTGGTGGTTGACTGTGTCAAAAGCGGCGGAAAGATCCAGCAGGATGAGAACAGATGATTTGGACTCGGCCTTTGCCAGTCGCAGCGTCTCAGTGACTGACAGAAGTGCCGTCTCTGTGGAGTGGTTGCTCTTGAAACCGGACTGTCGTTTGTCCAGTAGGTCAGTCTGGGAGAGGTAGGATGAGATCTGATTAAAAACGGCTCGCTCCAGTGTCTTAGAGATGAATGGGAGGAGAGAGACAGGTCTGTAGCTATCGGTGAGGGAAGGGTTGAGAGTGGGTTTTTTAAGCAGCGGGGTGACCCGGGCCTGCTTAAAGGTGGTGGGAAAGGTGCCAGAGAGGAGTGAGGAGTTAATTATGTGTGTGAGTGATGGAGTGACTGCGCTGGAGATGGATTGGAGCAGATGGGAGGGGATTGGGTCGAGTGGGCAGGTGGTGGGGTTGCAGGAGAGAAGTTTGGTAACTTCTGCATCGTTTAAAGTGGAAAAAGAGGAAAAAGTGGAGCTAGGTGAAGCCTGTGTGTGTGGTGGGGTTGCAGGAGTTGAGAACTGGCTGCTGATCAGGGATGTTTTGTTTATGAAAAAGTTAGCAAAATCATCAGCTGATACTGACGAGGCAGGTGGGGGGATAGGTGGAGAGAGGAGGGTGTTAAAGGTTTTGAAAAGTGCTTTAGAATCTGGTGTGTGAGTGATCTTTGTGATGTAATAAGATGTCTTTGCTGTGTGGACAGCAGCGGAGAAGGATGAAAGTAGTAACTGGTACTCACAGAGGTCGGGTGGGTGTTTCGTCTTACGCCATTTCCTTTCCGCAGCCCTGAGTTTGGTCCGATGATCCCTAAGGATGTCCGAAAGCCAAGGGCAGGGAGGGGAGGCACGAGCTTGTCTGGAGGATAGAGGGCAGAGGTTATCTAGACAGGATGTTAGTGTTGAGCATAGGGTGTCCGTGGCTGTATTGATATCCAGGGATGCGAAGTTGGAAGGAGAGGGATGATACCTCAGCAGAAAGTGTGTTGGGGAAAGAGAGCCGGAGGTTGCCTGTATGAAACTGATGTGGGTGTGGCTGTGTTGTTAGCGCTGAGATGTATGTTGCAAGTTATGAAGAAGTGATCGGAGATATGTAGGGGTAGGACAGTAGGATTTGAGGTGATGCAGTTGCGTGTGAAGGACCACCTGGATTGACTGCAGAGGGTGCTGTCAGAGCATAAATGACAGGATGCTCCTCAGCCTACTGGATCTGTGACAGGGCGGCTCCCAGTCCCGTATCAGAGGCATCCATTTGCAGCAGGAAGGGGCAGCTGAAGTCCAGGGCTCGGAGGATGGGCTCTGAGGTGAGGGCCTCCTTCACCTTCTGGAAGGCTTTCTCCGTTGCTGGTGTCCACTGTACCTTTTCTGGCTGCCCGTTCCTGGTCAGGTCTATCAGTGAGGCAGCTAAGGAGGACCCCAAAAAGGCTCGTACCTGGGTCTTGGTTTTGAGTCTTGGGGCGCACGGCCTGTACCTTCTTCTCTTGTGGGTGAATGAGTCCTTGGCCCACCTGGAAACCCAGGTACTTCGCCTTAGAGAGCGCAAGGTGGCATTTGCGAGGGTTGGTGGTGAATCCAGCCCTCCGGAGCTCTGACAGCACCCTCTGCAGTCAATCCAGGTTGTCCTCCCACATCTCGGAGTGGACTATGACGTCATCCAGATAGGCGGCGGCATAGGACTGATGAGGCCACAATAGGATGTCCATCATCCGCTGAAATGTGGCTGGCGCTCCGTGGAGGCCGAAGAGTAGGATCCGATACTGCCAGTGACCGCTAGAAGTGGCCCCCCGGTGAGGGGCACCTACCAGTAGCCTTTGGTAAGTTGTCCAATGTTGAGATGTACCGGACCCTTCCCAAACGGTCCAATAGCTCGTCCACCCAAGGCATGGGACATCCGTCAAACTCCGAGACTTCATTGTGATGGTGGAAATCATTACAGAATCAGAGGGTGCCATCTGGTTTCGGGACCATCACGATCGGGCTGGACCATGGGCTGCGTGACGGTTCTATCACCCCTCCTTTAGCATTTGTAGCACTTCCTCCTCAATAGCCTGGCGACGAGCTTCTGGGATGCGATAGGGCCGTTGCCGAACGATGACCCCTGGAGGCGCCCAGATGTCGTGCTGCAAGAGGTAGAGAAGACATTCTGGAGGGTCTTAATGGCAGACTCTGCTTCTGCTGTCCATGACAGAGACTAGGGCTTACCCTTTAGGAGGTTGGTGAGTGAGTTATCTGAGATAGCGTCGCTCTAATATAGGTATAGGTATAGAGGTAATATAGCTACATTATTTATATTGAGTCCAAATGACAGAAGTTCCGGGAGTAAATCAGGATATCATCTGTAGACAAGGACAAAGCGATGGAGGAACTCCTGGAACACCTCATTTATATAACTGTGGAGTACAGAGGGGGTGTTGACCAGTCCATATGGCTTGACAAGTATTTATAATGACCTGTTGGTTTGATGAAAGCTGTTTTCCACTCATCTTCCTCACTTATCTGAATGAGATTGTAGTCGCTTCTGAGGATCAGCTTTGAGTCCCTTCTTGTTTGCTATGGTGATGGACAGGTTGACAGATGAAGCCAGACAGGAATCAGCTAATGATATGTAACACAGTGCTCAGATCACAATATTGTATATATTATTATCATATATAAGCCAATAGAAAAGCTAGTATTAGTTATCTGTATTAATACTTACAAATAGCAGACACAATACATTTACATTTAGCTGACACTTTTATCCAAAGCGACTTACAAATATTTGGAGACAATAAGCATTAATCAGGTGTATACTCGTTAATATCTGTACACATTAACGTTACATGATATAGCTTCTCATTACCGCAGGAGAGAGAGAATAACACGTTATGTTTCTTAGGTGTTTGTGTGGGAAATGCGCAAGCATGGTCACAGCTGAGGAAAGTCAGTGCTGCAGGGAGTAAGATTCATACTGGGATGTCCTTTTTCTTGTTAGGAAACCTGTGGACACGATGTCCTGACTGTTTGGAGTTTCCTCAAACACAAAAATTTACCAAGACGATGATAAATTACAATACAATAACCATCTAAAACACACTGACTAACGACTGCTCGTACTGAATATGAACCTACTCTGCACTAAGCCAAGTCCAAGCATGGCATACTTCTCCCTCTGGTGACGTGAAATGACGCAATGTTGAAAAAAAGCAGTTTTTGAAGAATGTCAAAAAACATGACTTCTTCCACTAAATTGATGCCCTCGTGTCTTGAAAAACATTTTAAATCCAGCATTAAATTTAAATTTTTTATACAAGGTTATATATTTATTTTTTAAGTGACCATTAGTGACGGGCAGGGCCGCAAGCCTCCGTCCTTCTTAGTCACAAAGAAGAAACTAGATGCAACAGAGGAAGTAGATGGTCTAATATATCCTCGATGAAGAGCCTCCTCAATATACTTCTCCATTGCCTTCTGTTTGGGGATGGAGAGTGAGTAGATTTTACCCCTGGGCACTGGTTCATCAGGAAGGAGGTCGATGGCACAGTCCCATGGTCGATGAGGTGGTAGTTGGGAGGCTCTCTTCGGGCAAAAGACATCACTGAAGGGGGCAGACTCCTGGGGAATGTCGATGGAGCGGTTTTGCAATGGACTTTCAATAGACGTAGAACAGACAGGAATCACAGTGGATTCCTCCAGAACCAGCAGACGAAGTTCTTCCACGTGAAATAGTCCCACTTTTAGTTGAAGAGGGCCCACACAGAATTGGACCTCGACCGACAGGGCTCGACCGACAGGGCTTCCAGTTATAGACTGAACTTTGTACAGGGTGTCATTGAGTCTTTTCTTGTGTTGCATAACTCGGCAGAGACTAAGTTGCCGGTTGACCCAGAGTCGACGAGGGCTGTAACTGAAACAGAACAACAAGGGGTGGTGAGTTGCACATTAGTGGTGAGTGGATGTATGTTAACCGGAGAGAAAGCTACTATACTCACCGTAGGACGTGGAGGATGTATTACATTTCCAGTTTTGCCCAAAATATAAACAGAGACCCTGGGTCAACCGAAGCTGATGTTTATCCGAGGAGTCGGGTGTTATCGATCTGCATGGGCTTGTGGGCTGGTTCTGAAGGTGGGAGATACTCTGGCTGGAGGATTGGGTACAGAGTAAGTGGGTGGCGTCGATCTTCCATACAGCCTTGAACTCAGTGTGCAACTTGGATAGATTGTTAAATTATGCTGCCCATGCTGTCATCAATGGTAGAGAGATGCAGCCGCAGAGAGGGCTTCCCTGACGGTAGGTTGTTAACAGGGAGCGATCATTCCAGCCACTGGAGGCTGGTAGGGTACAAAATCGCAGAGCACAATCTTAACTGAACACAAACACACAGAGACAGGAACACGCTGAAGACAACAGAGAACGAGGAGACAGGTAACAGGTAACAGGGAGTATCAGGGTAAGTATCGTAACAGGTAAGAGTCTTTTTCCATAATGAACACCAGATGATGTACTGTGTGTTTGTGCTGCTTTTATATTGTGGCATGGGTGATGACTCAATCAGAAACAGGTGCACATGATTAGTACTCTGGTAATCGTGACACTGTGAAAACCTATTTAAACAACTGAACCTTTTTTCAAAAAAACTATTTTGCTGTTTTTAATGACAAGGCACTCAGGCACTCCTTTTAACAACAATTCATTAGATTCTGAAGTTTCTTTTGGGATGTGGGGGAATTGTTATTTGACTTCATATTTAAGTGCTTTGTGGATTCTTGGTGTAAATAAAAAAATACATTACATATATGTATTAATGTAGCGCTATATCTATTCTGTGGAATACGGAATACAGTGTAATATATATTTTATTTACACAAAAGCTATTTGCTGATTTGTCAGCAATCACTTTCTGAAATATACAATACAGCTAATGTTTTGAAATTCAGCCTTTTACAGTAATCGGTTGTGCTTTGGTTATATATACATGACAAGGCATGTCCTTTATGAAGTTTTTATTCATCCCACATGTCTTTACCCAGCTTGAGTGTCTGTTTGGATACAGTCTCTGAATTTTGATTTCCTCCCCCATTTTCCACCATGACTTGAAAACCATACTTCCTGTTTCAGGGTGACTGTTTAAAAAAAGTGCTGGGTTATACTGTGTCACTGTGCTTTAGCAAAATAGAACATGTCCTTATCACACGTCAAAGAAACAACTTTAATTTGATAGTATTTTTAAACTTCAAGATGTTAGTAATAGCGACAATGCTTCACCTACAGAGCTTACACCATTTTATACTAGGCTGGTAATAGTTTATAATAGAAGATACATTTTCTGTTTGAATGTATGGATTTGGAGTTGTTTCTTAAATAATATGCAAAGTTCATAATTAGACTTAGTTAGTAATTATGAATAACATGTTGTAAGAAAGTTATTTGTTACATTACAAGTGATGACAGTTTTTTTCCAATCAAAAATCAGCTATCCAAGAACTGTAAAAATGGAATTGGTGTAACATAAAACATTTTATATGAGAGAAAACATTATATTTATAAGAAGCAGATATATTATATACTGTGATATATATATATATGTGTGTGTGTGTGTGTGTGTGTGTGTGTGTGTGTGTGTGTTCTATATTGTAAAAAGAATCATTCGTAAACTGAAAATGTTAATAATTTGTTATTTTTACTGCCATGTTCATAAGTTTTACTCATATACTAAAGATGGTTTGACATTAATCAGATTATTTAATTACAGCATAATCATTCTGACAACATCCTTTGCCTGTGTGATAACATGTACTTCTGATAATTATATCCTTAAAGAGACCAGAATACCTAAACAACGAACTTAACCATTTTTGTTGTACTAATGAAAACACACACACACACACACACACACACACACACACACACACAGTCATTTATGTTTGGCCTCTCTAATAGTAGAGACTCTTTACTTATTCACCAGTGTTGTTGTTCTCATCCACTGTTCCATTTGTCCTGTAGCTCTATCCCCACTTCCCCAGGTCAGTCTATGAATGAAGACCTCACTACAGACCACGGCAAGTCGCTTGTTCACCTGCTCAAGATACTTCAGTCAGGTTTACTGGTCATTTTTCATATAGCATAGCTATTCTACTCGCCTTCTGGTTAAGCTCCTGCGTTATAATACATAGATTGTGTTGATGATGACACTAAGGGTTTGCCCTTGGGAATCCATTTACCTCCAATCTTTTTAGAAAAAGCCAGTGAGAATTGGCGAATGCAATTTTTATGCCAGTCTTAATCCTACAGTATTTTCCCAAATCAAGTATTTGATCCAAATAATTTGATCAATAATGAATATTTTCCTATTGTGCTAATACATTACATAAGGATTGGTTTTAATTATTATCATTGAGCAAAGCTCAGTATAATTCTTAGCTATTTTGGTGGAGAATGCAATAGTTTAAAAAAAACACTGTTCATTGAATCTTTTCACTGGCATAGAAGACCTGGCTGCCAGTTCTATCCAAATATACTTTTACACTGGTGCAAGGGGACATTGCACAGATTCTGAGCAAGATCAGGGAGGACAAGGAACACTTTCTCCCATTTGCGCATTTCTGGCCTAACCATTCCTGATTAGTGGAGCTCATGCTTTTTCTCAACAGCTCCTTCCTGGCTCCTCGCTGAAGGGGGATGATATGGCCCCCCAAACAGATCTGAGGAATCTCTACGTTTGGCTCCTACTCCTAGATGCAAACACATGCAGTGTGAAATGAGTGTAAGCATGCCCCCAGTAGATGCTTGGTGACATCACAACCTTCAAGTGTTTTTAAGGTAAGGTATCTCTCTAGTCCACTTACCGGAGATAGCACTGGCATTTTTTTTCATATGCAATGAGACAGCAGCCAAACCTCAATGCAAGAGACACTGTAAAGTGTTTTCCCCCTCTTAGTGTTACGGACACGCCAGGCTCGCTGGGCAACCAATCACAGCGCTCACCCTCTCCAGACTTCTAATCATCACCACCTGAATGTCATCACCACAACAGTTTAAAAGACACTCACTCTCCCTCACTCTTCGTCCAGTCTCGCTTATGATACAAGGACTTACTTACCTGCTCATACTGCTGTGTTGGACTATTGTTGTGTTACGCTGTGTTTCCTGGTTTCCTATCTCCGTGTTTCCTGTTTCCCGATCTTCGTGTCTCCTGTTCTCCGATCTCCTTGTTCATCATCTGGTTCTGATGAAGGAGAAGGCCATGGAAGACTACATCAAGGAGGCACTAGAACAGGGATACATCCGACCATCAACTTCCCCTGCTGCTTCGAGTTTCTTCTTTGTGGCCAAGAAAGATGGAGGACTACGCCCTGTATCGACTATCGAGCTCTCAACAAGATCACCATTAAGTTCCGTTATCCCCTTCCTCTCGTCCCAGCAGCATTAGAACAGCTTCGTGGTGCCACTGTCTTCACCAAGTTGGACCTCCGCAGCGCCTATAATCTGATCCGAATCCGGGAGGGAGATGAGTGGAAAACTGCTTTCATTACTCCAACGGGTCATTATGAATACCTCATCATGCCGTATGGATTGGTCAACGCCCCCTCTGTATTTCAAGACTTCATCCATGAAGTACTGCGTGAGTTCCTACATCGGTTCGTGTTGGTCTACATTGACGATATCCTCATTTACTCCCGGAACCTAACAGAACATAGCCAGCACGTAGCGGAGGTCCTTGAACGCCTGAGGGAATACCAGCTCTTCCTGAAAGCCGAGAAATGTTCATTCCATCTGCCCTCAGTGCAATTCCTTGGATATAACATCGACCACAGTGGCATCCGGATGGACGAGGGGAAGGTATCTGCTATTAAGAACTGGCCCACTCCTCCTACTACTGTTACAGAACTGCAACGTTTCCTAGGATTTGCCAATTTCTATCGCCGCTTCATTCAAAACTTCAGTACCATTGTCCATCCTCTCACAAACCTGCTTAAAGGGGCACCTAAACATCTCCCCTGGAACACCACTGCAAAAGACTCCTTCCTTCGCCTCAAAGATGCCTTCACGACCGCTCCTCTTCTAGTTCACCCAGATCCTAACAAACCCTTCGTCGTTGAAGTAGATGCCTCATCTACAGGAGTAGGAGCGGTCCTATCTCAGCAGCAGGGGAATCCTAGTTGTCTCCATCCATGTACCTTCTTCTCCCGCAAACTCAGCCTGGCGGAAGTTAACTATGACATCGGGAACAGAGAGCTCCTCGCCATCAAGCTAGCTTTGGAGGAATGGAGGCATTGGTTGGAGGGAGCTCGCCACCCTTTCCAGGTACTTACGGATCACAAAAATCTATGTGCAAAAAATAAAGTATCTACGTGCAGCTAAATGTCTCAACCCTCGTCAAGCAAGATGGGCTCTTTTCTTCACTCGATTTAACTTCTCCATTGTCTACCGTCCGGGCTCCAAGAACTCCAAAGCTGATGCCCTTTCAAAGCTGATGTGCCATGTCAAAGACCCCTCGACGCTTACCAGCTGGCAAACTCCTTCCGTTGCCCATTCCCAACCGCCCTTGGTCACACCTAGGAGTGGATTTCATTACGGATCTACCCTCCTCCAGAGGTTATACTTGTATCTTCATCGTTGTAGATCGATTCTCCAAGTCCTGCCGTCTGATCCCCCTCAAGGGGTTACCTACAGCTATGGAAACAGCAGAGCTGCTATTCAACCATGTGTTTCGTTATTTTGGCATCCCAGAAGATATTGTGTCAGATCGAGGTCCTCAATTCACCTCTCGAGTCTGGAAAGCCTTCTTCTCCCTCCTTGGTGTGACCATCAGCCTATCCTCTGGTTACCATCCGCAGTCGAACGGGCAGACGGAGAGGAAGGTACAAGAGATCAGTCGCTACCTACGTACCTTCCGTCACGACCACCAAGAATCGTGGAACCAGTATCTCGGCTGGGCCGAATACGCCCAGAACTCCTTACGCCAACCCTCAACCGGCCTGACTCCCTTCCAATGTGTCCTTGGGTATCAGCCTCCCATGTTCCCCTGGTCCGAGGAACCTTCGGATGTCCCAGCCGTGGATTACTGGTTCCGACAGAGCGAGAGAGTTTGGGACTCAGCACATCACCATCTCCAGCGAGCTCTCCGTCAACGCAGACTGACAGCCGACCGTCGCCGATCATCAGCACCCGCATATCAACCTGGGCAGAAGGTCTGGCTGTCTACAAAGAACATCCGTCTGCGTCTACCCTGTCGTAAGCTGAGTCCCCGATTCATTGGCCCATTCACCATCTTGGAACAACCTGGTCACCTACAAACTTCAACTCCCTCCAGAATACCGCATACACCCCACTTTCCATGTGTCCTCACTAAAACCTCACCATCCCTCTGTTTTTCCTTCCACAGAGCCTGGCGTGGAACCCCCTCTCCCTCTGGTGCTGGAAGAAGGGACGGTGTATGCAGTTAAGGAGATCTTGGACTCCCGACGCCGTGGTGGCCAACTAGAGTATCTGGTAGACTGGGAGGGCTATGGACCCAAAGAGAGATCCTGGGTCAGCCGCAACGACATCCTCAATCCCAGCCTACTACAGACCTTCCATGCCGAGCATCCCGACAGACCAGCGCCAAGAGGAAGAGGACGACCACCACGACGTCGGGGAGGGGGGTAAGACCTGGTTCCGGTCTTCTCAAGTTTACAAGGACAGTAATAGTTTCCATTATTTCCATTACCTGCCAAGTATTCCTGTCTGTTTGTTATCCAGTGTCAATAAATACCTGTGCTGTGATCCGCTGACTCTGTCCCATCTGTCCCGTAACACTTAGGAAGGAGAAGCACTACTTACTTCTAATTCAAACTCATGTAAAATTATATTTAAAACTCAAAATTGTTTTATACAGAATTATTACAGCAAGTATATACAGTATGTTATGCAAGTAACTGTAATAAAATTATTTAAAAATGAAGAGTAATCCTTTACTTTACTAATCCTTTACTTTAAAATAAAAATTGGTTAATAATTTAATTACTTATTAGTCCATTACACGCAACACTGATAATAACTTACATTAAATCATGAATGATTTATTAATAAAAACATTTAAAAGTTTTTAACAAAGATCACAAAATGTTTATGGCTTCTAGACATATTGCATTGAAGTACCTCAGTTGTCTTAACTGATATAAATAAAATGTGGACACACAATATAACATATTTTGGGTTACTGACATTTTGTGGTATGTATATCTGTTCCTCAAACATAAACAAAAAAACAACATGACATCTGCATACATTTTGACAGGAAACTAGGAACAAAATACTTGTTGGTGTTAATGGGTGGGATATAGAGAAGCCCATGAAAACACCAACAAACTTTGGGTTAAAGTAGTTAAAAATAAAAATCTGCCTTTTATAAAGGCATTTTCCTCCTTGGCAAAGAGGAATTTATAGTGGTATTAAAACAATTTTAACTTGACTCAAGGATAAACACGTTTTAATCATTATTATGTAATACTGTTTGCCTGTCCAAAAAAGACTCCACCAAATGGCAATCATTCTAAGAATATGTTTCTATAGTTTTGCTATTTAGTTCCCTCAAGACCACAGATGAAGGCCCAGAATAGAGCTAGCTAAGAACTAGCTTGCCAATCTAAGTATCTACATGATTTTGTAGATACACATCAAACATATATACACCCTTAAAACTCTGCCAATGGCAACACATAGTGTGTTAGTAACTTAATGTACATACCCAGTCTTAAAGTGACTATGGTAAAGCATTATATTTTAGTGTTTAGTTTTAGAATTTTTAGAGTTTAGAATTATATTTGACTGTTACACTTGACTGTTGTATGAAATCATGCTAGAGACACATTCAATGCTTCTGTGTTTCAGTGGAATGATTAAAATGAAATTGGGTCTCTGATAGTAAACATCCAACTTGCAAGTTTATTTAAGCAGATTTACTAACATTACATTTAGGGGTCTGACAAATGTATTTATTAAGCTTGACTGTGCTGTAGCTTGACATATAGGATAGTTGTAGTCCACATATACAGTAGCATCCATGCAATTTAGCATGTTTTTGGCATGTTCATCCAGGTGAAAATAGATACCTGCATGTCCAGGAAACAAAATTACTGGAATTGGTATAAGCAATATAAGGAATTGTACATCTTTAAGTAATAATCTGTAGTCTATTGATGTTTTTAAAGTTGTTAGTGGATAGTGCATAAATAAATTTTCCCAAATACAATGTTATAAATGTCTCCTAGATGCTGGGAAGGCATAAAAGTGTGACTGACAGTAATAGGAAGGTTTTTTTGGGGTCAGGAAATGTATACCAAAGTCATGAGTCTTCAATGTGTTTTAAAATCTGTTGCAGCTTACTGTCACGGCTCTTTCCTTCACCTTTCCCATGAACTTCACTTCCCAGAATCCCTTGCACCACTCCTCCACCATCTTTGTTTTCACCTGTTCCCCAATTACCTGGACCTTATTTATACGCTTCACAGACTCAGGGTCAGATCGCTCGGCGCCAAGTCAGGCTCCTCCCTCCCTCCGGCTCCACCTTCATCCTCTGTCTCTCCAATTACACCGCGCTCTTCCGGATCCCTGTCTTCGCCTCTGTCGCCGGAGCCGTCGGCTCCGCCTTGGCCCTCCGGCACCTTGGTGTCACACTGGCTTTTCGACTCTCCGTCTCCGCCTTGGGACCCTGTGTCTCTGGTTACGGCTCTGTCAGTCGGCTCCCTGGTCTCATCACTTCCTCCACCATGGCTCCTCGTCCTTCGACTCCACCATGGTCTGTTGTCCTGGCTGGGCTCTGGGCGCTGTCCGCCTGCCCCTGGCTTGCCCCACCTTCCTCTCCACCCTGGCCTGATGGATTTTGTTCACTGCCCTCGTCATCTCACCTTCTCACCTTGTTGTATTATCCTGTGTTTTATTTTAGTAAAGTGTCATTTAAGTTTACCATTGTCATCACTGTCTCCTTTTGCATCTCACCCCATAACACTTACATTGTATGTTTGTGTTTAAATGCCATATTTTTCACTGGTCTTTTTAATGTGGTTGGCTATTCTTCTATAGCAGAATGAACAAATGTTTTAATAGATGTGGCCATACCAGTACATTCAATAAAAGTTCAATTAAACAAAACTGTAAATGTCCATTTTGCCAAAAGGGGAAAATGATTATTAGTAAAAATTCTGAAACCTCAAAAAGAATTAAAAATAATGACACCTCAGAGAGCTTTAAAATAGTATAATTTTACACATACACAAATGTCCACTGTTACTTCGTAGCATTTTAATTTTATGACATATATTTTTAGCTATTAATAAGATAAATACACATTTCAGATAATTATCTATTATTGTGTATGCTTCACCTGCCTATAGCTAGAACTCCATGTTATAAATATGGTAGAGCAATAATAACTACTACCAAAGACTTGATTCTTAGTAACCTTAATTCTTAGTAATCCAAAGATTCTTAGTAACCTGCCTGAACTTTCTCAATTCCCTAGCATATTTGATACCTTAAATACAATAACATGTCACGCATGTTTAAAGCTTTATCTTTCTAATTAAACAATAGGTGTTTTTAGAACTATAATAAGTGAAAATGCTCTATATCACATTGGTAAATCTGTTATTGTTTTTGTTTCAGTTATTTATGTGGTAGAATGGAGTATTATATATAGACTTAATGTTTTGTATTTATCTGATTACACACTTACAGTACTACACCTATACTTTTTAAACTGTAAACTTTATCAGCTTTTTAAATATATATTGTTGTGTGTGTCATTTTCTCTGAGCAAGTAACTTTTTACTCGGAAAAGCAAACGAAGGACAGACAAGCCCTGTAAACTCACGGTTGCAAAAATTTATATTGCAGATGTTACAAAACCCCCTATTAAATCCCCCAATTTCAGGGTTGGGAAAACTGGCAAAACCATTTTTTTAGACACAGAATGCCGTGTAAATGGAAGGTGAGCAAAGACACATAAAACAAAAGCTGGCGCCTTTCAGAAGCCTTGGCTATACTAAAACCTTTTTTGCTATTTTGTTAGTGGTTTGCATTTTACAGCATAACACATCTGGGGTGCGTTTCCCAAAAGCATCGTCAGCCAACTATGTCGCACATTCCGTTGTTACTAACACATATTGTTGGTAACGACAGAACTTGCGACCATAGTTCGCTAATGATACTTTTTAAAAAAAACGCATCCCTGAACTGGAGGTCTGTTGCAAAGACTTTTACAAAAAAAAAACTATTTGCTGCCAATGAAAGCGGTTTGTTAAATTACACTTCACACCTAGTTGTGAATTAAAAGTAAGGAGATCAAACACATCCCAAATATACCCCTTTTCATTCACTACACAAACATACTGTAGCCTATGTTTAATCCGTTAATGCTTAAAAATACTAGGGAAATATACTAGAAATCTATTCACATATGAATCGCTATTCAGCCTTGTAGCGATTGTTACACTATTTTATGTAACAGGTGGAATAATTATTCACATGTCACTTGCTGTTCGGGTGCAAGTCAGGAATAAATAGGCACGGGCGGAATAGCCAAGACTATTTCGGCTCAACTCAGCTGATAGGGAGCTGCTTTTACACGGTCTGGTTATAATCTGTCTAAAGAGCTGGTTTCTAATTGCAGCACGATTTGCATCATTGAGCATTGTAGCGCTGCAACTGATACACAGCTATTGTATAAGGGAGCAGTCAATACTTTTCAATATTACAATTTCAACAATATCAGTGTAGCGGCAACCTGTGGTCGCTAAGAGGCTGAGTAGAGGGGCTAAAAGATAACGCATTTCAGATGTAAATCCATGAAGGTTTATTACAATATTAAAGAGGACAGCATGTTAAATAATGGTGGTATGATCAGAACAAACTAAATGAAAAGAAACAGTCAACAGCTTCCCAACTACTCACCCTCTCCCTCACTGCCATCCACCTGCAAACTATCAGATAATATACACCTGTGTCAAGTGACGTAACAAACAGGAAATGACCGTAACAAAATAAAAGTCTAATTATGGGTACCAGGTATGGTTTAATGGCTATGTAAGCATAGTAGAGCAACAAGAATTTCAACTCCGCGCTCAAAGCATTTTATATTTACTCCACTCCAGCTCACTCACACCTCTGTCTGTTTTCGCTTTATGGCAAAAACTGCTATTTCAGTGCACTGTACATTTTCAATGACCTTTTAGCTCTTTTAATCTTAAATGCAAAATGACAAGAAAAATTTTACACATTTTCAAACAAAACATCAAATAAAATAAATTACCAAATAAACATTACCAAATTAGAAAATCTGTAATCTTCTAACCTTCTCCTAAACAACCTTATCAAATACTTTTTAACCTTGAGAACTAATTACAGGAAATAAAAATGGGATGTGTTGGATGGCGACAGAACATTGCAATTTGTATAATATTTAAAGTGGCAAAGTCACTAACCCAAGCTTTAAATTTTCTTTTTACGTGTTCGCACTGATGGAGCTTTAAATCAGACTTGAAAATTATGTCAGCATCAGTGGAATAGCATTGGAATGGTTTAAAACATACTTATCTGACCGTTTTCAATTTGTAACAATAAACAGTGCAGTGTCATGTCAATAACAAGTCCAATACGGAGTGCCATAGGGCTCAGTTTTGGGGGCCTCTGCTGTTCGCCCTGTACATGCTAGCCCTAGGAGCTATAATTAAGAGACACAGAGTTAGTTTTCACTGCTATGTTGATGATACTCAACTCTATATGTCTTTAAGGTCTCACGAAACACAGCTGTTACGAATGGGTAGTGGTGAGTAATGATGCAGAGAAGATGTAGGTAATAATCCAAACTTTAGGTAGGTGATAAAACAAACAAAAACAGGTACAAGAAACATCCAAAGAGCAAATGAGCAACAGGTAATCCAAAAACTGGAGACAAAACAGGTAAATGGTCAGTGTGAAGACAAGTAACAACTTTCAAGTCCTGACAAAGAACAGAGGAACAAACAGAGTACATATAGTGTCCTGGTAATGAACTGCAGGTGAAGGTGATCAAAGATGGTGGATGATTGGTGAGTGCCAGGCATGCTGGGATATGTGGTCAATACTCAGGTGAAGGTGAACAGGTGATGACGGGGATTGGATCTGATGCATTTTCTCATCCTAAGAATATATCTAAATTACATCATATGCTGTCATTATCAATGGCAGAAAAGTTCATTCGTGCATTCATCATGTCAAGACTAGAATATTGTAATGCATTATTAGGTGGTTGCCCTGTAGGCTTATTACAAAGACTCCAGCTAGTTCAAAATGCAGCAGCTAGAGTTCTCACAAGAACAAAAAATATTAGCATATTAGCCCGGTACTACAACTAGTCAACACTGCAATGATTACCTATGAAGCATTGTATAAACTTTCAAATCTTACTGATTAACTATAAGGCTCTACCTGGTTTCCTCCTCAGTACCTGAGTGAGTTTCTCTTACATTGCAGTCCTTCACATTCACTACACTCTCAGGACTCTGGCCAGTTGGTAATACCTTGAATTTCAACAGTTGAACAGCACTGAAACAGTCTTCATAGTGCTGTATGAAAGGCAGACACATTCCTACAGTTTAAATCCAGATGAAAGACTCATCCCTTTAACATTACATAAACTTCAGTCCAACAGTTTTATAAAACAAATCCCCCTAAGGGATTGTCAGGCTGCTAGGACAACTAGGAACCAGTAACACTTCCCATAACAACTGATGTAAGCCCCTACTTGTTGCATCAAAGGGTTTAAAATGGTATTCTGCTCTAAGTTTATCTGTTCTCATTACTCTGAAGTGACCATAGTGAGCAGGATTCAGTCGGTACCCAGACCCAGATGGCGAATCTAAAAGAGGGAGGCGGCGACCCAAAAAGTCTTCACTACAAAATTGCAACTAGCTATTAGATATTTTTCCCTATACGTTATTTATTGTTTTTAGTTAGCTAGTTGTGCAAGCACTGTCAGCTTGTAGAGATGCAGCAGAAGAGAACTGTCTTTCCTGCTTGGGGCTTGGGTTCAGTTTTTTTTCTAAACTGGGGTTTTTGGGTTCCTTGCCCCTGTTTGCTCACAGGTGGACTGCTGACAACAGCTTTAGAGTTAAGAGTTTTGGACTATTTATATTGCAGTTTTCGCTTACACACTTTTTGCAAAATTTGGCTCATTATGTTAAAACACACAAAGCCAATCAGACATAGCACTTGGAGATTAACAATTCACATCTATGCAAAAATGAAACACCGCAATCAAAACTTAACACTCCTTTCTAAAAATGAAATTCTTGCAACAAAACCATACATACAAGCACCATTTGAATTATTCTTTTATATCACCAGCAACACACTGATGTGCTTTATATAAAACACTGCAGTCTTTGTGTTTGTTTTTATTGTCTTTTTCTCAGGCTCAGTCTTCTGTAAAACTCAAAAGTAGAATTTCTGCAGTAATCAAACAAGAGCTTTTACAAAAAACAAACATTCTTACAGAAAAAAATAGAATCACAAATCATCAAATTTAGCAACAAAACAAAAGTACTGTAAAAAAACAATTACTGGATAAATTGCTATTGGGGAGAAAAAAAAACATATACTTGTTTTGTGTGTGTGTGGGGTTGGGGGGGCTTATGGATCCCACCTTCTGTTCCGATCTGGCCACAAGACCTCATCAACATCAGCAATGTCCTCGTGGGCTAGCCATCGGGAGGACATCATTGACAGATCCTTGGCCCTGACACTGTTCCTCTCAAATGGCACCCTGTACAGCTGCTTCATTCTAAAGTTCTGTAGGATGCGACTTAGTGTAGAAATGCTGACCCTGTTGATATTGCTGAATTCATTTCTATTTGCAACTATGCATGTTGCAACTCACAAAGTCGGATTGCATTATTTTCTCGCACCATTTCAATGATGGCATGCTCTTGTTGTTACAGTTTTTCTCAGTTGTTTACACACAAATATTTCTACTTGTACACAAGTGCCGCAAGTTGAGTCCCAAATTGCTGAAGACAACATCTACCGGGTCCGACGCATCATCTCCTCTCACGGCGAGCTAACCATCTTTAATCACCGTCACCTGCCGTTCATTTACCTGGACTCTTTATAAACCGTTTGTTTTCTTGTGCACATTGTCAGATATTGGTTTAGCTATCCATGCTATCACCTATCTGACCTTCTTCTTCTTGCCTGTCTTTTGCTCAATGTTATTATTACCTGTTATCCTTGCATTACCTGTTATACTTACAATACCTGTTATACTTACTTTAACACAGTAGTTTTATGTTTGAAGTCCACTGTTGTTTTATGTTTGAAGTTACTATTGTCATTTATGTTGTTATTATTATTTATGTTTCACTTTGCCTTTTACCTTTTGTGTTTAACTTGAACTTTTAAGTAAATTCCAGTTTATGCTTTACCTTGTCTCTTCGTGTGCTCACTAGACCTGTAACAACGATGGCCTCATCCACATCACATTAGGTGCAATGCAGGGAAAAATCTTGCATGCCTTATCCAACCTTGAGATTCCTCTGCACCCATTTCTTGGGCAGCAGCAGTCATTGCATTCAGCAAGGGCATCTGCTCATAGGAATGGTAATCATAAACCTTCCACCTCCAAGCACTAAAGAACTCCTCTATGGGATTAAAAATGGGGAATATGCTAGGAGGAACTGCATCATCATATGAGAGTGTACTCCAAACCACTCATTGACAAGGCAAGACCACATTGTCCCAGATAATGACGAAGAGTTGCATACCAGGCCTCAACAGCCCTCTCTCCTCAGGTGGGATCAGCCTCTCATGAAGTGCATTCAGGGATGTTATGAGCCGTTCTGTGTTGTATGGGCCAATAGTGGGGATATGGCATAGGACACCATCATTAGAGATGGCAGCACACATGGTTATGTCGGCACCCCTCTGTCCTGGAACTGCGATAGTGGGTTGATGGGGTTGATAGAGGGTTAGTGGTTAGGGTGGACAACTGAGGTTAGGGTGGACTCTTTGCCCAGCCTCCCTCATGGACAGGCCATGATTTATAACATGGTCCACCAGAGTAGCCCTAATGTCATCTGATACATGTCTCCGCACTTGTACTAGTCTTTTGTACTAGTCTCTCTCTCTCTCTCTCTCTCTCTCTCTCTCTCTCTCTCTCTCTCTCATTGCCTCCATACTTGCAACATTCTCAAAATGGCTTACTGGAGGCCTATTTGTAGTGAAAAGACTTAGACCGATTAGTGTTTTGTTTTCTGTGCAAGTGTTTTCAGGTGTGTATGTAAGTGCCTACAATTGCCAGATTAGTTTTGCATTTTGAGTGTTTTCCCAATACAGTTTTTCTCGATTGCTAAGACACATTTCTTGAAAGCTGCTCTCCTTTTCTCTAAACTGTGAACACAAAACCCAATTTTCAAGCTACATTCACAAAACCTCAGACTCTTCTTGCAAAACCAAACTTTCACCTCAAAACAGTTCAATCTGTGCTCAAAACTGAACCATGTTGTCAAATCGTGCCCCGAGTCAATCAAAATTAAAAACACTACGGAACAGTCACTAAACACTACGTAGAAAAATAGAAAACACAATGCTCAGGACATGAAGCTGTAGAAATAAATGTTTATTGTTCACTGTAGGCTAAATGCATGTTGCAAAACAAAAAAAACCTGTGTATTTAGCACTTAACTTTAACACAAAACAGAAATCTTGTGCATTTACACGTAGCACTTGTAAAAACAAACAAAAATCTTATGCGTTTGCCACTTGTGTACAGTAAGCCCATGTAAAAATAAAGTTCAAAAATATACAAATAAGTGCATTACTCAGCCACAGCATCATGTCTCCGTACTGGGTCAGGCCACAGGACTTCATCCACATCACAGGCCACATTTTGTCTGGCCAGGCAACGGGGGAAAAAACCCCTGGCATGCTGTATCCAGGCTTGGCATGCCTCCACACCTATGTCACCACAGGCAAGTCCCATGGCTTGCAGGAGATTTACCCTGGTGTAAGGTTGGCGTTCATATACCTTCCACCGCCATGAGGAGAAGAATTCCTCAATGGGGTTTAGGAAAGGGGAGTACGGTGGAAGGCAAAGATTGATAAAACCTTGGTTCATATTGAACCACTCTCTAACCTGGAGGGCTCTGTGAAAACTCACATTGTCCCAAACAACAACATAGATGGGATGCTCATCCTGCTGCCCTAACAGAGCATCTCGCATGTGATTGAGGAAATTGAGGAGCTGGTGAGTGTTGTAGGGCCCCAGGTTGGCATGATGGTGGACAACCCCATGATTGCTGATGGCAGCACATAATGCGACAATGTGCCACCACGCTGCCCAGGAACACCAACAATGGCCCGATGGCCAATCACATTACGGCCTCTCCTTCTCCTTTTGGTGAGATTAAACCCAGCTTCATCCATGTACATGTATTCATGGGGTCTTTGGGGTCTTGCATCCAGTTCAAAAACCCTCTGTAGAAATAGATACAGTTTTGTAAGTGGTACGGAAAAAGTGATTTAGGCCACTACAGTAAATCGCTACTTAGAGTAATCAACATTGAATCTGTGTGGATATATGCCAACCTGTACATACTGGAATCTTTGCTCTTTGACTGTGTCTGAGTTGCGATCAAAGGGCACTCTGTATAGCTGTTTCATGTGCAGTCTGTTGCGCTTGAGGACACGATCAACAGTAGAGAGGCTGACACTGTTGATACCCTCAAAATTTACATGGTCCTCAATGATCTTCTGCTGAATTTCACTCAGTTTAGGCATTGTTCTCACGGACCATATCAACAATTAGGGTCTCTTGGTGTGGGAAGAACATACCTGTCCTCCCACCCCATGTGGCAGTCTTTCAATTCTACAAAAAGAGAACATGGAGTTACAAAAAAATATACATGGAATACTAAGCCTACAAACAGTTAGACCAACCCTCCATTACAATACTACAGTACATTGGTACAGTGATGTACTGAAACATATATTTACTTACAGTATACTGTGGTACAGTATATAGTATGTCATACAGTAATTGCTGTCAACATTTACATACTGCACTATAATGTCAAAAAAAGTAATTACCTATTCTCTTCTCTAAATCTTCGGATTATGGTGGACACAGTGAATCTACTAATGTTTGGTTGTACCCTTTGTCCAGCCTCCCTCATGCTCATACCATGAACAAGATTTCATCAGATTTCATCAGATATTACTGTTCTTTGTCTTCACTGACCACCTCGACCACCTCGACCTCCTCTCACACGAACTCTTCCTCTCAGATTTCTATCCATTGTAGGGCCTCACAAACCAGTGCTCTCTGAACTGGCTTACTGTATATGTTCCCTCACATCATTAGCCACAAGTGTGATCAATTTTGAGTTGTTGTGTTCAAGTGGTGATACCTGTGCTTTAATTGTGTTCCTGTGCTCACCATTATGCAGCACGGGTGCATCACAATGAAAATGTGTTGGCAAGTTGTGTCTAAACAGGTGAAAAGTGCTTATGGTTTTGCCAAAAGAGTGATTGATTCAATCAGTGGGATCAGGCAACTGAGCATTTGGTTCAGACAATAGGGTTTAGTGTTTTAGCAATTGAGAAAAACTGAAATAACAGGTGATTTCGTTTTTGAACAAAGTGTCTAATGTAAGAAAACATGTGTAGTGTTTTACAGAATTGCAAACAAAGTGCAAAGTTGACAATGTGTTCAAGCTATGGTTACACTACAAGAAGTTTAGGTATTGACGCTTTGGTCTAAGCATTTGGTTTTAGTGTGTAAGCAATGTCCAAAAACTGTAATACTAATATTATTTTCAATGTAACACTGCGTAAATTGTTAACGAGTCTTTATAGAAATGTATAGTAGTTGTAATGTGTTACCTGTGTTTCTTTCCTCTTATATTCTGTATGTCTGTTATGGGATACTGACGGAATGGCAGAGATGGATGGAAAAATAATAAGGTGTTTTTATGATACAAAATAAAAGGTACAAACAACAAGTGATAACAAATAACAAATGCACAATATAACAACAGGTAACAATGAACTGTCACGGTTCCACCCTGCACCTCCCTTCTGAACTGCACCTCCCTTCTGTACTACACCTCCCATGATGCCTGGCACCTCACCGCACCTGTTCCCCATCACCAGCCGCCATCGTTGATCACCTGCACCTGTTCCCAATCACCCTTAGGGATGGGTATCGTTAAGGTTTTAACGGTATTACTACTTTTATCGATACCACTTATCGATCCGGTACTTTAATGGTACTCCTATCGGTACTTTTTGTTGTGTTTTTAATAAAAAACAAAAACAAATTGAGAACAGAATTAACACTTTATTTTTTAAATGTGAAATAAAATAATTATCTATAGCGTAACAAACAGCAATGTTTGAGCAAATGTATATTATACAAACAAAATAAATCAAATAAACAATTTATTTTATAAAAGAATGTACAGTGCTTTAAAGCAACACAGTTGGGGCATGCAGGTAGGCTGCAAAAGAACTGGGCTTAAAAGTTATACATGTCTGGAACTACTTGCAATGTACACTACAAAATTTAAGTGTATGTATTTCATCACTACAAATTCATTATTAGGTCATTTCTACTTTATCATTTCTTAATAAGCATAGTTTATTCTTATTCATCTATTTGTAAATGCAGTACTGTAAAGGCATTATTAATGTCTATGATTTATTTAGCTTACTGCAGAAAAAATATGTAGGTTATTCATAATTTAACTGAACGTGATGTATTTATTAAATTATTAAATACTAATTTAGAGAGACCTTATAAGATGCTTATGTCGTTATTATTTGGCAAGACTGCTAGCATATTTACCTGAGGAGGTGGATGATGAACTAACTAGGCAGTCGAAAACTTTGCAATTCTCTGTCCGCCCATGATGAACTTTTGAAAGATGTTTTGACTGATTGCTTGTGTTTCCGCCCTTACAAGCTAAAATCTTGTTGCACGTGTTGCAACGATCATTGTCTGCATCCACTCGAGTGAAATGTAAGCATACTTTAGACCGTTTGGTTCTCTCCGCCATCGTCACTCTATTAAGCGTGAGCTTTCGTGTTGTGTGCGCGCGCGCGCACTCAGTGTACTCAGGGACAGACAGGGACATTTCGCGCATGATGAATAAAAATGCAGGTAAATGTCTAATGTCTAAATAGGCTATTATCGTAAATTAGAAATGGTTGGACAGTTATAATGCGCAAGATAACGTTTATTTAGCATTAATAAACAGGACATGTATTTTCTTAATTTCTCCAGTACCGAAAGCAGAACCGATAGCGTCAGAGCTTATCGATACTTCGGGAGAGAGAGGTGTAGAGAGAGAGAGAGAGGTGTAGAGAGAGAGAGAGTTGAGTTTTCACAACACTTTATTAAATCATTTTACCTCACACAAAAAATAAGCTTATTGCAACATAGTAGTAAAAATCAACACATCTTCAACAATAGTACAGATAGCTTCATTATAACCCCATTTAAACAAAAAACCTTCATAATCATTCATCATTTTGTAAAATTTAAATTCAATCATGATTTTTGCTTTCACAGAATTCTTAAAGACAGTCACCAATTCTTGCCCATTTTTACCATCAATCTTGTTTTTCCTAGTTATATAAATAGAAAGTTTCGCTTGCCCAATCAAAAAATTGAGCAGCTGACTTTTTGCCCTTTGAGCCACAGTATATTTAGGACCAAGAATGAAATTGTCAGAAGAAAAGACCTCTCCAAAATTCATGAATAAAAGGCTAAGAACACAAAACAAACTACTTAGTCTTGAACATTCTAAAAAACAATGAAAAATAGTTTCCCTCATTTTGCAAAACGGAGAGTCACTTGATACATTAGGATTGATAATACTCACAAAAGCATTCACAGCAACTGCACCATGTAAAACCTTCCACTGTATATCAGCTGTACGTTTATCTATTGGTGGTTTATATAAAACTCTCCAAACAGGTTTAACTGTATCCTCTATTGCCAACTTCTCTCTCCATACTGTATCCCTGTGCTCTTTTAAGTGAGCCCTATTTAAAACTTTAACAAAACACTTATACAAAATTTTGCTTTTAACATCACACAACCTTACTTCTTCCAGACCCCTTAGTTCTAAAAGAGGTCCAGAAAGCCCAAAAAGATTTGGAGTAAGCAATAAAATAGGAAAAGGATCTGTATTATTGGGTACTATTTTACCATTGTGCCAATGGAAGTGCATTGGAGGTATCCAATGGAAGTTACTCCAGAAGAAGTCTACTAAAATGGCTTGAAGCTTAGCCAGAAGTCCATTAGGAGGATCCACACAGGCCAAGCGATGCCAAAGAGCTGAGGCCACCAAATTGTTAATGATTATCATTTACATTTATTCATTTAGCAGACGCTTTTATCCAAAGCAACTTACAAGTTACCAGTGGCACACTGGGAGCAATTAGGGGTGAGGTGTCTTGCTCAAGGGCACCTCAGTTGTTTCATGCTGGTACTGGGAATCGAACCAGCAACTTTCTGGTTGCAAGTCCAACTCTCTAACCACTAGGCTACAACTGCCTTATCACCCTCCCTCTAAGTGACATTTTAGGTAGTAACCATTTCCACTTTTCTAAACGACCTTTAACTTTCTCCAAAACACCATCCCAATTTTTACTCGAGAAAGAGTCATTACCAATATAAACCCCCAAATACTTTAGCCCATCTCTTTTCCAGGACATGCCGCCAGGTAACTTAGGAAACCCCTCTGCCCATTTTCCACATGCTATTGCCTCACTCTTGGACCAGTTAACTTTAGCTGAGGAAATAATACCAAAACTCTTGATAATTTCTTTTAAACTGTTAACATCATCTCGTCCCTCAATAAAAACAATAATATCATCTGCATAAGCAGACAATTTAACTGATGTACCAGAGAGGGGTATAGACCAACCTTTAATACTCTCTCTAATTTTTACCAATAATGGTTCAATAGCAAGAGCATATAACATTCCAGAGAGCGCACAGCCTTGTCTTATACCTCTTTGTATTTTAAATGAAGTGGTCAAACTACCATTAATTTTCAGTATACTCTCAACATTCCGGAACAAAACCCCAATCATGGCAATAAAACCAGGGCTGAACCCAAATTCCTCCAGCGTACGCCAGAGGTAATTGTGCTCAACCCGGTCAAATGTCTTTTCCTGATCTAATGAAATGAGACCAATGTCTATTCCCAATAGCTTAGAGATGTCCACAACATCACAAATTAAATATATATTGTCAAAGATAGACCTATTAGGCACACAGTACGCCTGGTCACTGTGAATGACTTGTCCAACTACCTCCCTCAACCTGTTTGCTAAAGTTTTAGAAAGCAGCTTCAAATCGGAGCAGAGAAGCGATACAGGACGCCAGTTCTTTAACTCTTTCAAGTCACCCTTTTTTTTGGTAAAGGGTTATGACTGCCCTTCTGCAGCTCAAAGGTAGAAGCCCTCCAGCTAAACTATCATTGAGCACAGCCATAAGTCTTCCCCAAAACAGACCAAAACACTTTATAAAATTCAACAGGTAAACCATCAATTCCAGGAGCTTTACCACAATCCATGCCCTGTAGAGCAACATGTAGTTCAGCTGCTGAAATTGGCCTCTCCAACTGAGAGTTAGCATCATCAGACACCTTAGGTAACCCGGTAAAAAAGGAACTGGCCTGCTCATCAACTTCATTATTTTCACTTTTGTACAGATCAGAATAAAACGAAACAGCACTTTTTCTAATTTCTTTGGGATCTATAACCTCTACTCCATCTTTTGAAAAAATCAAATGTATAATTCTGCTTTGCCCATTCTTTTTCTCCAAGCCGAAGAAGAATCTAGTTGGACCATCCATTTCCACAATGCTCTGAAAGCGTGAACGTACCAAAGCTCCCTGTGCTCTGAAGCCTAACAGGTCATCCAACGCTTTCTTTTTAACCTTGAGGAGCTCAATACCTCCTTGATTTCCCGTGGATTCTACCAAACATTGCAGTTCCACTATTTCATTCTCCAAGTCTCTCATTGATTGGGAAATGTCCTTAGAAATGTTGAAAGTGTACTGACGGCACAGTTGCTGTATCTGGATCTTTCCATAATCCCACCACTGTTGTATGGAAGTAAAATCATTTTTCCTTGAACTAAAACTTTTCCAAAAAAACCTAAAAACATCCTTAAAAAACTTATCTTCTAACAGGGAAGTGTTAAAATGCCAATATGCACTTTTAGGTTTTATGCTGGAAATAAAAACATTAAAAGAAACTAAACAGTGATCATTAAAACCAACAGGCAAAATATCACAATTCTTTACAACATTAAAATGGTGCTTAAAACAATAAAACCTATCTAATCTAGCCATAGAAATAAAATTCTCTCTAGTTGGGTCCAAGTATATTGTCTCTGATCTTTATACATGGTTCTCCATATATCGTACAGATCATGTTCTGCAACTATCTTTCTTAAGGCACTTTGTGATGCTACATGTGGCTCTTTATGGTTTCTGTCTAGTTTGTCATTGACAGTACAGTTAAAATCCCCCCCAATAAACATCACCTCCTCCTGATTACCATTGGTCAAAACATCACCTAACTTGTTAAGAAAAATTACCCTATCAGGTCCAGTAGCAGGAGCATACACATTTAAAAGAACCAAAACAACATTTTCAAATTCTGCTTTAATTCTCATCAAATGCCCATTAACTATCTGCTCCACTTCATAGGATACAGGCTTAAAGCCTTTTTGAAAGAGCACGGCTAAGCCACCGCTGCCAATCATTCTCATTGTGAATGTCACTATGAGTCTCCTGAACCATCATTATATAAATTCTTTTCTGTTTTATAAATTCATATAGTTTTGCTCTTTTAACACTATCCCGTGCACCGTTTAAATTAAGTGTTCCCAATCTTATTCTGCTCATAAAAAATAAATATAAGCAAACAAAAGACAGGCACTTCAGCATGATAGTAAAAGATCTAGGCTGTGTCGAACTCTTCATTTAGCAAATTTAATTTGATCTTCTGAACAATCTTCTTTAGCCTGAACACTTCTTGTTCTGTAAACGCTCCAGTCTCCCTCACTAAAGCCCTTACTGAATCAATAAACAGTTCTCTGTTTGGAAAATATTCCTCCACTTTAACCCCTTTCATACCTTTAGTTTTCTGTAAAAATGTTTTTATTTTGTGCTGTGTGTAGGTGTTACGAGCAGATCGCTTCTGTGAAACAGGACTTGAAGAGTCTGAAAACTCACATTCACTATCCATAGCAGACTCATCAACATTACTTAGCTCTGAATCACCTTCCCTAGCATCCCTTTCAGCCTCACCAGTCGCTTTCTTTGCCCTTTCAAAGAAAGCGCTTTCTTTGCCCTTTCCCCTTTCCCCTTTCCTTTACCTGCAGTTTTCCTTTTTAATGTTGGTGTTTTAAAGATACTTTCATCTTCAAATGTTACATCCATTTCATCAACATCCTCAGTTACAGGCTCAGAGACATTACCCTTATCTTTTTCTGCATTTTCATTTGCACTATTAAGAGCTTTTATCTTTTTCTGCATTTTCATTTGCACTATTAGAGCTTTTATCTTTTTCTGCATTTTCATTTGCACTATTAGAGCTTTTATCTTTTTCTGCATTTTCATTTGTACTGCTAGAAGCATTATCACCTGCATCATCATTTCTCTCCTGGTTCTGAGCTTCACTCTTTTCAGGACATGCACGGATTATGTGACCCTCTTTCCCACAGCCAAAACATTTCATAGACTCTGAAGTTGCAAAGATAATATAATCAAAATCATCAATCCTAAATTTCAAAGCCAGATTCAGTTCCTCAAGTTCATTTTCAGTATCATGTATACCTGTCTCCTAAATGAGACAACATGTTTTAACTGTGATGATTTGCACCCCAGCGAAACTTTCCTAATTCCTGACGTAAGTTTTCCGTGTCTTAACAGCTCTCTTTCAATGACCTTATTTTTAATGAATGGTGGGACATTTGATAATGTAATCTTTTTCGAGGGCTGCTCTAGCGGTAATACCGGCGTTAGCGAGTCATTGATAAAGACTCCCGACTGAACAACTTCATTTACTTTATCAACACTGTCCAGAAACATGACAACTGCGCTGTTCATCCTCGATGCAGATAAAACACTCGAGTGACCAACAACATCTGCGACTGCAATGATACAGTCTTCCACTGAACATCTCTCCGCGGGCATCATCCGCCCGCGTGAGACTGTCCAAACTCGCGTGATGCTGCTGGGGTGCTGCCATCGTGACCAGCACACACTGATCGGCAGCACTCCTAACAAACACCAACAACTAACACTTAATCTTTCCAACAATATCACTATAAGAAACAAAAGATAGATTAAAGATAGAAAACTCACTCATACTGTAGAATTCCCTCCAAAACTCACGCACACGCTCCGCCCACTCACTCAGCACATGCGCACATGTGAGAGAGAGAGGTGTAGAGAGAGAGAGGTGTAGAGAGAGAGAGGTGTAGAGAGAGAGAGGGAGGTGTAGAGAGAGAGAGAGAGAGAGACTTTGACTTTAAAACCACTTTATTGAGCCAGCCAATAAACATTATATCACGTACTAAACATCACCAATTAAAAATGATCTCCCCATCTTCACCAAGTGATAACAAAGCTCCCTTTATACCCCATTTGAACTCAAATTCTAGCAAATTCTCAGTCATTTGGAAAAATCTGTGTTCCACTCTGACCCTAGATTCAACCAGAGCTGTGAACAATTTTACAACATTTACATTTTGTCCTTCAGCAGCAAGTCTACATGACTTCCAGATGGCTAGCTTGGCTTGTCCAATTATGAAGTTAGCCACAGTGCACTGTTGTCTGTGTGCCCTTGAATAGTTACATCCAAACACAAAAAGCAACTTGTTAAAAATAAAACCCAGATCTCCAAGTACTTTCCCCAACAAGGTGAACAGTGGGATCAATCTTGAACACTCAGTAAAAGCATGAAAAACAGATTCAGGAGCAGAACAGAATAAACAAGCTGGTGAACCATCCACGTTCAACTTTGAAATGTGACTATTAGTGGGCAATACACAATGTAGTATCCTCCACTGCAAATCCCCAGATCGTTTAGGTAGCGGATTCTTATAAAAAAGCCTCCAACATGGAGAGAGATTAGCAGGAACCGTTAAGTATTCCCTCCATTTAGTGTCACATCTGTCCTTAAACCCTTCAAAAAAATCTGTCCTGACACAAATCTGATACAGGTCTTCTTTCCCAGCTTCCTGGAAATCAACCACCTTTAACCTTTTGAAGGACAGTAGTTTCCCTTTGCCATCTTCTCCAGAAAATACCTTGGGGGATACACATAACTTGGGAAAAGAGACTTTGTCAGAACCATCACACAGGAAAGAGTTAATGAACAGGAGGATTGGGGAGGGGAGAGCTTCTTTCAATACTCCTAAGATCTGTTCTACCGTCCTAACAGATCTGAGGCCAGTCTGATCACAGATATCCACCCCAGACCTCCATGTTTTTGAAGAAAAATCAACTAAATGTGAAACCTTAGTTAATCCTTTACCCATAAACCTTCTAATAATGGCATCAGATATACAAAGATTTTCACCTAGAAGAGAGTTATAAAAGTGGTTCATCAACACCATAGTGAACATTCTCCTGCCTAAGCAGTTTAAAAACTGCCCAAGACCTTAAAACAGAACCATAGAACTTAACATCAGCGGAAAACATTCCATCATAACGTGACATTAAAAATAGGTGCCTATCAAGAGAGAGCCCACCAACAGTTCTGAGCAAAGCTAGACCAAAGGACACCCAAGGCTTAATTACCTCAGGGTACAGCAGGTTTTGAGCCGTTTTCAACCTCAAAGCTTTAACCTTTGCTTCCAGATTTATCAGCCCTTGACCGCCTTCATTGACTGGCAAATAAAGAGTTACAGGGGGAAGCCAATGATAACCATCCCAAAAAAAACTAACAAAAACCTTCTGCAAGCGTTGCAACAGATCTTTTGGTGGGTCAAGTACGTTCAAGCAGTGCCACATCATAGAAGCTGCTAAATTGTTGACAACCAGTACCCTTCCCCTATATGACAACTGGGGTAGGATCCATTTCCATCTCTGGAGTCGTCCAGAAACTTTTTCAAAAACACCCGCCCAGTTCTTTTGCATATAGTGTTCAGTTCCAAGGAACACACCCAGCGCTTTAAAACCTTCTAAACTCCAGGTGCAATGCTGAGGAAGATTTGGAGGTCCTCCATTCTCCCAGTCGCCCAGCAAAAAGGATGTACTCTTCTGCCAGTTAATCCGAGACGAGGAGGCTTTCTGATAAACCTCGAGCGATTTGCTTAGGCACCGAACATCTTCAGCAGATCTAATAAAAACAGTGACATCATCAGCATAAGCAGTAAGTTTAACAGTTGCCAAGTCAACAGTGGATGAACACCCTGTTGATATACCGCCCAGGTTGCTTCTTAATGCTACTAGGAGAGGTTCAATAGCAATGGCATACAGGATTCCTGAAAGGCCACACCCTTGTCTTATACCCCGGCTCACTTTAAATGGTCTTGTGAGGGATCCATTGATTTTTATCATGCTATAAACATCTGTGTATAGCAATTTAACCAGTGAAGTGAAAAAAGGACCAAACCCGAAAGCCTCCAGGCATTTAAAAAGGAAACTGTGATCCACACGGTCAAAAGCTTTCTCTTGGTCTAAAGAGACCCAACCAATGTCAATCTTGTGGATTGGATATTGTGTCCCGAATCAAGAACAGGTTGTCAAAAATAGATCGTCCTGGGATGCAATATGACTGATCTTCATGAATAACTGAAGAAATAAAAAGTTTAATTCTATTGTTTAAGGTTTTAGAAAGTATCTTGTAGTCGGATCCAAGTAAAGAGACAGGATGCCAGCACTTAATATCCTCAAGGTCACCTTTCTTGGGTAGTAGAGTGATTACAGCTCTCTGTAGACTCACTGGTAGCTCGCCTCTCTTAACACTTTCCTTAAAAACTAAAACTGAGGTAAATCCTGGAGGAGGAGGTCGGCCATCTCCCCATCGCAATGCTCAGCTCTATAAAGGTCTTCATAAAATGACAAGACATGAGAAATAATTTTGTGACTATCAGTGACTTTTCTTCCCTCTGGGAGTTTCAAACAGCCTAAAGTTTGCTTATTCACAGTCTTCTTTTCCAGGTTAAAGAAAAAAGAAGTTGAGGCATCCATGCTGTTAAAGGATAAAAACCTTGCCCGGATAAGCGCCTTTTGGGCCCTTGTCTCTAGCATATTTTGCAAAAACCACTTATTGCGTTGTAAAATGCCAGTGGTATCCATAATGTCTCCATCAATATTAAGGTGTAGGATTTCCTGCTCCAGCTGTGCCATCTTACTGTCCAGTAAGTCTTTGTTGTAAGCAGCGTAACGCTGGCAAAACAATTTAATTTGAACTTTACCGATATCCCACCACTGGCTCAGGGACTTATATTGTTTTCTCCTCTCTCTCCAGATCTCCCAGAAATAAGTGAAAGAGTGCACAAAGTTGTGATCTTGTAGTAATCTGGTATTGAATTTCCAATATGAATGATTATAAGTGCTCTGTGCTATAGTGACATCAATAGATAGAAAGTGATGGTCAGATAGGGCTGTGGGAAAAATACAACAATTATAGAACTTATCTCTTGTATTCTTCTGTACGTAAATCCTATCCAACCTGGCACCAGAAACCATGTTGGAGTTCACTTTCAACCAGATGTATTGTCTGACCTGGGGGAAGACTTCCCTCCAAACATCTATAAGATCATGAAAATTAATCAAAGAATGAAGCACATTAGCTGACTGACTATGTGGTTCCTCGTGGTTTCTGTCCATTGTATGGTCCAACGTACAGTTAAAGTCCCCCGCCAGAACCACTGTCCTGTCGTGTGCGACTTCACCTAAGGCATCCTTAAGTTGGTTGAAGAAAATAACCCGTTCTGACCCAATATTGGGGGCATACACATTAAAAAAAGAAAAATTAATACAGTGAATAGTAATATCAACCCTCAACAATCGACCAGAAAATAACTCAAAAACCTCTACAGAGTGCTCTTTAAATTCAGGAGACAGCAGAACAGCGACCCCTGCACTCAGACTAGTGCCATGACTCAATATCGCCGTGCCCTTCCATTCACTCAGCCACTGTATCTGATTGTTTACATCTGTATGCGTCTCTTGTAGAAAAACCACACTGGCGCTCTTTAAAGTAATGTAATCAAACAGACTAGTTCTTTTCATAGCATCACGACACCCATTGACGTTTAAAGAGCAGATTCTTAAAGGCGCCATAAAAAGAAAAATGAAAAAAACACCCAACCAAGCCAATATAGAAAAGCAATCCCGAATTGACCAAAACATATTCATTTTTTACTGTGTGGATTTAAACCACTCCTTACATTACCGAGCAGCTTTTTAAGACGGTACCGTTTGGGTTTGTCAAGCTCAGCAAAAGAGGCTTTTCTCATCGCTATGGTGCAAGAAACTACAAACAGCTTTAGATCAGGAAAATATGACCCAATCTTGGGTTTTCGAGACCCCTTCGTAGCATCTAAAAACCGATTAATCTCCAGAACAGAGTAAAGTTTGGTCTTACCGCCAGAGGTAGGCTCGAAGTCTGCGATTTCAGTGATTTCAATGTCCTCATATTCATTGTCAAAATCCTCCGTCTGTAACTTTAACTCCCCCAGCTCCTGAGATGAAAACTCATCTTGACTCGGGTATATCGGGTCGTCAGCAGCTGGTTTGTCAAGCTCCGTTTCCGACGTTACCTGCGAGCACACCTGCCTCGGCCCCATCTCTGCCTGCGGCACCGCGGGCACAAGGCTCGGGCCAGCCGCCTCCTCCTCCGGCTCCACCGGGCCATCTTCAGAGGAACCTAGCGAGTCACTTGGTGCAGAACATGCCTCGGCCGGCTGGGGTTGTGAGGCCACAGCGGCCGCCACAGCGTCTGTTACTCCCTCGCTGGTCTCCGCAACTGCAGCTGGGGCCACATCAGGGCCCGCCGGCTCGTCTCGAAACGGGCAAGACTGTCTAACATGTCCAAAATTACCACACAGAAAGCATCTCATTGTCTCTGAACTAATAAATATTGTATAATCCTTACCATCGATACTTAATTTCGCTGATAAGTTTAAAGGGTCGCTATGAGAATTTAGGATCATGAAAACTTGTCGCCGAAAAGACATTACGTGTTTGATTAAAGGATTTTTGCATCCTAGCGGGATCATCCTAATAGGACTCACTAATTAGCCATACCTCTGGAGTAAGCGCTCTAATGCTTCATTTTTAATGAAAGGAGGTACATTGGAGAGAACAACTTTCTTTGATGGGCTTGACAACGGCAAAACAGGCACAAAAGTGTCTTTGATTATTAATCCGCTCTCGATTAACCCATCTACCATTACACTATCACTAAGAAAAAATACAATAGCCTTATTCATTCGGGAAGCGGATCTCATATTTGCGCCGCCGACCACCGCGCTCACAGCAACTAAACAGTCCTCCACCGACACCGCAGCATCGGGCATACATTTACAGCCATTCTTCAGTGTTAACTGCGAGAAATCTCTCGCATCCGACCCCATTATCCTCACTCACTGGCCGAAGCCAGTGACACAAACTCAACTAGTAGAAAAATAGAGAGAGAGAGAGAGAGAGAGAGAGAGAGAGAGAGAGAGAGAGAGAGAGAGAGAGAGAGAGAGAGAGAGAGAGAGAGAGAGGTGGGGAGAGAGAGAGAGGTGGGGAGAGAGAGAGAGGTGGGGAGAGAGAGAGAGGTGGGGAGAGAGAGAGAGAGAGAGAGAGAGAGAGAGAGAGAGAGAGAGAGAGAGAGAGAGAGGAGAGAGAGAGAGAGAGAGTCAGTGGGTAGAGAGAGAGTGAGAAGAGTAGAGAGAGAGAGAGAGAGAGAGAGAGAGATATAAAGAGAGAGAGAGAGAGAGAGAGAGAGAGAGAGAGAGAGAGAGGTGAGAGAGAGAGAGAGAGAGAGAGAGAGAGAGAGAGAGCAGAGAGAGAGAGAGAGAGAGAGAGAGAGAGTGGGAGAGAGAGAGAGAGAGAGAGAGAGAGAGGAGAGAGAGAGAGAGGGAGAGAGAGGAGAGAGAGAGAGAGAGAGAGAGAGAGAGAGAGAGAGAGAGAGAGAGAGAGAGAGAGAGAGAGAGAGATCAGTCAGTATGGTATTCTGTGACAAAGTATCACAGAAAACAACGAGCATATAAAGAGTCCAGGTAAATGATCAACAAGTGCAGGTAATCCAATGTGGCGTGATTGCGGTGCAAGGGATTCTGGGTAATGGAGTCCTAAAAGTTCGGTGAATGAGAATGTGAATGAGTGACGGTGGGATCTGATGCAGCCTGAGTAGTAATGGCATCAGATGGCTCCGTAACTGTGTGTGTGTTTGTGTTTAGTGTGTGTGCTGTGCATGTGGGTTTTGTTTGTCTGTGTTCTGTGCGTGTGAGTTTGTGTGCTGTGCGTGTGGGTTTGTGCATCTGTTTTATGTACATGTGGGTTTGTGTGTCTGTGTTCTGTGCATGTGTGATGTGTCTGTATGTATGTATTTGCATGTGTATGTCTGTTATGTGCGTGAGTGTTCGGTGAGTGTGTGTGCCTCTGTTTTGTGCATGTGTGTGAGTGTTTGTGTCCTTATGCGTTATGTGGGTGTGTGTGCTGTATGTATGTGTACTGTCTGTGAATGAAAGTGTATTTACTCAGTTTGCTTTTTATAGTTTATATATATTTATTCTATTGCTTATTGTTAAAATGTTCCTGTACAGCTGCTTTGTAACAATGAAAACTGTAAAAAGCACTATACAAAGTTGAGTTGAGTATTTAGTTATATAATTATCGCATGCTGAACACCAATTTAAATTTTGTTTAGACTGAGATTATGTATTAAAGTTCAAATAGTAATGTGTGTTTCTTTTAAACTTTTTACATTTATTTCTCCAACATATTTTACATAAAATAAAAAATAAATGTCTTTGAAGCCAAAAACATCTCTGGAAGTTTTAAGGAAAGTTTCATATGATGGTAAATACCAGTGTACGGAACACACAAAAAGTTCCACTCCTATAAAAAATGTTTTTTGATTGTCTGTGTTAGATCCCCACAGTCTTGACAAACAAATTAACACAAACATAAAAACATGTTCATAACTGTTATGTGGAACTATTTTCCCATTATTTCTAAGAATTCATAAAAGATGTAAACAGACATAACCTTCCCACACCATTCTTGTATTGCATTGACTAACGTAAGAGGTCAGGCATGCAGGAACTTGCTGTGCCTGTTCATTAGTGGTATTTGCTAAAACAGGGATCATTTCTATTATTGCTCATACCTAAGAGGGTGTTCAAATTCCTAAACCTAAGTACATTTTTGACACATATCTTGTCCTAAACTGTGTGTTCTATGGATATGATGACTCAAAATATGTGGCTTGTTGAAGAGACGTTATTGAGGAGAGGTGTTATTATATTTGCTAAGAGATTATATACAGTATATGGTGTTATTTGCTCGCATGGGAAAGAAAAAGTTCTGCCACATCCCTCACCTCCTTTAAGAAACAACTAAAAACACACCTCTTCCACGAACACCTGACATCATAATAAAAATAAAAAAAAAAAAAACTTATACTTAATACTTATCTAGCACTGCAAGACATTGTAAACTTAGTAAAGCACTTCTTAGTACTATTGTTGCCGCTTTTGATGTATCGCTCCATTGTCTCCTAATATTTGTAAGTCGCTTTGGATAAAAGCATCAGCTAAATGCCTAAATGTAAATGAAAAAGTAAAAACAGGTGTAGTTAACAGCACGGCCCTAGGGTGCCTCTCCAAATGCCATGATAGAGAGAAAGGTTTGTTACATTAAGATTAGGTTTTGGTGGGCTAACATAAACAAAGGGCCAGTGCCATCAGATAAGGCTGCTAGGACAAATGCCAGACACCTCTTACAGGGCAGGATTTGTCCACAAAATTTGGCATTATTACAAGCGATACTGCATTGTTCATATTTAATGTGTGATTTTGAATTATATAGAGAATGTTTAACATTGAATAGAAATGACAACATGTCGGAGCCTGTGTGTATAGTGCCGTTAAGATTTCATAAGGTTAAAAAAACAAGTGGATGGATTTTTATCAGAGTACGGTCATTGTGTAGACACACTACTGACACTGACGCACATTAATGTTTAAACAACTTATAAAAGTAAATTTTCCATAATAGTTCTACTCTACTCTAAGAGATCTTCAGTTATTTGTGTATCACTATTATAATTGGTGCCCTGTGTGAGGCGGACCATCAGTTGGTGCTCTGTGTTATAACTGCACAGGAAAATAGAGGCCAAAATACCATTGAGACATTGGCCTTTTTGACTTGACCAAATGGACCTTGGAAAGTCTACAGACCAAATTGAAAGTCGACAGAGACAAACTAGGGCCATAGAGAAGGATGAACAGGTAGGCTTCTTCCTCCAGAAAATGCCCTGCCTGCCCGAGAGGCAACAACCAGGGGGTGAATTAGAACGAGGCAAATTTATTATTCCTGTGGGACCTGTGGACTCTCACACAAACATATACTGCAATATCTGACTCTTATCCATGTCGGAGCCTCTCAAATCACTGTTACTCCAATAGTGCTATGCTGTGAGGCCCAATAGTACAGCACAGTGGGGTAAATGTCTTTGTTAAAAGTTCACCCTTGTGTCAGGTGTGCTCTAAGACTATTTTTCAGCGACTGGGGAAAACGTTCCACACCACCATTGGTCTGGGGAAGTTATAAGGTGGTGTGGATGTATTGAATATCTTTGTTCCTCAGGTAGGGTGAAAAGTCCACAGAGACAAACCTAGGGCCATTATCTATTGTAATTATCTGTGGGAGGCCCCAACTGGAGAACAGCAAGTTTAAAAAGTCCACAACACCTGCATGTCAGGATTCAGTTGCAAGAACAAAAACTTAGTTTATTGAGCAGTTTAGCCCAAATTGTGGCAGAGAGTCACAAGAAAAAACTTAAATCAAGACCAGCAGTTGATCACAGGCAGAACAGCACCCCCTAGCGCTGAGATGGCGGAAGACCTGGTGCTGAACAACTGCTGAACTGGTGGTCAGCAGCAAGGCAGTGGAGATAATTAGCACACACCACAAACAATAATGAGCTAACAAGCAGAAAAAGGTAGGGCAGATGCCTTGGATAAACACGAGGACAAAAACACAAAGATGACAGAACTGGGCCTAAACAGACCAGAGACATGACAATACCTCCACCCCAAGAGCACTACCAGGTGTCCCAGAGAGGGGCTGTTCTCTGGACTGTAGCCTTCCCAGTCCATAAAGTACTGAAATCCTCTGCCCCAGCGACTAACATCTAGCAGTCTCCTAAAAGTATAGACAGGAGCATAGCTATCCACTATGCAGAAGGGGCAGATTTGTCCCTGTACACATGGAAAACTGGGTGTACATAGTAAGCTTGAGCATAAGTACGAGGAAGCTTGAGCCTGACGGTCACTGGGCTCATAACTTTGGTAATATGGTATGGACCAATGAATTTTGGGGCCAGCTTGCGAGCAGGCACCCCAAGATCTTTGGACATAAGGGGGGGTTACTTGCTACTTACTTTTTTTAAGTACCAGGACAGTACTAGAGAGTGAAGTTGAATCGGCCAAAGAAGAGTGCCCATCGGGCCTGGCTTGAGCTCAACCTCTTGGCTGAACAGATGTATTCTAGGTTTTTGTAATCTGTCCAGACCCCTCCAACCAGTGACGCCACTCACCCAGGGCCTGCTTGTTAGTGATGTCATAGTTATGTTCAGCTTGGCTCAGCCGGTGGCAGAACAGGCACAGAGGTCCACCCTTCATTCTTAGGGGACCACTGAGACAGGACCGTGCCTAGAGACATCTAACTCAATGATAAACTGTCGCTCAGGATCTGGAATTTAAAGAACAGAAGCAGTGATAAACCGGGCTTTAATATGAAAAACCTTGTGAGCCCAAGTATTCCAAAGAAGCTGCCAGCTTTCAAAACTGGATGGAATAGTCAGTAACAGAATGGCCCTTCTGCCAGAGTCATGGCAGTTGTGTGGCCACCTCATCACCCCACGCTGAGCGACAGGGATGTAGCTACAGGCCAAGGCTACCCCTGAATGATGGATGGCCACCTATCTGGCCACCTCTGTTGTGAGAAGCAGTTTTAGGATGTGTTTGGAGCGATCCACACAGAACGCGTATTTGCGTCTAAAAACACGAGGCGCTGCGCCCAGTAACGGTTTAAAAAAGTGCAGCTGAGAATACGAGATGCACAGTATAGAAAGCTACCAGTTGCCATGCCAACTTGCTACTGCCTGTTAGCGGTCCAGGTAAGAGTCAGACACAAGGTTACAATAACGTGCGAAGTTTACTGAATCAAACAAACAGAGTTAAATCCTCCAGGTGAAATAGGTACTGTAAGGCTGGATGGGAAAAGCCACCCAAAAACCACCCACTGGCCCAACGTAGGAGTCCAGTGGTAATGGCGAAGGTTTCAGCGCGCTCGGTCTTTTCCTGCGCTTATTCTTTACTTTTTATTCCTCAATTTTATCTGACTCCAAAAGATAAAACCTTGTAAAGGTTAAGTTAAGATTCTTAAATTTAGATAAATGTTTTATCATTCTATTCAACTCACTATTATTATTGGACTTGTACACCAATGTTCTCAATGTTGCACAGGGTCCTCGCACCGGCCGTGGGCGGGCCCACGATCACAAACTCGACCGTATAACCAGAGGTTATGGCTAAAGCAATTTAACAATGTAGCTCCCGCTTACTATTGTTAAAAGGTACCCATGTAGCCCCATACAATCGCCTATATAATGCAATTGCATAACAACTTAGTTAAAGTTAAGTAATTTAGATAATCAGAGGTTATGGCTAAAGCAATTTAACAGTGTAGCTCCCGCTTACTATTATTAAAAGGTACCCATGTAGCCCCATACAATCGAACTCTTCTCTGACTAAACAGAGGATACACAAAACTCTTCTCTGACTAAACAGAGGATACACAAAATCCGACTGCATAACAACTTAATTATTTCAATATACTTAACCCTGGTCGTAGTATTGCGGTAACACGGATGCATCATAGTCTACTAAGCCAATAGTTCAGAGTATTTAGAATGGATACAAACATAACAATTTATTAAACAGGTAAACGACAGCAATGATTCAATATCTAATTCAAACAATTTAGTAAAGTGATCAATTCATGTGAAACAGTCAATAATGCAGAGATGAGAGAATTTAGAAATGTTTACCTGACAATCAAAACTACACACAGCAACTGTGCAGGAAATCCGTTTACAGACTCCGACTATAAGAACTACTCACAGCGAATGTGCGGGAGATCCGTTTACAGACTCCGACTATAAGAACTACGCACAGCGAATGTGCGGGAGATCCGTTTACAGACTCCGACTATAAGAACTACACACAGCGAATGTGCGGGAGATCCGTTTACAGACTCCCAGAACCTTTTGCTTGCTTCCCTTAAATACCCAAATCAAAGTATACTTCCTACAAATGGAGATGTAATTTACATTGAAAAGACTCTGAACCTGATCAGGCCCAAATGGCCATTTCCATGAAAGAGCCCAGGAAGGACACACCCACAGCAGTAAGCAGAATATTTCCAAACTTCTTAAACCTTTGTTATGATCTGCTCTACTGTTGTGGGGATAAGACCATTGTGTAAGTCGCACTGAGACATTTCAAATGATATGAGACATGAATATTTAGATACTTTGATCACACAGAATGTGGTATATCTTAAATACAGTTCATTGATGAGTTTTGGGGATCTCTGAGCTGAGGGGAAGTAGATGAAGAGAGGGGGAAAAAGAGACAGATGTGAAGGTATGAGTTCGCAATCAGCATCCTTTGAGGTGTGCTATTTGAGATGGGGATGCAAACTCTGTGGGGAACTCAATATGTTGGAAAGAGTCCTTTGTTCCCCAGGATGTGATGTCCTGTTGGTTTGGACATCTTGGCACCAGTCTTACGGTACATCAGGCTCAAAGGCATAATGACAGGCAGCATATAAATCCAAGAACTGGTAACAAGCATATAAATCCAAGAACGGGTAACAATAAGACAAGCAAAGTGACACGCAAGCAACAACAATACCGGACAAAGACAAACTGCAAACACACGGTATAAATAGAGTCCAAGAAATCGTGAACAGGTGGAGGTGAATCAAGATGGCGGCTGGTGATTGGGAACAGGTGCGGTAAGGTGCAAGGTGTTATGGGAGATGAAGTTCAATAGTCCGGTGAATCAGAACGTGTGAATGGAGTGAAGGAATCCAATGCTGAAGGCAGGGTATTAGGCTCTGTGACACTGCCCAGCTAACAATTTCTTATTTCCAAAACGCTACCTTGTTTGCTACCTAACGTTTTAGTTACGTTTTTGGGTCCTGTAACATTTCGCAAATTTAGTTTTTGGTTCCCAGAATGTTATTTTGTACATTTGTTTTTGGTTATTCAAAAAAGTTTTCTTTATAGAAATAGAATGTTAGTTTTTGGTTCCTAGAATTTTATGGGAGCCAAAAACTAACATTCTATTTCTATAAAGAAAACTTTTTTGAATAACCAAAAACAAACGTACAAAATAACATTCTGGGAACCAAAAACTAACCTTCTGGAAACTAAAAACGAACCTTCCGGGAATGTTCCCCTAACCTATTTTTTCTGGATTATTTGGCAACAGTGCACAAGTATATTTAATTTTGTGTTTTTATCCAAACAAGTTAGACACATTATCCCAAAAAATATAGTGGATTCAGTCAATATATCACATCTAATTCTTCTAATATGATGAAATTTTTCATTACTGGAGTAATTTTCGATTTGAACATCCCAACACAGTTTAATAAAACCGCACTACCTCAGCAGACATTTAGATATATTTAAATAAATGATAAAAATAACAAATTACTTTAACACAGGATTGTAGAGGATTTAAAGCACATATTTATTGATAGAAGAATAAATATTGAATTATTTAAAGGCTAATGTATAGGCTATTTTGTCTTACCAGAAAGTTTTGCAGGCTCTTTTTTATAAAAGCTTCTTGGTTACACCCACAAACGTCTTGTTCTGCTCATTTACACGTGTCAAATCAATAAAAATAACAAAAATACAGTTATCCGTAAATTATTAAGTAAAGAAAGAAAATAAATAAACAGCTAAACTAATGTCAGTGAGTCAGGTAAAGCAAAATGTTAATTTTTAAATGATGCAGGGGGCGGGTCTTTGCAGAGCAGTAAAACAGCGTGCTGCGGAAGAGCATGCACATATCAAACATGCACACCGAAGTAATACAATTTATAAGTATTATATTTTTACTTAGCCCAAACTTAAGTATTTTTGTTTCAGCTATGGGAAGTCGGATTCATCTAGTCATTACAACAAGTTTTTACTCTGATAAAAATATCTAAAGTTATTTAATATATGTTTTGCATTACCAGTTGCAGGGGTGCAACTATCCAGTGTTAGAGGGGTATGCAGCAAAAAATTTTGGCGCCCCCCCCCACTTCTAAATAAATAAGTGTGCCGGACATCATCATGTATGGGTTTGAAATAATAAATGTTTATTTTAAAGTATATCAGACAGCCACTGTAAGCCTACCATAATTATATGGTATATATGTACACATACATATATATATATATATATATATATATATATATATATATGTATATGTATATGTATATGTATATATATATATATATATATGTATATATACATATGTATATATATATATATGTATATATACATATGTATATGTATGTCTGATAGCACAGCTGATCTAACATGAACAGCTAATGGTAAAAAAAAAAAAATCTATTTGTTTCCATGATAAACCAGCCTTATTGCATAAGTAATGTTTTCCAGCTTCTAGTCATTTATTGTGCATGCTACCCTATATTTACCAGTTGTCATTTTACTTTAATAAAATTGAGATATGTTATGCATGGGATTGGTACCAAAGGGTTTAACCAAAACCTAAATGTAGATATCAGCAACATTATTTTGCAGTAAGTTAGTAAACACTTGTCAGTCAACATTAATATTTGGAAGCATCCAAGTTTGGTAGCAAATATATGCATGATTCCACGGTAAACCAGAGATATTAAAGTTGTTTTCCAGATTCTTGTCATTTATTGTACATGCTACCTTATATTTTCAGTTTTCAGCTCAGCAACCTCGGTTTTGCATATTCTAAGCTAGCTACATATTCTGTCTGCTACATTCCCAGTGTCAGCAAACGCTAGCTAGTCTGTTAACATGAATAACGTATTTGCAAGCCTAAAAGCATAGACGCCACATTTTAAATCCTACCTGTTGCCTTTCACCATCCACTTATTTAGCTGCTGTCGATCCCTTGACATGCCATCTCCTTTTCCCTCTTTCTTTTTCTATTTTAGCCCCCGATAGCTTTTTTGCTTTATCCATTTTCGAGTTTCAATTACAACTCACTAACGTTACTGCTGCTCACTCAGCTGCGCCCGCCCACTCGCGATATTACCCTTCTATGTCTAAATTCTATGATGGAATCTTATGAGAGCACCGGCGCCTACTCTAGCCTGTTAGTCCTCTAAAATTTATATAACTTTTTATATATATATATATATATATATATATATATATATATATAACTTTTATATAAATTTATATAACTTTTATTATTTAAAAAAAAAAAAAAATTAACCATCGCTTTGGCGCCCCCCATGGTGCGGCGCCCCTATGCGCCGCATATAGCGCATACCCACTTTTTGCGCCACTGACCAGTTGCACTTGATCTACTAATTCTGACAAATTAATAGATAATGAATGTTATGTGTAAATTCTTGACTATTTTACAAAAACTGTAATCCTGCAAATAAGAAACCCAAAAATTACCAGAAGAGAAAGCACTATCAGCAGGCATGTCAGACACCTGCACTAAAGCAATAAAAACACTTGGATTACGATTGTTGTATTTTCATTTGCTATTAATTATTATAATATTAAAATAATATTAATATTTTAAGATATAAAAGTCAAACTTTTTACTATAAAACATGGTTGCAAAAAAATAACCACAAGGGCGTGTTCTCTAAAAGTTATTTTTAGCTTATTTAAAAAAAAAACACCCTGTAACATTTTGGGAACATTATTTTCTGGTTGCAAAATAATAACCTAAAAATAACCAGCAGGGAACGTTACGTATAGGCTGTTTTTAGGCTATTTAAAAAAACACCCTGTATTGTACAGGTAAGCACAGACTCACTGGGAAACCTTTTGGAGCCACAAAATTAATTTAGGAGAGTAACACATTGGGCATTAGGGGTTGGGTAGTGCTGCTGATTAATGTGAGCACTCACTATCCATCCACACGCAGGCAATGTTGGAGAAGTGCTTTTTCTATGCCGCACTCACCTCCGTAAGGGCAGTGTCCTGACGATCTGTGCTACCTTCTCAGATTGTGCTACCTACCATACAAAAACATAAAACTAACCTCTCCCCAAACCCTAACCTTAACACACATGCTGCGTTAGTTATGTTTCAAAAGGGTGAAGCCAACAGGGTCATGGTATCCTGGGAGAACGAGGAAGAGTGGCCATAGAGGTATTTAAAAATCTAAAAATTTGCTTTTAGAATTATGTATTTGGCCCATGCTTTGAATAAGCAAGTTACAATGCATTAAAGGTATGCCTTTTATTAGTGTGTGTTCCTTGTAATCTAAGTAATTGTCTTTGCACGGCTAATGCAAGACATTACAAATTGAGGTACAGGAGTCTTATTATGGGAAATGTTTCTGTGGCATTTACTTTTGCATGTAGGGGCACATATTACAAATTCAGATTCTAAACAATATGCTGGACTACCAACAGGCCACAGTCCTTCTGTTAGGGTGCGAGAATGTTTATATGTGCAAGATGTGTGACTTTATGTATGATTGTGTTTTCGGCTGTCTGTATTCAGGAATAGCACAGGAAAGGCAGCTTTTGGGCAGTGTGTGGGAGGTGACTGTTCATCGAGAGAAGTCTGTTGCGGTCAGCAGTAAATTTACCAACTAGCTGTTGCAGACCTCCACCACACAAATCATTCCCAGGAACTCCCCTCAGCGTTTGGCACAGCTGCCTGTTTACTTTAGGATTAGTTCTCAGTCTCAAGAATACTTAGTTTTCTGTCTTTATACTCAAGACATCTAAACTTTAGTTTTTATGTAAATCTAGGATACTAAAAGGTTTTGTGAAACCACAAACTTTGTGTATGTAAAACAAACCTTTTGTCATTTAAATAAATAAAAAATGTTGTTTTATGAGAATGCAAAACATTATTTTAATGCTTCTACTGTATCGAAGCATTGGAATTCATGTACAAATTTCAATACATATTGTTGTGCTGATTACATGTACCCATGCTGATGCTGATTTACATAACATTTAACTTAAATAAACATAAGCTAAAACTTAATAATGGATAGGCATAAACTAGTGTTGCGTGGGTATAGTGTTTATTATCTTATTTTAAAGAGCTTCTAAAATACATGAAAACTCCCATATGACACCATTGAACATATGAAAATATATTCTGTGGAATAATTAAAACAAACACAAGCAACAGCAGACCACAAAAATGTTTGTTTTACTGTGCAAGTGAATTTGGTAAAATGACTGTTTCAATGCTACTTTTAAAAATGACTAATGTACTAATTTTTAAAATGTATTTTAAAAATACCAAAATGTACTAAATACTAAAAATTACTAATGTACTGTCTTAAACCTAATGGCCATGACTACCCTAAGCCAAAACTTTCCCATCATTCCTACGTCTTTTCAATAAAGGGTCATGTCCTCTGACTCTTAAGTTGAAGCATAAGCTTCCTGGAAGCTGCATGTGGCCTGGTTTATCCCCACCAACGCTTAGCCATGACTGGGCCTCTTCAAAGGTAATTACAGCATTATATACAGACACTGGGGGCTTGAATGGGTTCTGCTTTCTCTAAAGAGGAAGAACACTTACATGGTCACAGTCTGGGTGACACCCATTGTGTTTACATGGGCAGACAGGGTTCAAAGTGCCAAAAATTACAGCCACATACTGTTGATGTTTTAATGAAGGTCAAGGAAGTGTTTTCAAGCATAGTGGTCTGTCTATGTGTTTACATAATTTTGGTAACAAGACTTTTTCTGTTCTGTTTTTTTCTAAAACATCACTATAACAAATTGTTGTTTTCTAGACCTGTAGTTCTATGATCTTAGGAAGGATAGCATAAGTGATGAATATATCTTCTGGTTTGGTTGACTGATATAGTGGCAGGGTACAAACAAGTGAATATAGTAACAGAATTAGTATAATAACAGTATTTTTTTTAATCGATCACCAAACATAATGTTTGGTATTACAATGTCAGGCTTTTTACCCATAATACAACCGAGCTTAGAGTGAGAGAGCCACTAATGAGGACACTAATATTAGACAGCAAGATAATTGACACTGAACAGGCCAAAGGCAAGTGAGCTAATGCCATTAGCGAAACCACTGATGGCTGGGAGGCCTAAAACAAGGGCATCACTGCCAAGAAGGTCGGGAGTGGCATGTATCCCTGTCACAGCCATGTAAGTAGCATAGATGATTTTAATGCCCCCATTATGGCCACATTCTCATCTGTGACTTTCAAGCCACCTGTTATGGCCATAGAGGCCACATCTATGCCTCTCATGACCACTTCCATGGCCATGGAAAACGGTTCCCTGAATATTTAGACTAATGTCTCAATGCAAATTTTATGTGAACATAGAAATACAATAGAATGTGTTGCCAAAAAAAACCCTGATAATTCTCTAAGTAAAATTGAACATCTCTGAGTAAAATATCACGTTATCATCTTGTAATTAGAAAGGCATGAGACTTATTTTAGTCTCTGTTGCCCCCCAAAAATTGTATAATTGTTACCACTGTTACCTTTATTTAGCATGTTTACAAATGTACATCCATGTTTCCATAGTTCTAAATCGGTTATTATTATGTATGTGGTACTTTCATGTTAGCTTGCTCAGTGCTCACTTTGTTTTGTGAAACAATGTCAATTATTTATTTATATTTATTTTAATTGTGTGTATTTTTCCTGATTCATAGTATTTGGGGTACTGTTCATCATATTTGCCTGTACATGTATTTATGCTTGTTTTAACAGTTCTATGGACTGCAATTTTAAATACATGTCTTTAAAATGATAAATATGCACACTGCGATTTTCAGCTCAAAAAAAGCAACGCTCTGTATACAAAGTACTTGTTTATGCTTATTTTTAAACATTTAACTCAGCAGTAAACCTGTTTGATCTATATGTTACTACTTTTTCACATAAAGCCAAAGAGCTTTTATGAAGTAAATATTTGTGACTAATTAGCAATATTCTAATAAAACTTATTAATATGCTTTCAGAGTGCTAGAATTGCTGACTGCTTTACATTTAGTTAAAAAATCACCTCAAGTCAAGTCTATTTGTATAATAATTTAACATTATTATAGTCTGTATAGCTCTCTGTCAGCTCAATCAGCTTTTCTTCCTGTGGTTTTCTAAGTTTGGTTCAGTACTCTCTAGTGAAATTGGAGGCTAAATGGCTGGTCTGCTGCCTTCTAAGCAAAACTCTTTGTCATTGTCCATTAGCACCACCTATCTTTAAGTGGTGAAATAGCTAAGGACGATTAATCGTTTCACTTTGATGTAAAGCTCAGTTTATCAGCCACTCGCTTCGCTTTCTCGCATTGCGTTCGATGTGAGTAGAAAGTAGGTTAAAGAAAAAGTTTATAGAATAAGAGTGAGAGTATTCTTTGTAAAGAATAAGTAATATGTTCAGAGATGTATAAGGATCACTTACATTCTAAACTCCTATACAAATGTGTTACAGTTTACCAGTAAATGGGTCAAAAACAAACACCACGGCACCAATATTTATTATTTGAGAACATAGATTAATTGATACATCAGGAGAGAAAAGCAGTTTTATGCAGTGTGAAAAACTGAATGTATTGCTCAGTTGTTCCCTCCCCAGACCTTGTAAAGTCCCTTAAACAGACATTTTACAGGCTTCACGTCTCTGACAGGAAATGGAAAAAGTATGTCAGAAACCCCTGCCATGTTTGTAATTTAAAATAGCCACTTCCCAAGACAAGTATAGCATCAAATAAAAGAAACAATCCTAATAAAAAAAAACGAAAAAGCCAAAGATTCCTATACTTAAAACAGTAAAGCTGTTTTCAAGAGCACGTCAAAACATCTTCATAATCATGTCATCTTTAAAGAGGAGTGCTCCTAAAACACAATATGTTATATTCAATTCAGTTCAATTCAGTTTTATTTATATAGTGCTTTCCACAATTTTCATTGTTGCAAAGCAGCTTTACATACACTATAATTAAAAAGAAATAATGATAATAATAAGTAACAGAAATAAAATACATTATGTGTGTAGGATTGGAAATAAACAGGAATTTATTTCTGTGTCACAACCCCCATTTCTTTGCCAAAAGGTACCATTTGCATTCCTAAGCTCACAGCTGTGCTGATAGTGATCTGTGGCTATTGACCTCAAATGTTTATACAGTACAGCGAGTACCTTTAGGTGGTCTTCTGATTGGTCAGTTTGAATGTATCAGGTTGGGTTTAGTCACATGGTCAAAGAAAGGATCAAATGGAAATGTAAGAAATGCTCTGGATCATTTCTCTATTCTTTTCCTGGGGACTGTTCTCCTTGAGCTCTGCTCTTGGATTCTGTCCTGACTTTATGCTTTCCCTCTTTACTTGAGCTCTGAGGTTCAGGTCACTAGGCCAAACTTCCAAATTCATCTCTTTCTTTTCTTACACTTTCCCTTCTTTATCTTCTTTTCTCTTTTACTCAGGTAATATCTCATACATTTTAGACACAGTTAATTGTACTTGTACTAATTAACTATTTTCAATTGTAAACTTAAGTCAGAAACTAGTTCGGATTTAATGTTAATTTCTAGACGCTACCTATAGCAATTCAGCAAAGCTCTCCCACATATTTAGCTATATTATTTAATAACTGCTCGTATTTCCGTCATTGGTATAAGTAGCAGAAGGGTGGTAATTTACAAGGAACATGTGGTATTAAAATGCATTGTAATACATGGTATCATTGCAAGTTGACGTCTATGCAGTGTACTGTAAAGCCATGCCAGCAGAGGGAGCCCTTGCCTAAGTGCTGACCGTTTACAGTCCCTCTGCTGTTTCTATGGACACTTCCTGTTTGGCAGTCATATTAACCTGGCCATGCCAAACACTCCTTGCGAAGTATTGCCTGCCTTACCGAGTTGCCTTCCTGTTCCCTGGGCCTGGATATGTCCCGAAGGTACCCACAAAGGCACCTAGACCCATTGTCCTACATGCTTTCTATCCTCCCCCTTTACAGATTTGGACCAGGAGAAGCAGAACCTGCTTTGCCCAGTGCAGGTGCTGGAGGCCTATGTCCACAGGACCACTCAGTAGGCGAAATCTGAGCAACGGTTTTTATGCTTCTCCTCAATCAAGAAAGGTCATCCAGCCTAAGCAGACTCTCAGCTAATGGATAGTCAAAGCTATCTTACTCGCCTATAATGTCTCTGCTCAGCCGTGCCCCACTAGCTGTCAGAGCACATTCAACCAGAAGTATGGCGGCCTCCAAGGCTCTGTGGTCAAGAACCTCTATTCAGGATGTGTGATGAGGTGGGGTGGTCTTCACTGCTTTGTCAGATTCTATAACCTGGATCTGAGCCCTACACCCTGCTCCTGGGTGCTCTTGTCTAGTGTGCCCTCGAAAGGGAACATCTCAGGTTACGCATGTAACCATGGTTCCCTGAGAAGGGAACGAGACCCTGCATCCCCTTGCCATACTCCCTTGATCCCTGTGAATGCCAGCTTCTGCCCCTTTAAACAGGAGATTATTTATGTTTCCTGGTCCTGATGTCATCACGTACGTGATGCCACCTCCCGCTATTGGACTGATTACACACATGTGCTTCAGACGCAGTCACGCAAAGGCGTTCCCATAGTGTTGCCAAGATGCTTAATATTTACAAGATTTATATCTACAGTAAATAATATCACTGTTAGTGGTTCAGGGTAATGTACATTATTACAATGTGCAGAGTAGCAACACAATATGAGGTAACATAGTCATGGTTAATAATTGTAATATTACTGACAGTAGTTTACTTACAATAGCTATAATGTGCAGAGTATTAGCTCGATGTTAGACCTCACCATAACAGTAAGATTAAAGTTACTGGCTAAAGTTATTAGCAGTCTTAAAGTGTGCTGTGTATCATTGCGATATTACTCTGTTTGTAATGTTTAGTGTTACTGTTACTGGTTTATAGTGTGCAGAGTATCAATGCAATATCAGTCATCACAGTTAGTAATATTAGTGTTACTGATGCCGGTTAATTTACAATATTATAATTCAATTCAATTCAATTTTATTTGTATAGCGCTTTTCACAAAGGTCATTGTATCAAAGCAGCTTTACATGTAATGACAGATAGCAGTCAGTGGTCAGGGATTCAAAAAAACTCTTTAAGAGAGAAAAAAAACCCTGACATGACGTGTTATAGTTGCAATCCTTAGCATGTGCAATCCGTAATAAAGGACACAATTTGCCATTGATTGCATCTATAACTCACTATGCAGTTTACAGGATACAGAAACAGACATTGTAGGATACAGAAAATCACTTTAGAGAGTGAATAAAATGTTATATGTTAAGTATATGTGGTAGATTTGATTTTAATTTAACAGGTGCAGGAGGTTGTCCTGGGTAGTCGTCATTTAGCAGCACCAGGATGGACATCAGGTGGGGCAGTGTTGTGCCAGCTGGAACTCATTCCTCGGGATACCTCGGAGAAAGGGAGAGGGGGATAGAGAGAGAGGGGAGAGAGAAGGAGAGAGGAGGAGAGATAGAGAGGGGGACAAAACAGAATAGCATTAGCGTAGCAGCCGTTCCTATGTAGATGTAAGCAGTTATATGTGATAACACATGCAGTATGTAGTATGTGTGTGTGCCGGTTCCAGTTGAGTTAACTATTATGGCCTTAGAGAGTTGGATCTGAGATTATGTGAATGCTGAGGCTAAAGAGATAAGTCTTTAATTTACTTTTAAACAGTTCGAGTGTGTCTGAGTCCCAGGACTTTACTGGGAAGGTCATTCCATAGTTTTGGTGCTAAGTAGGAGAAGTATCTTCCACCTTTAGATTTTTGATATTCTTGGAACTATTAACAGCCCACCATTTTGTGAAGCATAATGCCAGCGATGGATTGTATGCTGATAGTAGTTCATGGAGGTATAACGGTGCTAAGCCATTTAGGGCTTTGTATGTAATTAACAGAATTTTGAAATGTATGCGATACTTTACAGGTAGCCAGTGCAGTGTTGCTAGGAGTGGACTTATGTGGTCATACTTTTTTGATCTAGTGAGAACTCTAGCAGTTGCATTTTGAACCAGCTGAAGCTTATTTATTTGCTTTGCATGACACCCCCCAGTAATGAATTACAGTAGTCAATTCTGGAGGTCATAAATGCGTGGATTAGCTTCTCTATATCCGAGACAGACAGCATGTGTGCAAAACAACCATTCCATAAGGAAAGTTATGCAGAATTTAATCCTATAAATGTTAAAAGTAGAGAGAAGGTATTTACAATACATGTGTATAGTATATCTTTGAAATATTTCTAAGGTGATTATAATGTGTATTCACATAATATTGTGTAACATAGCGGGACATAAAGACAAAGAGGCAGCGGATCCAAACACAGCTTAGTGGAATATCAGTAAATTCAACAAGGAACAAAGAACAAAAGCAGGAACACAAAACACCAATGACTGACCAACTAGGACTGCAACAAAGGGGTATTATTACGGGATAATGAGCAAGGCTGACAAGACACAGGTGCAAATGATGAAATAATGATGAGTCCAGGCAGGGGGTTATGGGAAATAGAGTTCAATGGTGAAACAGTCCAAAGGAGGGAGCAGGGACAAGACGGGGACCGGGGAGACACAGACAAGGATCATTACATATTATCAGTACTGGGAACTTAAATTTGCAATAATACCATGCATGTAAACATGCAGTAAGGATGTATATGTTATAGTTAGATGCACAAGTCAGGCGTTTGGAAGGTAGGTCTAAATCTACCTCTGTATTTTCTCCAATCCTGCACAACCCAGATTTCTAACCAGGAATTGTGGATGCTGGCTTTAGGCTCTGGTGTGACAAGGGCATTATTAGGTTTCAAGAATTGTTTGATGATAATAATTTAAACCTGTTAACTGTCACCATTTCTCAGGAGGAACACCCATGTTATTTCCCTATTCACTTTTACCTTTCATAGTTAATTTTTGTCTAATCATGACAAACTGTAAAATGATGGAAAGGTAAGAGACTCGAGATGAAATAATTGACATATTTTCATAAAAATAAACTACAAATTATGAAATAATCTACAAATATAATTCTACAAATTAGGTATTTTATTCAAAAGAGTGCAACTTTAAATGATAATTTAGAACAATCTCCAGTTGAGAGATTGCTTTTTAAAATAACTGAAAGGATGTCAATTAGTCTTTATTATAACGCTCTATGCCTTACGAATGGATTGGCTACAAGTACTATTCGGGAAGAATGGGAAAGAGTACTGTTAATTCCTACTGATGAAGAAATTTGGGATGAAGTTTGGGAATATGCTAAGAAAATATCTCTCTGTAATCGTGCTAAAGCCATTTAACTTAAGATACTGCACAGGTTACATATATTGCTACAGGTGAAGGTAAAGTGATGAATGGAGATGGTGCAGGTTCACTGGCAAGTTAAAATCCACAGGTAATTACCCACGGGCCAGCTTCACCCACAGGCCAGTAACAGGAAAATGGCAACCACAGATATAGGGAACCTGTTTAAATGATCAGGATAAGGTAACACATACACAATCACATCAACAAGAACTGACAGAGAACAAAGGCATGAGGTTTATAAAGAGTCCAGGTGATGGAGAACAGGTGCGGTGGTAATCAAAGATGGCGGGCAAGTGTGACAGTGATCAAAATGGCTGATGGAGGTGCAAAGGATGATGGGAAATGGAGTTCAACAAGAGGTACTGGTGAAACTGTGACATATATCCCCCAATCATAGACATACCTTTAACAATTCCCTTTCTCCATTTTGTCTTAAATGTAAGACAGTAATCAGTACTTTGACTGATTGTTTATGGTCATGCCATTTGATACAGAATTATTGGTGTAACATACTTTGTGAAATGCAAAAGATCTTAGTTTTGGATTTAGATTTGAATCCTTCATCATTGTTATTAGGATTGCCTAACAGTGAGTTAACTTGCGGTGCTAACAGAAGGCTTTTTAATATTATGACCTTTGCAGCAAGAAAAAATATCCTTTTGCAGTGGTCTTCTGATAAAGTTCCTTCTGTATGGGGCTGGAAAAGGGTGGTAATGGAGTTATTTTTTATGGAGTTATTATTTTTACAAAGTATGGGAGCCATTTGTAAATTATTTAGACCCTGCAATTGCTAATATTATGCTGTCTGGATTTTGGTGATAAAAGAACTCTTGTACACTTACCACTTAATGTCAGTATGTTGAAACTGAAATTGGAATTTGTATGTAAAAAAGTAGTTTTTTTCTTGCTCTGCTTTACTTTTCATTTATATTTTTATAAAATATAAAAAACAATAATATATATATTAAAAAAGTAGAATGTTTATGTTTAAGAAGTATACACCATAGTAAGTCTCCCACTGAGCAACAGTGGCAAGGATACAAAATAATTATAATAATTATAATCTATAGTGTCACGCTGAGAAGAGGCAGTAGATCCAAATGCAGTAGGTATTTAAAATCCAAAACAGGGAAACAAGAAACCAGAAACACCAGAACACAGGAATATCCACATACAATCAACGACTGACCAAAAGACACAAGAAACATTAGGGCTATATAAAAAGAGGATAACAGGACATGGGTGTAGTAGACAATGAAACAATGATGAGTCCGGGCAAAGGCTTATGTGAAATGCAGTACTAATGGTGGCAAGACTCCAAATATAAGGGAGCAGAACAGGACAGAGACACAAAGACACAGACATGATCATAACAGAACCCTTCCCCCTTAAGGAACGACTTCCAGACGCAAATGCAGTGTTTAATAAAATATAAAACAAACCAAAACACAGGAACCAAAACATGGGAACCAGACCGAGAAACATCCAACATCAAACAACGACTGCCAAACATGGAGTGAAACACAAGGAGTATAAATACACAGGGTTGACAATCAGGGGTAACAAGACACAGATGAAGGCAATGTGGATAATGAATCCAGGCAATGGGGTTATGGGAAATGTAGTGAGAATGACTATGAGTCATTGACAAGAGCCAGGGCGGCGCAGGCAGGGCTGAAAGCCTGGGCCATTGTGACCGTGGCAGGTAACTCAGTGATGGCCATCTTGACCATGGCAGGGAACTCATGGACGACCATCTTGACCATGGCAGGGAACTCAGGGTCTGCAGTGGGTTCTGGAGCAGTCTCAGGGACTGGAGTGGGCAGGAACCAAAACACGGCAAACACAGGAACCAAAACATGGGAACGAGAAACAAAAACATCCAACATCAAACAACGACAGACAAACATGGAGTGAAACACAAGGGATATAAATACACGAGTTGGAAAAACATAAGACATACAAGACATCATAACACATATGAAGGCAATGTGTATAATGAGTCAAGGCAAGGGGTTATGGAAAATGTAGTGAGAATGACTATGAGTCCAGATACAAGGGAGCAGGGACAAGACAGGGACTAGGGAGACACAGACAGAGAACCAGACAACTGAATGTGTCACGCAGCTGCGGTAGCAAATAAGAGCTAATTTTATTCTTTATTTATAATGTAGATTTGTAGTATTAAACTATATAAAGTAAAATATATATATATTCAAAAAAGTTTGAACATATCAGCCCGGTACTGTCAACACTCCACTGGTTACCCATTACGCAACGTATTAACTTTAAGATCTTACTGACTACTTATAAGGCTCTACATGGTTTAGCTCCTCAGTACCTGAGTAAGCTCCTAATACATTACAGTCCCTCATGTCCATTACGTTCTCAGGACTCTGGAATTTCTAAATCAAGTGGTGGTGGTAGATCATTCTGTATATATATATACAGCGGGGAAAATAAGTATTTGACACATTTTTATCAGTAAGCGGATTTCTAAGTGGGCTACTGACACAAAATTTCCACCAGATGTAGCCATCAAGCCAAATATTGAATTCATACAAAGAAATCAGAACATTTAAGTATACAAGTTGAGTCATAATAAATAAAGTGAAATGACACAGGGAATAAGTATTGAACACACTTTATTTAATACTTTGTAGAAAAGCCTTTGTTGGTGATTACAGCTTCTAGACGCCTCTTGTATGGAGAGACCAGTCGTCTGCATTGCTCAGGAGTGATTCTGGCCCATTCTTCCACACAAATGGTCTTTAAATCTTGAAGGTTCCTTGGGCCTCTTTTATGAAGTTTGATCTTCAGTTCTCTCCACAAATTTCCTAGGGGATTTAGGTCAGGTGATTGACTGGGCCATTCAAGCAACTTGATTTTCTTTTTTGAAACCACTTCATTGTTTCCTTGGCCTTGTGTTTGGGATCATTGTCTTGCTGAAATGTCCACCCTCTTTTCATTTTCAGCTTTCTGGTAGATGGCAGCAGATTTTTATCCAGAATGTCCTGGTACATTTTTCCATTCATCCTGCCTTCAATAATATGAAGTCTGCCAGTAGCCCTTGCTGAAATATACATACATACATACATACATTTCCCTGCTTGTTATTCTGTTTATTCTGCTGTAAAGCTGCTTTGAAACAGTGCTACATTGTTAAAGCGCTATACAAATAAACTTGAATATGATATAAAACACTGCTTTCTGACGCTTTCAAAAAATATGATTCAGGGAGTGTGCTCTGATTATCCTAACTGTTTATAATAAAACAAAACACTTTATTATAAAGTATAAATCGTTTATACAATAGGAAATATATAAACAAATAATTTAGTCAAAAGCACAATTAAGGCAGTAAGTTAAATAAAATATAAAGTTAATACAATTTAACTTTTTTCTTAGTCAAAACGATTTGCTCAGGAACAAATAATACACTTATGATACCAAAGATTGCCTGTTATATATGCCCGAAATGAATTATATCCAATGTTTACTCAATACAGAGATATCACAGCCAGCTGTGATTTTTAGCAAGACTTGCCAAGGTAAGACTGTACTGGGCGGGTAACATGAACGTTGAAAGTCCGCTGATTGCCTGGAGCTCACGTCTCCGAAAACATTAGATCAAACTGGAAGAAAACGGTGGAAGGAAATTTGAGCTTTAGATGGGCCCTTGCCATAGTATGAAAAATCTTTATTTGAAAAGATTTTTTCAAAAGACCTTACCGTGGTGGAGGGGTTTGAGTGCCTGAATGATCCTAGGAGCTATGTTGTCAGGGGCTATATGCCCCTGGTAGGGTCTCCCAAGGCAAACAGGTCCTAGGTGACAAGCCAGACAAAGAGCGGTCCATTCCCCCTTATGAGAAGAAAAAATAAAGAGGTCGTGACGTCGCCCGGTATGGCGCAGCCGGGGCCCCACCCTGGAGCCAGGCCTGGGGTTGGGGCTCGTATGCGAGCGCCTGGTGGCCGGGCCCAGCCCGAAGGAGTGACGTGGGGCCGACCTCCCATGGGCCCACCACCTGCGGGAGGGACCGTAAGGGGCCGGTGCATTGTGGTTTGGGTGGCGGTCGAAGGCGGGGACCTCGGCGACACAATCTTCGGACGCAGAACCTGACTCTAGGGACATGGAATGTCACCTCGTGAACAGGTGAACAGAATAACAAGCAGGGAAATATAAAAGCTAATTTAATAACTAATATCTAATATCAGCACTTTGGGACTTTGGGAGGGAAAGGAGCCTGAGTTAGTGCGGGAGGTTGAGAGGTACCGACTAGAGATAGTCGGGCTCGCCTCCATGCACAGTTTGGGCTCTGGAACCCAACTCCTCGAAAGGGGTTGGACTCTCCACTACTCTGGAGTTGCCTGCGGTGAGAGGCGGCGGGCTGGCGTGGGATTGCTCATAGCCCCGCAGCTTAGCCGCCATGTGTTGGAGTTCACCCCGGTGAATGAGAGAGTCGTTTCCCTGCACCTCTGGGTGGGGGATAGGTCTCTCACTGTCATTTGTGCCTACGGGCCGAATGGCAGCACAGAGTACCCGGCCTTCTTGGAGTCTCATGGAGGGGTGCTGGAAAGTGCTCAGACTGGGGACTCCGTTGTTCTGCTGGGGGACTTCAACGCCCACGTGGGCAATGACCGTGACACCTGGAGAGGCGTGATTGGGAGGAACGGCCCCCCTGACCTGAACCCGAGTGGTGTTCTGTTGTTGGACTTCTGTGCTAGTCACGGTTTGTTGATAAGGAACCGTGTTCGAGCATAAGGGCGTCCATCAGCACACGTGGCACCAGGGCACCCTAGGGCAGAGGTCGATGATCGACTTTGTGGTTGTTTCATCTGGCCTCCGGCCGTATGTCTTGGACACCCGGGTGAAGAGAGGGGCGGAGCTGTCAACTGATCACTACCTGGTGGTGAGTTGGATCCGTTGGCGGGGGAGGAAGCTGGATAGACTCGGCAGGCCCAAACGCTCTGTGAGGGTCTGTTGGGAACGTTTGTCAGAGCCCCCTGTCAGAGGGGTCTTCAACTCCCACCTCCGGCAGAGCTTTGAACGGATCCCGAGGGAGGTTGGGGACACTGAGTCCGAGTGGACTATGTTCTCCGCCTCCATTGTCAATGCGGCCGCTCGGAGTTGTGGCTGTAAGGTCTCTGGTGCCTGTCGTGGCGGCAACCCCCGAACCCGGTGGTGGACACCGGAAGTAAGTGATGCTGTCAAGCTGAAGAAGGAGTCCTATCGAGCCTGGCTGGCTTGCGGGACTCCTGAGGCAGCTGATGGGTACCAGCAGGCCAAGCGGATTGCGGCACGGGTGGTTGTGGAGGCAAAAACTCTGGTCTGGGAGGAGTTCAGTGAGGCCATGGAGAAGGACTATCGGTCGGCCTTGAAGAGGTTCTGGCAAACCGTCCGGCGCCTCAGGAGGGGAAGCAGTGCCCTACCAACACTGTATATAGTGGAGATGGGAATCTGCTGACTTCGACTGGGGATATTGTCGGGCGGTGGAAGGAATACTTCGAGGATCTCCTCAACTTCAACTTCACCTCAACTGCCAATGCGCCCTCCACGGAGGAGGCAGAGGCCGGGGGCTCAGAGGTGGGCTCAGACATCACCCGGGCTGAAGGCTGAGGTAGTTAAGAAGCTCCTCGGTGGCAAGGCACCGGGGGTGGACGAAATCCGCCCTGAGTACCTCAAGTCTCTGGATGAAGTAGGGCTGTCTTGGCTGACACGTCTCTGCAACATCGCGTGGAGGTTGGGGACAGTGCCTCTGGACTGGCAGACCGGGGTGGTGGTCCCTCTCTATAAGAAGGGGGACCAGAGGGTGTGTTCCAACTACAGGGGATCACACTCCTCAGCCTCCCCGGGAAAGTCTATGCCAGGGTACTGGAGGGTCCTCCTGGATCCGGGGTTCGACTATCGGACGTATATCCATATCCTCCTATCCATCCGATAGTCGAACCCCGGATCCAGGAGGAACAATGCGGCTTTCATCCTGGCTGTGGAACACTGGACCAGCTCTATACCCTCTCTAGGATACTGGAGGGTTTTTGGGAGTTTGCTCAACCAGTCCACACGTGCTTTGTGGATTTGGAGAAGGCATTCGACCGTGTCACTCACGGTGTTCTGTGGGGGGTGCTCTGGGAGTATGGGGTCCGAGGCCCTTTGCTAGGGGCTGTCCGGTCCTTGTATGACCAGAGCAGGAGCTTGGTTCGCATTGCCGGCAATAAGTCAGACTTGTTCCCAGTGCGTGTTGGACTCCGGCAGGGCTGCCCTTTGTCACCGGTCCTGTTCACTATCTTTATGGACAGCATTTCTAGGCACAGCCAGGGACCGGAGGGGGTCCGGTTTGGGGACCACAGGATCTCATCTCTGCTTTTTGCGGATGATGTTGTCCAGTTGGCCCCATCAGGCCAGGACCTACAGCGGGCACTGGGGTGATTTGCAGCTGAGTGTGAAGCGGCTGGGATGGGAATCAGCACCTCCAAGTCTGAGGCCATGGTTCTCAGTCGGAAAAGGGTGGCTTGTCCCCTCCAGCTCGGTGGGGAGTTCCTGCCACAGGTGGAGGAGTTTAAGTATATTGGGGTCTTGTTCACGAGTGAGGGAAGGATGGAGCGAGAGATTTACTGGTCGATCTACGTTCCTACTCTCACCTATGGTCATGGGCTTTGGGTCATAACCGAAAGGATGAGATCCCGGATACAGGCGGCCGAAATGAGTTTCCTCCGCCGGGTGGCCGGGCGCTCCCATAGAGATAGGGTGAGGAGCTCGGTCACTCGGGGGGAGCTCAGAGTAGATCCGCTGCTCCTCCACATCGAGAGAGGCCAGCTGAGGTGGCCTCCCAGGGGCGGTGTTCCGGGCATGTCCCACCGGGAGGAGGCCCCGGGGAAGACCTAGAACACGCTGGAGGGACTATGTCTCTCGGCTGGCCTGGGAACGCCTCAGTATTCCCCCGGAAAAGCTGGAGTAAGTGTCTGGGGAGAGAGAAGTCTGGGCATCCCTACTTAGACTGCTGCCCCCGCGACCCAGCCCCGGATAAGCGGAAGAAGATGGGTGGATGGATGGATGGGTTTACTTTGAGTAGATGACAGGAACAGCGAACAACAAACATCCAATAGAAAACAGACAACAGGAAATCCAACAGGCACGGGAGACAGATGCATTCAATGGGAACAAAACCAGGTAAACAAAAGGTCAGACTGAACAGGGTCTGAGCTAGGGATTACACTCCATACAACAACGAGAACTGACAAACACTAGGAGAAGACACAGTCCATATAAAGAGTCTGGGTGATAGGAAACAGGTGAGTTCAACAATGATGATAATGACCGGTGGTAGGTGAAGGTAATCCAAGATGTAGGGCGGTGCAAAGGAAGATGGGAAATGGAGTCCATGGGGAGGTGCAGAGTGAAACCGTGACAGTGCCAAGGTTGTTGTATATCCCCTTTTTTTTCTTTTAGTAGTAGAGGTGGTTTCTTTCCATTAAAATTAGAAATCTTCAAACATTCAAGGGATTACTATCTATGGTAAAGAAATTAGATTATCTCAATTTGTGGATGATACTGTTCTTTTTTTGAGAGATAAAGAACAACTGCCCACAGTAAATGCTTTTTCTGGTGCTTCTGGATTAATGTTAAATGTAACATAATATGAAATAGTGTGTCTTTATGATTCAAAAGAAAATAGTTTGTGCAATATCCCCAAAAAAACATAAAATAAAATATTTAGGAATAAATATTACAAATAATATAACAAAGAGGCAAGAGTTATTTTTTTTCCCTAAGCTAAAAAGGCTCAAAATTGTAACGAGCTCTCCTCCGCCGCCAGCCACACCCCCAGCATCAGCATCTTCACCTAAATTCTCACTCCCCAAACTCTTGAACTCCATTACCCATCATCCATTGCACCATTGTCACCCGCCATCTTTCAGCTTCACGTGTTCCTCATTACCTAGACTATTATTTATACCCCACGTTTGGCACTCACCTTTGTCTAGTCTACTTGTTTGTTTGTTCATACTAGGTCTGACCTCTTGCTGAAGCTTATTTATTTGCTTTGCATGGCACCCCCCCAGTAATGAATTACAGTAGTCAATTCTTGAGGTCATAAATGCGTGGATTAGCTTCTCTACATCCGAGACAGACAGTATGTGGCGAATCTTTGAAATGTTTCTAAGGTGGAAAAAAGCAGTACGACACACATTAGAAATGTGACCATCGAAAGACAGGTTCTTATCTAGAATCACGCCTAGGTTCTTGACTGCAGAAGATGGGACAATGGTGCAGCCTTCAATGGAGATATTGTGGACTATCATGTCGTGTGTGGAGCTATTAGGTTCAATAACCAAAACCTCTGTCTTATTGGGGTTAAGTTGAAGGAAGTTGTTTGCCATCCATTTTCTAATATCGTTGATACAGTCTATTAGCCTAGAAAAACAATGGGTTTTGTCAGGTTCTGAGGAAATATAAAGCTGGGTATCATCGGCGTAACAGTGGAAGTTGATGTCATGTTTCTTAATAATATCTCCGAGGAGAAGCATATATAATGCGAAGACAATAGGACCAAGAACTGATCCCTGTGGCACGCCGTATTGTAAGTGGTAGCGATCGTTTAAATAAGACTTAAACCAGGCTAGCGCTTGACCACTAATGCCAACAAGGTTTTCTAGTCTATCGAGTAGAATTGTATGATCTATTGTATCAAAAGCTGCACTGAGGTCGAGTAATATGAGAAGAGACGATTCACTGCGATCCGATGCTAAAAGGAGGTCATTTGTTACTCTGAGCATGGCTGTTTCTGTGCTGTGGTGGGGCCTAAATCCTGATTGAAATTTTTCATAAATGCAATTTTTTGCTAGGAATGTCTGTAGTTGGTTAGACACAACCTTTTTCAGTATTTTTGATAAAAAGGGGAGATTTGAAATTGGTCTAAAATTAGTTAGGTCTCCCTGGTCGAGATTAGGTTTTTTTATGAGAGGCCTAATAACTGCCATTTTGAAGGCTGCTGGGACATAGCCTAATTCTAATGATGAGTTAATAATATTGAGCACTGGTTCCGATACTGCAGGAAAAACTTCTTTTAGTAATTTTGTGGGGACGGGATCTAATATACAGGATGATGATTTTGATGAAATTATAATTTTTGAGAGCTCATCCATTGTAATAGCAGTAAATGATTCAAGTTGTACTAGTGGCTGCATGCGGAATGGGATACTATCAGATATAGAAGTGGCTAGCTGTGTAGATGCAATATTTTCTCTAATCTGCTCGATTTTATTTGCAAAGAATTTCATTACTATCCTGCTGTAGTTCAGCATCTTTTTCTGTTAATGATTTGTTTTTAGTCAGTGTTGTGACTGTATTAAAAAGAAATCGCGGGTTATTTTGATTTTCTGCGATCAACTTGCTAAGATATGAAGATTTGGCGGTTTTTAGAGCCTGTTTGTACTCTTTCCATGCATCACGCCATACTTCTAGGTTCGTAATCCTCCATCTACATTCCATTTTCCTAGCTGCCTTTTTTAGGGCTGAGGTGTGGTTATTATACCATGGAGCTGGCATTCTTTCTTTAATTCTCTTTAATCTAATTGGTGCGACAGTTTCTAAAGTACCTGAAAAGGCTTTGTTTAATGTTTCTGTTATGGCATTAAGATCTTTATTGTTATTTATTACATTAAGGTTTTGAGACAGATTCGGAAGATTGTTAATAAAACTATCTTTAGTAGTAGAGATGATTGTTCTGCTTGATCTAAACCGGTGTGTAGGGTGAGGGGGCTTATCTAAAGCTACAGTGTATGATGTGAGGCAGTGATCTGAGATAGCATCAGTCTGAGGTAATATTTCTGTTATTTATATTTAGTCCAAATGATAGAATTAGGTCTAAAGTGTGATTACATTTATGTGTGGGACCTGACACCTTTTGGCTAACACCAAGCGAGTCTAGGAGATCCATAAAAGCTATACATAGCGCATCTTTTGGGTTATCAACGTGTATATTAATGTACGTAGGCTCTATCTACATTGACTACTAATTCTGACAAAAAATCTGCAAATTCTTTAAGGAAGTCTGCATGATGACCCGGTGGTCTGTAAATAGTAGCCATGATGAAGGGCAAATGTTTGTTGCGACCGTTTGGCGACACAAAATAGGTTGCTATAGATTGTAGCCATACCGCCACCTCTACCCTTCAGACGAGGCTCATGCTTGTAGTAGTACTCTTTACTCACCTGTTGTTTGGATTTACTCACCTGTTTTTTGGATTTACTCACCTGTTGTTTTGGACTTACTCACCTGTGGATGTTTTACCTGTGAACCAGTACATTTCATTAAACCTGTTTTCACTTACCTTGTGATACCTTCACAAAAACCATCAAAACCCTCCAGACCCAGAACCTATGCAAGTGGACCAGTCTCGTTTATCACTTGTTGGATCCGCCAACGCTTATGTCTCTGTTGTGGAGAGAATGATCACCTGACACCCCATCCGTCCGGCTCGACCTACGGTGATACCTGCTGTCCAGTCCCTGGCAACCAAGCTTCCTGTTCACAGGCCATGGGACTGTGCCATTGAGCTGCTGCCTGGGGCCATTATACCCAAAGGACGAATCTATCCACTATCAGTCCCGGAACGGAAGGCCATGGATGATTACATCAAGGAGGCACTGGCACAAAACTTTAACTGCCCATCTAATTCCTCTGCCGCTTCAAGTTTCTTGACGCGGCAGAGGAATTAGGCAATTTGGATGGTGATTTGCATTGACTACTGGACCCTTAACCAATACACCTGGAAATTCTCATATCCTCTTCTCCTGGTCTCCGCTGCACTGGAACAACTCCACAACGCCAAGATCTTCTCCAAACTTGACCTTTGTAGCGCCTATAATCTGATTCACATCAAACCAGGTGATGAGTGGGAAAACTGCCTTCATTGTTTTGTGTCATTCCCATCTTCCAAAACTTTTATGAATGAGATCCTCAGAGATATGCTCAATCAATTCCTCATAGTGTACATAGACGACATACTCATACTGCTGTAAAAAAACTGGCCACCACATCCACCGTCCGAGACCTTTAACAATTCTTAGGATTTGCTAATTTCTACAGACGCTTCATCTCTAACTTTAGCTCCATAGCCTCACCTCTCACCTCCATGACTAGCAAACTGTCCATATCTCTGTCCTGGAGCCCTGAAGCTTTTAATGCTTTTAACCAGCTCAAGAAGACCTTCTTCACTGCACCTACGCCTCCATCCATGCGCCTATTTCTTCCTCAAGCTGTCCCCGGCGGCAGTGGCATTTTTTCATGACACGTGGGGGGCAGCACAAGCACTTCATCTGAAAATTTTTTTTTTCATCTGAAAAAATAATCTGCGCCGCTAAGCGGTTTTCTATGATCTATCATATAACTGTGGCGCCCCTGCTTGCTGAGAAGGTGCCGTGCACAGAAGCTGTGCGAGAGGATGGAGGGGCGCGGGCGCATCTGCACGCGCGAAGGACAGTTCAAATGGAGCGGACAAGGATGGGGATCCCTAATTAGCTTAGTAGGCAGTTACACCTTGACTTTCTTCCAAGTAACGCACATTTCATTCATAATATTATTTAATCACTCAATAGAGGAGCAGATTTCATATGATGACATTGTTGATGATTTTGCATCAAAGAAGGCCAGAAAGGTCAGGTTTTAGTTTGTGTTTTAGTTTGTGTTTTGTTTGGTACCAAAGGTACCAGGCAGGCTAGATGGGCTCTCTTCTTCACTCGGTTTAAAGTGACCTATCGCCTTGGAACTAAGAATGTTAAGGCTGACTCATTATCTTGCCAGTTCTATACAGACCCAGATCCTGCCAGTCTAGATCCTATCCTCCCTCCAGCCGTATTCCTAAACCCCATTCTGTGGGAGATCGAAGAAATCGCCACAGACAATCACCCAGCTCCGCCAGGAGGTCCTGGGGGTAAGGTCTACGTACCCCTGGAACATCGACTTGCCCTCATAGACTCCGCTCACTTTGTTCCAGGCTCCGGTCACCCAGGCAGTCAGCAAACCCTCCCGCTCCTGTCCGCCCGTTACTAGTGGCCGAAAATATCTCAGGATATCTCCCAATATGTTCAAGGATGCAGTGCATGATCGGCTATCAACCCCCATGTTTACCTGGTCAACCATCAACATCTCCAACAGGCTGTCCGCAGGCAGAAGGAATACGCTGACAACGGACGTTCACCAACCCCCTAATACCAGCCCAGGAAGTTGGTGTGGCTATCCACCTGGGACCTTCGCCTGCGGCAGCCCTGCAAAAAGCTGAGTCCCAAATTTAGCACCAAGTCAACCCTGTCACCTACCGTCTTCAGCTCTTATTTATACCCCGTGGCACTCACCTTTGTCTAGTCTAGTTGTTTGTTTGTTTACACTAGGTCTGACCTCTTGTATGTATTTATACTTACCCGTGGATGTTTACTCTGTTTGAATTTACCCTGTTTGAATTTACTCACCTGTGGATGTTTTACCTGTGAACCAGTACATTTCATTAAACCTGTTTTCACTTACCTCATGTGGCATCAATCATCTGACCCAAAGTGTTACAAAAATATCTTCAATAATTAGCTTCAAAGAGATTTGACTATTATTGGCAGGGTTCTATTAACCAAGGTAGAAGGGGTATCTATATTTGTTAACTCTGCATTCTCTTTTTGTTCAAGATTCTATTACTAAAAAAAATAATGATCTGTTTATACTAAATCTCTTTATTTACAAAGGATGGATAAGGGTATTTATTTTTTATCTGACATTGCTTTCTTATGAAAGTTTTATGAATAAATGGTCTTTCCTGGTAAATTTAATGAATATAGTTCGGTGGTGAAAGCTATTCCTACATGTTTATTGATGTTGATGAGAAGCCATATTGAGATAGTAGCCTATTCTTATGATATCTGTAGAACTGAACCTATACTTTTGGTAAATGGGGTAGACATCAATTGTAAAAAGTGTACAAATTTATTGTACAATTATTTTACAAAATAGATATTTAAGGCCTAGAGGTAAATGTTTCTGAAATGTTTGCTTCTCAGATATTATGGGGGGATTCCTTTTCAGGAATCACCCTAGAAGATTCTTTATAACATTTATGTTTGCAATGATACTTTGTCTAAGTTTATTGACATTGACAGAAAAATTGGTACATGTTTTTTATGAATATCAACATTCAAAAAGGTTTTGGAAAGATTTGTCTTTGTACACCCAAGAGAAAACTGGTTATAACTGTGATTTGACCTCAGCAGATGTTTTAATATGTTATGAATCAAAGAGTACTGTATATCTGTGAACTTTATGATGAATCTTATGATTCTAGTCTGTAAATTTTGTCCAACTTGAAACGGCGCAGACACCATGTGACTGTGACATATGGCATTAAAATACATTGAGAGCGATTCAAAAATAGCCAGCTAGCTCAGCCGGCACAGCATCTTAGTGACACAAGGCACAGAGGACACAGACAGAAATTAACGGGGTAAAATGAGATGTTTTAATGAACAGAAATCAAACAAACAGAACAGCGGATATATAACAGATAACTAAACAAAAGCACAAAATAAAAAACAAAAGGGGATACTGACACTGGGACTGAGGAACACCAGAAATCTGGCTAAACAATGGCGGAAAGCCAAACAAAAGATGGCGGAACACCGTCCACAGGAGATAACAGGCAGACCAGAAACAACTCTGGAATCTTTTTCGGAAAGAGCCAGCGAGAGTCAATTTATTATTTTGTCAACTGTGTTGCGGACAGATGCTTTGTCAAATTAAACATAAATGAAGTACCACACGTTTGATAACACATTTGTTTGAAGGTTTTTGAGTCTATTTACCAGTTTTTAAGGTTATCTGTCTAACTGATTTTAAAAATATGAATTTGGTGCTTCATAATGGGCGTTCTGTGGGATGCTATCATGAGGGATGAAACTTTTCTTCAACATAAATCTACAGTATGCTGAATTTAGTGGTATTAACCATCCTTACTCAAGACTTCCATCTCCAGAGATATTCCCATCTTTTTTTGTCTGACAATTTAGTTCACATTTAAAAGATTTATGACAAAAAAAACACACATAACACAGTTGACAGACAAAGTTACACAGTTGACAGGAGTAACACAGTTGACAGAACAATTTAGAAGAAAACTGTAGTGTTTACGCTAAGTATAACCTCAATATCCACAAAGCATTTTAAACACACACATAATAATATATATTATATTGTTAATTAATATATTATATTATTATAAAGGTAAATTAAGTTTTATAATGCGTTATTATGACATTTAAGTTAACACAAGTGCTAGGGACATCATAACACTTTATCAGTCATAGCTAAGCAGAAATAGATATATGTCAAATCAATAATATTATACAGGTTTAAGTCAGTCATAAGGAATTTTGAATGCTTTATAACCCTTGACAAATGTAAATATATTGTGTATATACTATTACTGTCACGGATTCAACCCATCACGTCACCCGTTCTATGTCACCTGAATTCTAAAGGACTTACTTTCCCATGATTCATTTCACCCCGCTCACCTGTTTCTCATCACCAGTCATCGTCTTGTTATTACTCGCACCTGTCTCACGTCATTATGGACTTATTGTTTGTATTATTTAAACCCTGCTTTTAGTTTTGGTTGTTGTCTGGTGTTGTTGTTGATTTGGATCGTGTGATGTAGTTTGTAACCTTTTGTAAACCTGTATATTTGTGGATAATCTTCTGGAAAGTCTGACCTGTTTTTGATGCCTGCCTCTGAAGTGAGGTTCTGTATTTTTCTCTGACCTGTTTCCACTGATGAAGTTCAGTAAACTTTTTGTGACCAGAAACTCTCGTGTTCTGCCTGTTCATACTCACACGGTAACAATTACTGAGTTCATTAAAAGCGTGGCTGTGATTAGATCAGTTGATTTATCCATTGTAATGTATGTAATTTCTGTGTAATGACGATAGTTTGTGAATATTTTTTATCAACAACACTCAGTGTGAGCATAAATTGACTCTAGAATTGCCAACATTGTCAACCGTTTTAATCCTTGTCAACTGTGACACAGTTAACATTTTGGCCATTTTAGGGCCTTGTGCAAACTGCTGACCTTGGACTAGTTAGTACATGACCTTGATTAACTTATGTTTTTATATTCTTTCTCTACAAATGTATAAATATAACATGTGATGCAAATTCACCAGAACATGTTGAAAACACAGTTATAGCCTAATATAGATAAAATCTTCACACTATCAAATTTCCCTCCAAAAAAGGAAATTACATCATGTAATGTGACATTGGAACAAACCATTGCTGATTTATAGGGGGTTTTATAGAGAGTAACACAGTTGACACTGATTTCTCAGGCATGCACAAAATGGATGAATTAATGGCGCTGATGGCATGAGCAAAATATTTTTCAAAACACCTTAATAATTTAAAAACTATAATAATAACTATTTAATAACTATAATTTAATGATTATTTTAGAGCTAATCTGAAAAGCAAAACCTTACATTTACCAAATCAGACAGATTTCAGAAGAGCAAATTCCAGTAAAGAATATGCCTTTTTTGCAAGATAAAGGATGGGTATCTGTTGGATTTTTGTATTAAATGAATTAAAAATGTCCCCCGATGTTCAAGTTCAAGTTTATTTGTATAGCGCTTTAACAATGTAGCACTGTTTCAAAGCCGCTTTACAGCAGAATAAACAGAATGACAAGCAGGGAAAATATAAAAGCTAATTTAATAACTAATATCTAATATCAGCTGTCTCCTAGTGAGCACTCCAACACGGCGACGGTGGCAAGGAACCCAAACTCCATTAATGATGTAGAAGTGATCATTGCTTGAAGTGAAAAGGTAATGAAAAATTTGTAAAATTGATAATAGTCCTTAGACATGACATGTACACCTAATTATACAATGACTCTTCTAACATATTAAAATAATTTATAACTACAACAGTAGATGGCAGTGTCAATAAACAAAAGAAAAATGTCCATTTGGTATGCTGGTCATGAAATTCATTGATGCAGTTTTACAAGAACGATTTGGTCAATCACCTCACATTTCATACAGTAACTATTTCCTGGGAATGGCTATAGATGGTCTTTACAACATTTCATGGAAATGAGACAAATGCTCTAAAAAAGTTTTCATATATAATTTGAATATAATATGTGAAAAATGTGATAAACATATACTTGCTATATTATTTATTATCTACTGCTTTTATTTTGACTTAAAATGCTAATAATAATGTTATTACTTCATTATTTTGACTTTAATCTCCTCATGCTGCAATTTTATTCTCACAATATAAAAGATTTTATCTTGTAATGTTAAAACTTGTTAAAAACTTGTTAAAAGTCTAATTTGAGATTATTCTAATAGTGTTATGACGTGATTTCTTAAAGTAATGTACAGTAAAGTAAATTAGGTCAAATAAAAGTAAATTAAGGCAAACTGTTGCTCTGTTTACGAGCACTAGTATAGAGCTGTAAATGGGAGGATCTCAAAAATAGCACTTTCAAGTTTAGCACAAAGGAAGTGGACTTGCGCACTACTAACCACATAGTTTAGGCATACATTCTCAACCTTCAATAGATCATTTCAATGGGTAAGTGTTTCATCTTTTTGAGGCCTTGAAAATCATTATGGTAACCATTAATGTATGAATTTGGTAGTGTATTTTAATATTTTTGTCTTGATCTTGGAGATGCACTGTAGAGAGGCACTGTAACTGTGCACATCCCACCCAACAAACGGAAAGTTTGCATCTTTATTTAGGGATTTCAGCGGATTTTTATTTTAAGAGGATGTTGTTGACAGCACATAATGAAACCAAAAATGATATGCAGCAGCTATTTGCACTAGGTGTAAATAGCAATAGATGCTATTTACACTAAGTGTTATTAGAAAGCATGTTCCACACTAATTAATATTAAATAGATGATATTAACATTGTATTAACAGTATGTAACTGCAGCAAGATGCTAGAGTGTGTAATGTGGGAGAGAGAGAAGGAAGAGAGGAGGGTAGGATTGAGAAAATGCCACAAGCTTGACTTAAACTTGGGTTACCCACACCACATGTCAGAGCACTGGCCACAGGGCCATCTGTCCACTAACAGCCCTGTCTCTCTAACCCCATGATGGCCATCATGCAAAATTCAAATTTCCCACCTTGATTTGACCAGCAGTTGACCCCAAAGAACTTTATCATGGTTGTTTTGATGTTGGTTCGAGTAATAGTAGGCAGAGTTAGTGTAAATAGCCTCTGCCAACAAGATGCACTACTGCACTAATTGCAAATAGACGCTCCCAAATGTAAAGGTCATAGTAAGTAAGTAAGTTTTATTCAAGGAAACTTACAAAGAGCATTTAACATTTTCTTTAAGGAGCCAACAATAAGTGTATACTCTTATTGTATTATTATACACAAAAAAATCTGTCTGCAAAAGCTTGCAAATATGACCCCTTTAATCTAACATAAAATTTTAATTTATCTTTTAAAAGCTATTAAGTTAACTAAATTTAACAGAAATTTAAAAAATGATCTCCAGATATTTTCAGATTGTATTGTTTGGCCTGCATTACATACTCAACTGTGTTATCACAATAAGGAAGTAAGAAAGCATTTCATTTACTCCCACATGTAGGAAATACCTCTACAGTATCAGTCAGGAAGCTGCTGACCATATTTTGCATTTGCATTTTAACTGTGGGGAAACAATATCTTAAATATAGCTGCAAGCAGCAACTATCAGGGTTTAAGCGTTTTAAGGCCTTTAAGCACATTTAACAACATTTTAAGTAGAATGCCAGTAAACAGCAAAATGTGAGCAATAAAGGATAATTTTCCAAACTTTGAGGAAATGTACCCATCGATATGAATATTGTATGTGTAGGAAAATGAAATGTGACAGCACTCCCCAGTGGCTGATTTCCTGGAAATTTCTCACAGGCCATGAGTTAAACAGGCCCACTGACTTTCATTCTGATTGGCCTCTATCGAAATATGTAAAGGTCCTCATAAGCTGTTATGGCAACTTTGACAATGACACTGCCTGCCAAATTTTACATCAGTCGGACTAAAGGTTGTGTAGTTATAGCTTTTTTTACATTTGCCTGTTATAGTGCAACCTAGTGTACAAGCTCCAAATATTAATGGCGTAAATTAATTGTCTTGAGCCAAGGATTCCAGTGATATAAAACACTTGAGACACTAAGACAAACGGTCCGGGTGTTAAAAGCCATTTCTTGTTTGCTGTTTTTGTCAGCTGTAGTGCCACCGATGGGCCGATCTCGACAAATCCTTGTATCTAAGTAGCAGTCAAGACTACTACCATCTGACCAAGTTTTAAGTCTCTAGGTCTTACGGTTTGTTCTGGCCGTTCAGTTTTAAAGCAGAATAATAATTATTCTAACAAATACAATTTGGTTTCAGCGCTTCACATTTGAACCCCTAATAAGTCTAAACTATAAGGCAAAAGGTTCAAAAGATTGAAAGTTAGATGGTTAATCTAATATATCTAATATTATAATCAAAGTATCATTTAGTGGAAATGTCTGTAGTTGAAACATGTTCTTCAAATTACATACTAAAGTTTAATATATATTTTATTATTTTATTAGGAGCAACAGCGATTTTGATTAATACTACAGCAAACACCACAAATGAATGACTGCTTTTTGATCATCAGCTATTAAGATTAGTTCAAACTTGTTTGTCTTACAGATTTGTTTTATGAATGAATAAAAAGTCATGCAGTAATATTTTTGTCAAACAGTTGCAGAATTGTTAGACTAGCAATTCAGACTACATTATTTAATGGTAAATGATGTGGAAAGTCCCCTTTTTGCATTGAACCTAAGTCACAAGAACAGCACTTTACTTTGGCCAATCAATTTGTCCATACAGCAACCAAAAGGAAGTGACATTCTGGCATAGACAAATACTGCACCAATGTCGGCCATTAAAGGAAATGACTTGCACTGTGCATGTGACTGAGATCACAGCCTGTCTATGCTTGTCCACACGCTATCAGTTATGCCTCAACTTTTTACTTCTGACTGTTTGCTTTAAGTATCAGCCAGAAAACGATGGTTACAAATACCATCTTGTACGAATGGCTCTTTCGGTAAAAAAAAAAATTTCAGTTATTTAACAATCTCACGTTAAGATGTGCATACAAGACCAAATTAGCCGGTAAGTGTGAGTTTCTTTATCTTGCTACCTATGTTTTCCTGCTGAAACTATATTTCCTATTGGTTAGCCTACTTTATTTGGGGGTACATTTATGCATTTGGCAGACACTTTTATCCAAAGCCACTTACATTGCATTATACTATACATTTGATTCTGAATATCTGCAATCTCAGAACCTAGGATCAAACCAATGACTTTGGCTGTGCTAGCACCTGTCTAACCACTGAGCTCCAGAAAAGATGGTAGATTTTTAGGGTATTGTAAAGGTTTGTTTACACTTTTAAATGTAGTTTTTAAATGTTATTTTAAAACCAGCAGTAATTTGTGTCAATTTACTGATTAAATTACATTTCTTTTATTTTTTGTGACACTAGCAGAATACTATTTAACAAGTATTATTATTATTATTATTATTGTTATTACTAATGTAACTGACCCACACTAGGAGAAGAATAATAATCTATTTGCAGATGTTTATTGTAAAATTAATCCAAAACACAAGGCAGATTAACAGTAGTCACAGCACAGGCAGGAGTCAATAACACAGGCAGACAGTCTATATAATTATATATAATTATATATATATATAATTATATAAAACAAGTAAAATAATTATATAAAACCTGAATATATATTTATAAATCAGAATATATAGTTATAAACTGGAATATATAAATGTAAATCTGAATATATTAATGTAAATCTGAATTTACATTTACATTTAGTCATTTAGCTGACGCTTTTATCCAAAGCGACTTACAAATATTATGAGACAATGAAGCCATACATCAAAAGTAGTACTTTCAGCATAGTACTAAGAAGTGCTTTGCTAAGTTTACAATGTCTTGCAGTGCTAGATGAGTACCTGTAGAGGAAATTTTTTGTAGTATGATGTCAGGTGTTCGTGGAAATTTATATTTATAAATCCTGAATATATAAATAGAGGTCTGAATATATTTATTTATTTATTTATTTATTTATATACATATATACACAGTATATAAATCCTGAATATATACATATAAATCTGATTGTATATTTATGAATGCTGAATATATAAATATAAATACTGAAAAAATAAATACTGTTAATGTGATCATGCATATTAATGGGTCAAGGCTCTGAGCAAGGATTTTGTAGAAACGTGGGTTACCACATTTGAAGAGGCTGGCACGTTCTGTGAGAACATGCCTCACAGTAAGGTGTAAGTTGTACCCCTGGGGCATAAGAGCCACCTACAATTCACCATAGACTTAAAAATGGCAAACAAGGGCCAAATGGATATCTTTGCAGCACTGTGTCATACAGACAAAGGAGTGGGCTCTTTTTACTCATGCAACCAACCAGTCTCCTAGAAGCTTCATGATGCTGTCAAACCACGCTCTAGAAGAAGCATCATAGCAATCGTTCCCATGGACTTCCATTATTAAAGGCCCAGATGGATATCTTTGCAGCACAGTGTCATAGAGACATGGGTGTTGCACCCATTTTACTCAGGCAAGCAATATCACCCTAGCACCACCCAAAATACATAACAATATTCAGCTGTGTACCAACACCCTAACAGCTACTCACAATACCCTAGCAACCACCTAGAAACACACTAGCAACCGAGTTCTGAGTTTTCCCATGGCAGGCCCACTTACATTTTCACATTCTCTTCAGAAAATATATCTAGTTTGTTTTACAACTTAACACTATTTACAATATAATCAGCATAATATTTTTTTCTTTCTGGAGTGATCTTATTTTCTTTTCATGCCTGATTATAATGATATGTTTATATTGATATGTAGAATAACAATATATGTTAGGATTTATATTTATATATTCAGTATTTATAAATATATATTCTGCCTTATATTTATATATTCAGAATTTATAAATATATAATTAGACTTATATCAGATTTACATTTATATATTCAGGTTTATAACTATGTATTCGGATTTACATTTATATATTCAGATTTATAACAATATATTCGGATTTACATTTATATATTCGGTTTTACATTTATATATTCCAGTTTATAACTATATATTCAGATTTACATTTATATATTCCATTTTATAAATTAAAAGTAACACTTTACAATAAGTTGTATTTGTTAACATTAGATAATGCATTAGCTTGCACAAAGTAACAATGAACAATATAGTTTTTCAGCATTTATTAATCTTTGTTAATGCCGATACAATTGTACAAATGTTAGTTCAATGTGTCACGGTTTCGCCTTCACCTCCCCATGGACTCCATCTCCCATCATTTCTTGCACCTCCAGTCAGCCATTTTGATTTGTCACACCTGCTATCAATCACCTAAAAACCCGGACACTATTTAAGCCATTCTGTTTGCACATGTCTTTGTAAGGTCTTGTTAGTACTGTGTTATTATTGCTCTGTGGATTTTACCTGTACGCTGTGGATCACTGGTCTGTGGATCACTTACCCATTTGCCTGGTTCCTGTGGAGGTTTGTTCTGTCACTGTGGATTACTCACCTGTTTACCAAAGGACTTTTAACAGTAAACAGTTCTCATTTCACCTCATCCCACTGTGTCAGTCTCATTCCTCACCTGGTAACACAATGTTTATTAAATAATCTTAAGAGGTTTGTAACTAAGACTGCACAGATGACGAACTTTGGCCACAAATTGAGTGAATGTAATTTCAGAGCATTTAAGTAAATCTATCCAAGTTTAGAAGGGGAAGTACTTTGTGTTCAAGCTATAATTTAGAGCTTTGAGCCCTCCCCTTGAACAGAATGCCAAATACACTTTATCATATCTGATTACATGTTAATGCAAACTCATGAAATGGTGGAAAAAATGTATTGAGGAAAATGACGTGACCATATAACATGACCATTCAGCATGATCCAAGAATTCAGTTAGGATTCAGGGAGCAGAATTATTAGGAATTTATGTGTTTACACAAAAATTAAGAGGGTGGGCTTGGTAATCAAATCGCAATGTCATTAGAGGCAGACAATAAGACCAGGTTTTAAAAAAGGCAAATAGTGTAACAATAGTGATGTACAATGAAGAAGTGTCTTTTCATATCTCAATTCAATTCAATTCAATTCAATTCAATTCAATTCAATTCAATTCAATTCAATTCAATTCAATTCAATTCAATTCAATTCAATTCAATTTTATTTGTATAGCGCTTTTCACAAAGGACATTGTATCAAAGCAGCTTTACATGTAATGACATAGCAGTCAGTGGTCAGGGATTCAAAAAAACCCTTTAGGAGAGAAAAAAACCCCTGACATGACGTGTTATAGGTGCAATCCGTAGCATGTGCAATCCGGAATAGGGGACACAAATTGCCATTGATCGCATCCATAACTCACTATGCAGTTTACAGGATACAGATACAGACATTATAAGATACAGAACTTCACTATAAGAGAGTTAATAAAAAATGTTATATGTTAAGTGTAATGTGGTAAATTTGATTTTAATATAACAGGTGCGGAGGTTGTCCTGGGTAGTCGATCATGAAGCAGCACCAGGGTGGGCATCAGGTGGGGCAGTGTTGCGCCAGCTGGAACTCATTCCTCAGGATACCTCGGAGAAAGGGATAGGGGATAGAGAGAGAGAGAGAGAGAGAGAGAGAGAAAGGAGAGGAGGAGGGAGAGAAGGACAAAACAGAATTAGCGTAGCAGCCATTCCCTATGTTGATTGTAAGCAGTTTTATGTGATATCACATGCAGTATGTATTATGTGTGTGTGCCCGGTTCCAGTTGAGGTTAACTATTGCGGCCTTAGAGAGTTGGGTCAAAGATTATGTGAATGCAAGTGTAAACAGATAAGTCTTTAATGTAGTTTTAAACTGTTCGACTGTGTCTGAGTCCCGGACTTTACTGGGAAGGTTATTCCATAGTTTAGGAGCTAAGTAGGAGAAAGATCTGCCACCTTTAGATTTCTTTGATATTCTTGGAACTATTAAGAGCCCGTTGTTTTGTGAACGTAATGTCCGTGATGGGTTGTATGCTGATAATAGTTCACGGAGGTATAGAGGTGCTAAGCCATTTAGTGCTTTGTATGTCATTAACAGAATTTTAAAATCGATCGCGATATTTTACAGGTAGCCAGTGCAGTGTTGCTAGGAGTGGACTAATGTGGTCATACTTTTTGATCTAGTGAGAACTCTAGCAGCTGCATTTTGAACCAACTGAAGCTTATTTATTTGCTTTGCATGACATCCCCAGTAATGAATTACAGTAGTCGATTCTGGAGGTCATAAAGTGTGGATTAGTTTCTCTATATCCGAGAAAGACAGCATATAGGCGCATCTTTGAAATATTTGTGAAAAATGCAGTTCGGCATGTATTAGAAATGTGACCATCGAAAAGACAGGTTCTTATCTAGAATCACACCTAGGTTCTTGACTGCGAAGAAGGGACAATGGTGCAACCTTCTATAGAGAAGTTGTGGGCTATTGTGTCGTGTTTGGAGCTATTAGGTTCAATAATCAAAATCTCTGTCTTGTTGGAGTTAAGTAGAAGGAAGTTGTTTGCCATCCATTTTCTAATATCGTTAATACAGTCTATTAGCTTAGTAAAACGCGGTGGGGTTTGTTAGGTTCTGAGGAAATATAGAGCTGGGTATACAGCGTAGCAGTGGAAGTTGATGTCATGTTTCTTAATAATATCTCCGAGGGGTAGCATATATAGTCACGAAGACAATTGGGCCAAGAACTGATCCCTGTAGTGCGCCATTATTTTACCTGAGAGTAGTAAGATTTTTCATCGTTGGCATACACAAATTGGTAACGATCAGTTAAATAAGATTTAAACCAGGCTAAGGCTTGACCATTAATGCCAACATGGTTTTTCAGTCTATCGAGTAGGATTGTATGATCTATTGTATCAAAAGCTGCACTGAGGTCGAGTAATATAAGAATAGATGTCTCACTGCGATCTGATGCTAAAAGGAGGTCATTTGTCACTTTCGGAGCATAGCTGTTTCTGTACTGTGATGAGGCCTGAATCCTGATTGAAATTTTTCATAAATGCTATTTTCGGCTAGGAATGTCTGTAGTTGTTTGGACACAACCTTTTCTAGTATTTTCGATAAGAAAGGGAGATTCGAGATTGGTCTGAAGTTGGATAGGTCTCCTTGGTCGAGATTAGGTTTTTTAATGAGAGGCTTAATAACTGCCATTTTGAAGGCCAGCTGGGGCGTAGCCTAGTTCTAAGGATGAGTTAATAATGTTGAGTACAGGTTCGAGACTGCAGAAAAACTTCTTTTAGTAGTTTTGTTGGGATGGGATCTATTATACAGGATGAAGATTTAGATGAATTTATTATTTTTGTGAGTTCATCTATTTTAATAGCATTAAATGATTCTAGTTGTACTAATGGCATGAAGCGGGACGGTATACTATGCGATATAGAGGTGGCAGGCTGTGTAGATGCAATATTGTCCCTAATCTGCTCGATTTTATTTCATAAAGGTATTACTATCGTGCTGTAGTTTAACATCATTTTCTGTAAATGATTTATTTCCAGTCAGCTTTACCGACTGTGTTAAAAAGAAATCGCGGGTTATTTTGATTTTCTGCATCAACTTGCTAAAATAGGACGCTTTGGTGGTTTTAGAGCCTGTTTGTACTTGTTGGTGCTCTCTTTCCATGCATCGCCATACTTCTAGGTTCTCAGTAGTCCTCCATCTACGTTCCATTTTTCTGGTTGCTTTTTAGGGCTGAAGTGTGGTTATTATACCATGGTGCTGGCGTTCTATCTTTTATTCTTTTAATCTGATGGGTGCGACAAGTTCTAAAGTGCCTGAAAAAAAGCTTTGTTTAATGTTTCTGTTATACTGTCAAGATCCTCATTTTTATTGATTACATTATGGGTTTGATATAGATTCGGAAGTTTGTTAATAAAACTATCTTTAGTGGTAGAAATGATTGATCGGGCTTGATCTAAACCGAGGTGTAGGGCGAGGGGTTTGTCTAAAAGTACAGTGTAAGTTATGAGGCAGTGATCTGAAATAGCATCGCTCTGAGGTAATATTTCTACGTTGTTTATGTTTAGTCCAAATGATAGAATTAGGTCTAAAGTGTGCTTACATTTATCGTGGGACCTGAAACCTTTTGGCTAACACCAAAGCGAGTCCAGGATATCCATAAAAGCTATCATGTGGCGCGTCTTTTTGGATTATCAATGTGTATGTTAAAGTCACCAACGATTAGGGCTTTATCTACATTAACTACTAATTCTGACAGAAAATCTGCAAATTCTTTAAGGAAGTCTATATGATGACCGGTGGTCTGTAAATGGTAGCCATTATGAAGGACAAATGTTTGTTAAGCGACCGTTTGGAAGTGACATATTTAGCCATTATTTCAAAGGAGTTAAATTTCCTAGATTTAAGATTAACGAAGAATATGTTGCTATAAATTGTGGCAATACCGCCACCTCTACCTTTTAGACGAGGCTCGTGCTTATAGTAAAAGTCTTGTGGAGTAGACTCATTTAGACTAGTAAAATCATCTGTTTTTAGCCATGTTTCCGTCAGGCACAGCGCATCTAGTTTGTGTTCTGTAATAATTTCATTGACAATATATTCTTTGTTGGAAAGCGACCTGATGTTAAGCAGGCCGAAGTTTAGCCATTTTGTTGCATCTATTTGTAGGTTATTTTCTAGTTTAATATTAATTAGATTTGTATATTTTGGTTTAGAGTATAATAAAGGTTTGTTTGTTCGGGAAACAGACACAGTCTCTATATGTTGATAGGTGGGTTGTAAAAACTCTATATGCTGTAATTTATGTGACTTGAGTGACATCTCAAGGCCATAATATGCATGTTACTTTGAATTAAATCTTTACACACGATAACATGCATTACTACTAATTAAAATGTGGGGCCAGAATCTGAAACTGTGGTTCACTACTAACTTGTGTGGGAAATATTAAAAAAGAATCTGCCATTGATAGACATGTGATGATAGATGTGTTACACGTACATGTCATTGCCTGTTTTATTTAATGCATCGTCAAGTTGTACTAACATCCTTTTTTAAAATAATACAATACATACATATTAGGAAAGGAAGGAAGAGACCGTTGCCAATAATAATAACTGCAACTGCTGCCCACAGCCACTTTGCTGGGTTATAACAGTTAGCAGAACTAGAAAACAGTAACTTCGTAAGAGAAGCTATTATCATCTGGTAAATCATCTGTCAATATAACGACAAATGTGAAAAAAAACTACATGAGGCACCAAAATATCTATATTGAAAAAGATAACCTGGAAAACAATTTTGGAACTCAGGAAGGTATAGATTATTATAGATTATTAAAGTATACATTATTGTAGACTGAGGCTGAAAATGTAACTCATTTTGAAGCAGTTTACAATTGATAAATTGATAGCCACTGATTTGAAAACCGAAACAGCAAAATGTATAGGCAGTATTGTAACAAAAAGGCAATACAATACAATTTAATACAAGCTAAAATTGTGAAGGGATTGCTGCCCTGTGTGATCACATTATGTATTTATTATTATTTATGTTTTTATTTAAGCAGTTAGGGGCATGTAGTATCCTTGCCACTGACTTTGTGCATGGAAACATATATAAATATAATAATCAAAAAAACTTGTGTGGACAAATTGCTGAGGTATGATAGCTGGATGGGGAAGTTGACCACAACTTAAATTTTCCTCTTGACCAAAAATTATGCCCAAAATTTACTTTAGCATATTTATAAATTCTGTGTGCGATAGTTCATTCTGACATTTCACATGAACAGCAATATTTGTGAGAGTAATCACATCAGAACAGTTTTAAGATGCCGCAGGCGATTTACTTCCCTTTTGACCCAACGCAGGGTTCAAATAGCCCAGCAATTTTTCGAGTGCAGTGCAGTGTGGACAGAACAGGGCTAATATGTTCATACCTTTTTGTTCTTGTAAAAACTCTTGTAAAAGCTTCTGCATTTTAAACTAGCTGGAGCTTTCATAATAATTTTGTAATATCGACTATGCATTCCATTATTCTGGTGAACTGCTGTGTTTGGTGAGCTCTTGAAGAAAAAAAAAGTTAAGCATCATCCACATAGCAGCAACATAAAACTAACTCTGTGTCTCTTTATTATAGCTCCTAGGGGTAGCATCTACAGGGCGAAAAGGCAGAGGCCCCAACACTGAGCCTTGTGGCACTCAATGCTGGACTTGTGATTGGCGTGACACCTCATTGTTTATTGCTACAAACTGAAAACGGTGAGATAAGTATAATTATGACTCCAATACTATTCCACTAATGCCGATGTCATTTTCAAATCTATTTCAAAGTATACTGTGGTCAGACAGAGATGAGACAAGATGAGAGAATACTAAGCAGAGGATTTATAATTCCAGGGAGCATCTCTTTCTCTAAAAAGATAAACTAGTAGGTATGAGATCTAGCACATATGTTGTTTAGATGATCTAATGATAGAAATATAAAAATAATTGCAGTTGCTCATTAGGGGAGCTGTAATGTGTTGTCTGATCTGATAGTGTAGCCTCTGGTTGCATAGCTGTATTTATTTATTTATTTCTTTAATATTATCAATTTTGTTCATTAAAATGTATTAGAAACAGTAGTGTAACAGTAAACAATTGATTGGTGTTTTGTCCTGCGATTATGCTGTCTCACAGTTACAAAGTTTCCCTGCTGCGGGGATCTGCAACTGGAACCAAACAATGTGCAGAGCTAGTTACGCTACTTACATCTAAAGTGTTATCTAAAGCCCTTATACTCTAGAAAAGTATAGCCCTTTCATCTAGTATAGCCCTTTCATCTAGCAAAGTTTGGATTCATGATTCTAATATTGAAATGTTCTCTGTCTGTCTGACTATTTCCCTGCATTTATTACGTGAACCTCTCGTTACTGACAGGGAGGGCTACGTTAAACATGACAAACAGTACATGTAACACTACTGGGAAAAGATTCCATAGCTCTTCGTGTTTGTTGAACAGTTCCGACTTACCAAAGTTGATTGATTCACTTGCAGTAGATGATGTGCGGGTGAAAAGTAACAGTAAACATAGAAGATGAGCAGGCTAGCGTAGTACTGAGGCTACAAACAGTAAGCTAACAGGCTAACATGATGCTAACAGACCAGAGTCCAGATTATCTATTGTTATTTAGATTACAAGGCTAGCAGTATCAAAGGAAATCTGTATCATTTGAAATATCACAAATGTATATTAGGGAATTTTAGATAGCAAACAATAATAGTAATAGAGAGTGATGCATAGCCTGATTAACCTAATAACTCTAACTGTGCATTTTGAGCATACACTATCCAAACTATTTCATTTTTAGATATTTCAATTTTTTTGTTTATTTAAACATTAATGTTTTAATTGGTAAAAATATTATTAACATTTTAATTGTTTTTAGTTTATGTTTATTGTTATTGTTTGTCAAAAAATTATTCTTCAGTCTTATACCTTTCCATCAATATATAGTTTGTCATTGTGATTAGATTATAATTTAACTATGAAACATCAAAGTGAATAGTAAAATAACTGGTGACGGTTCCACAAGTAGGACCAGACAAGTTCACAAGTCTACGTCAAGTCTCAAGTCTTTGAGGTTGAGTCTAAGTCAAGTCTCAAGTCTTTAAAGTGTAGTCCAGTCAAGTCTTAAGTCTCTGAAGTGGAGTCAAAGTCACCTCTCAAGTCTTTGTTCTATTTTTAGCAATAGTTCTTTTAGCTAGTTTGGTAGTGTATGTATGGAATGTAAATCCTGCCAAATGTAAATAAATAAATTAAGTGATGAAAATGAAAATTAAAACCAGATTAAGCATTTCATTTTAGAAAGCATTTTAGAAAGCTTATGTATGAGGCTAAATTATTTTTGAAATATTAAAGCTAATTAAAACCTCTTTATGTCTTCAGCAATGTAAAGTAATTAAAGCTGATCATCCATAATCTGCTCCACTTAAATTTATGACCTGGACAGAAGCCACAAAGTTAAGACTTGGCTACATTTTATTCATTTAAATAGTAATACTTTTTCTATTGGTGATGAATGCATCCCTGACTGTAGCGCTTATTTTAATCTTAACAACTTTCCTTTGTTATGAACAAAACAAATGCTTAAAATGTTTGTTCAATAATATTTTAATGAAAAAACAACAACAATACAATAGTATAATAACTTTTCTTTACAAAATGAATTGGATGGATAAAAAGCTGCCTTGTAACATGAATAAAATTAAAGATTATCAGATTTTTACTTTTAAACGAATGCTTAGTTAGTGGTTTTAATATTATTACAACAATAAAATAGTATAATGACAAACATAGAGTCTTTATTAACAAAAAGGAGAAAAGACGGATAAAATGTACCTGAGTTCCGGGAGCGTTGTGAACGTAAAGGATTATACTGTATTAGAAGCTCACTCAGGTACTGAGGAGCTAGACCATGAAGGGCCTTATAAGTGATCAGTAAAATCTTACTTAAAAAGTCAATATGTTGCGTGATGGGTAACCAGTGCAGTGTTGACAGAACCGGGCTAATATGTTAATACTTTTTTTGTAAGAACTCTAGTTGCTGCATTTTGAACTAGTTTGAGCTTTTGTAATAGGGCAGCAGGGCAACAACCTAATAATGCATTACAGTAATCCAGTCTAGACATCATAAATGCATGAATTAACTTCTGCACTTGATAATGACAGCATATGACGTAATTTTGAAATATTTTTGAGATGGAAAAACGCTGTTTTACAAATGTTGGCAACTGTTACGGGGTGTGCTGACGAGGAGAGAGGCACAGACAAAACAGGGTAAAATAACTAAAGTCTTTACTGAAATAAACAGTCTTTAGATTACAGGCTGGTGCAAACAGGAACAGGCAAAACGTGAACAGAATAACCACACTGGTTAACTTCTCTACAGGAAAAGGTACAGGATCGCTCGTCCACGAGCAGAGAACAAACATGGCATAATCCAAGAACAGGACAATACTGATTAGATAGATCCGTAGTCAACACAGCATAAATAGCAGGTATCCAAAACAGAGAAGCACACAGCGTAAACGTAAGTAACACGTAACATACAACAATACCGGACAGAGACTAAACAGAAACACAGGGTTTAAATACACAAACAATAAGTCCAGTAATGAATTCAAACAGGTGACGGTGATGAATGCTGATGATCGTTGAAGGGGAACAGGTGCGGCGGTGCAATGCCTTCTGGGGAGTGAAGTCCATTAGAATTCCGGGGAGAGTGAACGAGTGAAGAGCGGGGCAGGAACCGATGCTGAAGACCTAACAGTACCCCCCTCTCCACGGGCCGCTCCTGCGGACCACAACTGACATCGGCGTGTGATCAGCATCGTCCACAGGAGGAGGAGGGGGAGGAGGAGGCGATGGAGTGACTGGAGGGGTACCTTCAGCACTGGATTCTGTGGAAGGAAGAGGTAGAGGGTTAGTGAAGGGCTTGAGAAGGGAGACATGGAATGAGGGAGCCAGATGGTAAGTGGATGGTAGCTTCAACCGGTAAGTCACTGCATTGACTTGACGATCTATGGGAAAGGGGCCGATGAAACGGGGTCTGAGTTTCCTACAGGGCAGCCGTAGGTGAATGTCCTTTGTAGAAAGCCAGACCAACTGTCCGGGCTGGAAGGTGGGCGTCGTTGGTCTGCTTGGTTCTTCTGCCTACGGACTGCTACCTGTAGATGGGTGTGAGTGGAGTTCCAGACCCTCTCACTGGACCAGAACCAGTGGTCCACAGCTGGCACCGCGGAGGGTTCTTCGTTCCAGGGAAAGAGAGGGGGTTGATAGCCGAGTATGTACTGAAAGGGGGTGAGGCCGGTGGTGTTCTGACGGAGGGAGTTTTGTGCATACTCGGCCCAGGGTAGGAAACGGTGCCAGCTGTGTTGTTGTTGACTGCAATAAGACCGGAGATATCGCCCTATCTCCTGGATCTTCCGCTCAGTCTGGCCGTTGGATTGGGGATGGTAACCCGAGGAGAGACTAACCGTGACCCCCAACAGGGAGAAGAAGGGAGCAGCTTGCAGGCTTTACTGAAGCGGTCGACTACCACCAGGACACAAGTATGGTTGTCTGAGTTGGGGAGATCTGTCATAAAGTCTATGGCAATGTGGGACCATGGTCGTTGAGGTATTGGCAGCGGGAGGAGTTTGCCCTGGGGTAGTCGACGGGGAACTTTTGAGGTGGTGCAGACTGAGCAGCTTTGGACGAATCGAGCGATGTCTCCGGCCATCCCTGGCCACCAGTACCGGGGGGAGAGCAGTGAGAGGGTTCGCTGCCGACCTGGGTGTCCAGCTCCCGGAAAACAGTGGGCTGAGTCCATCAGAGAGAGCCGTAAATCCTCTGGAACGAAGATTCTCACTTCCGGACCTCCCGGCGGAGCAGGGTGGTCCCTCTGGCTTTGGCGGATGTGTTCGTCCCAGGTCCCAGGAGATGGGTTGTCTGTGTCAGAGGAGTACACTCTGGAGCGAGCGTCCGCTTTGCCATTTTTGCTGCCAGGCCGGTACGTAACTGAAAAGTCAAAGTGAGAGAAAAACAGAGCCCAGCGGGCTTGACGGGAATTCAGTCTTTTAGCATCTCTCAGATATAATAAATTTTTGTGGTCAGTATAAACAATAAAAGGATACTTAGCTCCCTCCAGCCAGTGTCTCCATTCTTCCAATGCCAGTTTGATCGCCAAGAGCTCACGGTTCCCGATGTCATAATTCTGCTCCGCCGGGGACATACTCAGCTACAGACGATCTTCCCTGCTGAAGCCGGTAGAGCTGATCTGATACGGACAGCGAAGATGCAGAATGGTCGAAGACCTCTTTAAGCTGGGTAACGAACGCCTCCAGCGAGAGATTTTCATGATCGCCAGCATTCCAGAAACTTGCCGGTCCTGTCATGAGAGTAATCATCAAAGCAGTCTTCTCCTCCGCAGAGGGATAGAGGTTAGGCTGCATTCGAAAAAACAACTGACATTGGAGAATGAACCCACCACAATCTACCGTTGCCCCGGAGAACCGATTAGGCATGGCCATGGGACTGGCGGGGGTTGCAGCGCTTACCGGTTGAGGGGAGTGAACGGGAAGTAACACTTCAGTAATGAATTCAAACAGGTGACGGTGATGAATGCTGATGATCGGTGAAGGGGAACAGGTTTGGCGGTGCAATGCCTTCTGGGGAGTGAAGTCCATTAGAATTCCGGGGAGAGTGAACGAGTGAAGAGCGGGATCCGATGCTGAAGACCTAACAGCAACATGGATTTTAAATGACACTACTGAGTACTATCTAATAAAACGCCCAGATTCCTAGATGATGACGAAGACATAATGGAACATACTTCAATAGTTATATAATATTCTTGGTGGTTATGTGTGGCAGTTTTCGATCTAATTAGTAACAACTCTGTTTTTCCCAAGTTCAACAATAGAAAGTTGCTACTCATCCATCTTTGTATGTCGACTATGCATTCCATTATTTTGCTGAATTGCTGTGTTTTGTAAGGCCTCGAGGAGATATAGAATTGAGCATCATCAGCATAGCAGTGAAAATGAACTCTGTGTCTCTTACTTATAGCTCCTAGGGGTAACATGTACAGGGCGAAGAGTAGAGGCCCTAAAACTGATCCCTGTGGTACTTCGTACTGGACTTGTGATCAGTAGGATTTCTCATTGTTTATTGCTGCAAATTAAAAGCGGTCAGATAAGTATGATTTAAACCATTCCAATGCTATTCCACTAATGCCAACATAATTTTTAAGTCTATTTAAAAGTATGCTGTGGTCAATGGTGTCAAAAGCAGTGCTAAGATCTAACAATACAATGAGATGCAGCCACGATCAGATGACAAGAGCAAATTATTTGTAACTCTGATCTGATCAGTCTGTGATGTGCTCTAAATCCTGACTGGAATCCCTTACAGATGCCATTCCTTAGGAGGTAGGAGCATAGCTGTGATGAAACTACTAAGTACTTTAAAAAATAAAAAGGTAGATTGAATATAGGTCTATAGTTTACTAACTTCCTATGATCAAGTTGAGTTTTTTTTTAATAAGAGGCCCAATAATAGCCAGCTTATAGGCTTTAGGGACATATCCTAATGACAGAGATGAGTTTAAAATACTAAGCATAAGATCTATTGTTTCAGGCAGCATCTCTTTCAATAAAGTAGTAGGCATATGATCTAGTATACACTAGGGATGCAACAATACAGTTAGCCCACGGTTCAATACATACCTCGGTTTTTTTAACCACGGTTTTCGGTTCGGTTCGGTTCTGATGGCTTGACACATAAGAGTGTTTTTTTGTTATTCTATGCTTAGGCAATAGGAACAGTAAGAGGTTAAGAAGAAAAAATAAAAACAATTTATTGCAATAGTCCTTTATTTTACTTAAAAGCAAAGAAAATCCACTAGTTCCTAGTGTATTGTATAATATAAAATATTTTTTTATTTTAAAATGAACACTGACATCTCACAGCTGCTGGTAGCCCATGTACAAACTGGGGAACACATAAATTGACCATAAACAAATAAACATACTTTGACCATTTCTAAATAAACAGTACTTGTACATAAATAAACCATCTTAATTAAACTTAACAGTACTCCAGTACAGTATCCTTCATTCAGAATGTAAAGTGCAATTTCACTTAGGTCAGCTATCTATTCCTTTATTTTGAGGTTTCTGTATTTTTTTTTGCCTTTCTATCATTTTTGGACAGGAAAATGTAGTGCAACAGGAAGTGATTGGGAGGAGAGAGAAAGGGTAGCGGGCTCGGAAAGGACGCCAGAGCAGGGATTCGAACTCGCGTCGCACTGTATATATGTCTGGAGAGCTGTCCACTGAGCCACATACTTTGCCACTTGCCCTGTTAAAGTGTGGAATGATGGTTCTTTAGAGCATAGTGATTGAATATTTACTCACGGGGAGGAGTTTCCTCATCTCAGCTCGTAGACTTACAGGCACACACAAACCGTCAATTCGGAGAGAAATAAAACGCACATAAATTATTTTATTAAATGTATTTTATTATATTTATTGCGCAATTCACAAGCGCGTATTGAACAGTGGATGTCGTACTGAACGGTTCAATATTATATTGAGAATTGTGGCATCCCTAGTATACACATTGCAGATTTAGATGGTCTGATAATCTTGAACAAATGATCCTTTTCTATGGTTGGAAATGCTTGTAGTTGCTCCTTAGAGGAGCTGTTATAAGTTGCCAGTTCTGAATGTGTGGCCACAGGTTGCATAGCTATAATTGTTTCTCTAATATTATCCATTTTATTTCTGGACAAATTCATCACTACTATGCTGATGACCAACATCTAAAGATGACCAACATCTGACGATTTATTTTTTGTTAAATTTGCAACAGTGTTAAATTAAAACTTAGTGTTGTGTTGATTTTCTTCTATTAGTTATGCGAAGTAGGCAGATGTAGAGGTTTTTAAGGCTTTCCTAATTTTGACACAGCAAGATATACAGAATACCTCTAGTTTTGTTGTCTTGAAGCTGTGCTTCATTTTCTGGGCTGCTCTCTTTAATGCACCATGTTCTCATTATACCACACGGTTGGACTGCTTTCTTTAATCTAATTTAAGCGCAGGGGAGCAACTGTGTTTAGCGTTTTGGAAAAGAGTTAATATTTTCTGTAATACAAGAAAATATCAAGATCTTCTAAGTTATCACATATGCTAGGGAATTGAGGCAATTCAGACAGATTACGGAGAAGCGATTCTTTGGTACTAGAAGTTATTATTGTACTGTATTTATAACACAGAGTTGAGATTGTAGCTATAGGCAGGTCAAGCATACATGATACTAGAGAGTGATCTGAAATGTCTTCACTCTGCTGTTTTCATATGACAATATTAATTCTAAAGTGTGATTACGACAGTGAGTGGATCCTGAAACACGCCTACAGAGTTGAGAATGTCTTTGAAAGCCACTTCCTAAACATCTGAGTCATTATCTACATGGATATTAAAATACCCAACAACAAGAACTCTATCTGCGGCCAGTACTATATTTGAAAAAAAGTCAATGAATTATTTTATAAAGTCTGTGTGGTGCCCTGGTGGCCTATTTACAGTATGCTCTTTAGACAAGGCTCATGCTTATAGCAGTAGTTTTGGGGAATAGGCTCATTTAAAATAAATAGAATCATCTGGCAAAATAATATAGGCTATATAGATAATTGGAAAAGTTTTTGGGGCAGACCTGACCTGTTGAAAAGAGAAGGTCTTCATTCCTCTTTGGGTGGAACTGCTCTCTTATCTAGGAATATAGCACATAGTCTTAATGTTAGTGTTAAACCTTGACTAACTGGGGCCCAGGTCAGAGAGCAGACAGTCACATAATACAGAAAATTTACATCACATAGAACTTCTGTCTTCTAACTAACTTCAACATAGAGACTGTGTCTGTCCCACGGACTAGCAGACACAAAAAACTGTGCAAACCCTACAACAATAATTTAATAAATGATCAACAAATAAAAACAAACAAAATCCAGATAAACAACTGATACGACTTGGCTTGCTAAATATTAGATCTCTCTTCAATAAAGCACTTTTTGTTAATGATATGATCACCGAACATAAACTAGATGTGCTTTGTCTGACAGAAACATGGCTGAAACCAGATGATTATATTAATTTAAATGAGTCTACTGCTACTCATTTACTGCTTAAACCTGAGCCTTGTCTAAAGGGCAAAGGAGGTGTTGCTGCACTTTATACTAATAACTTTAGCATTACTTAGAAGTCTAATTTTAAATATAATTATTTTGAAACAATGATACTTAATATTATGCCCTTTATTGTAGATGATAAAACATTTTTAAAATTTCTTCTGGCTACAGTATATAGGCCACCAGGGCACCACACAGACTTTATCAAGGAATTTAGTGACTTTCTATCAGAGCTAGTACTGGCCGCAGATAGAGTTCTTGTTGTCTGTGATTTTAATATCCATGTAGATAATTACGTTTTGGTGCTGGCTTTTAAAGACATTCTCAACTCTGTAGGCGTTAGACAACATGTCTCAGGAATCTCTGTTATATGCTTGGCATATGCGATAACTTAGAAGATCTTGATTATATTACAGAAAATATTAACTCTGTCTTTTTCAAAACACTAAATACGGTTGCTCCCCTGTGCTTAAAGGAAATAAAGATAGCAGTCCAACTCCATGATATAACATGCATGCATTAAAAAGAGCTGGCCGTAAAAAGTCCATTACGGAGTGCCACAGGGATCAGTTCTAGGACCTCTACTTTTCGCCTTGTACATGCTACCCTTAGGAGCTATAGTTAAGAAACGTGGAGTTAATTTTCACTGCTATGCTGACGATACTATATCTCCTCAAGGCCTCACGAAAAACAGCGAGTCACCAAAATGATGGAATGTATAGTTGACATAAAAAGCTGGATGAGGAGCAACTTTCTGTTGTTGAACTCTGACAAAACAGTTAATCAGAGACCTAAAACTGCCACACTTATAATCTAACTATTGACGGAGTTTCCACTAAGCCTTCGTCATCAGCTAGGAATCTGGGCTTTTTATTCGATACTATTCAATTCAATTTTATTTTATTTGTATAGCGCTTTTTTTTACAAAGGTCATTGTATCAAAGCAGCTTTACATGTATTGACAGATTGCAGTCAGTGGTCAGGGATTCCAAAAAAAAACTCTTTAAGAGAGAAAAAAAAACCCTGACATGACGTGTTATAGTTGCAAGCCGAAATAGAGGACACAAATTGCCATTGATCGCATCTATAACTCGCTATGCAGTTTACAGGATACAGATACAGACATTATAAGATACAAAAATTCACTTTAAGAGAGTAAATAAAAATTTTAAATTAAGTATAATGTGGTAGATTTAATTTTAATTTAACAGAGTGCAAGGAGGTTATCCTGGGTAGTCGTCATTTAGCATCACCAGGATGGGCATCAGGTGGGGCAGGACTGTTATGAGCAGTGTTGTGCCAGCTGGAACTTATTCCTCGGGATACCTCGGAAAAGGGAGAGGGGGATAGAGAGAGAGAGAAAAGGAGAGAGGAGGAGAGAGGGAGAGGGGACAAAACAGACTAACATTAGCGTAGCGTTCATATGTAAATGTAAATCACATGCAGTATGTAATATGTATGTGTGCCCGGTTCCGGTTGAGCTAACTATTGCGGCCTTAGAGAGTTAGGATCTGAGATTATGTGAATGCGTGGCTAAACAGATAAGTCTTTAGTTTAATTTTAAACTGCTCGAGTGTGTCTGAGTCCCGAATATTGCTGGGAAGGTCATTCCATAGTTTTGGTGCTAAGTAGGAGAAGGATCTTCCACCTTTAGATTTTTTTGATATTCTTGGAACTATTAACAAACTGCTATTTTGTGAACGCAATGCCCGCAATGGATTGTATGCTGATAATAGTTCATGGAGGTATAGAGGTGCTAGGCCGTTTAGGGCTTTGTATGTAATTAACAAAATTTTGAAATGTATGCGATACTTTACAGGTAGCCAGTGCAGTGTTGCTAGGAGTGGACTAATGTAATCATACTTTTTTGATCTAGTAAGAACTCTAGCAGCTTAGCAGCATTTTGAACCAGCTGAAGCTTATTTATTTGCTTTGCATGACACCCCCCCAGTAATGAATTACAGTAGTCAATTCTGGAGGTCATAAATGTGTGGATTAGCTTCTCTATATCCGAGACAGACAGCATGTTGCGCATCTTTGAAATATTTCTAAGGTGAAAAAATGTGGTTCGGCATACATTGGAAATGTGACCATCGAAAGACAGGTTCTTATCTAGAATCACACCTAGGTTCTTGACTGCGGAAGAAGAGACAATGGTGCAACCTTCTATAGAGATGTTGTGGGCTATTGTGTCGTGTTTGGAGCTATTAGGTTCAATAATCAAGTATACTTGTTGGAGTCAAGTAGAAGGAAGTTGTTTGCCATCCATTTTCTAATATCGTTGATACAGTCTATTAGCCTAAGAAAACAGTGTGTTTTGTCAGGTTCTGAGGAAATATAGAGCTGGGTATCGTCAGCGTAGCAGTGGAAGTTGATGTCATGTTTCTTAATAATATCTCCGAGGGGAAGCATATATAGTGCGAAGACAATAGGACAAAGAACTGATCCCTGTGGTACGCCGTATTTTACCTGACAGATTTTTCCTCGTTAACATAGACAAAGTGGTAGCGATCGTTTAAATAAGATTTGAACCAGGCTAAGGCTTGACCATTAATGCCAACAAGGTTTTACAGTCTATCAAGTAGAATTGTATGATCTATTGTATCAAAAGCTGCACTGAGGTCAAGTAATATGAGAAGAGAGGTTTCACCGCGATCTGATGCTAAAAGGAGGTCATTTGTCACTCTGAGCATGGCTGTTTCTGTGCTGTGGTGGGGCCTGAATCCTGATTGAAATTTTTCATAAATGCTATTTTTGGCTAGGAATGTCTGTAGTTGTTTGGACACAACCTTTTCCAGTATTTCTGATAGAAATGGGAGATTAGAGATTGGTCTAAAGTTAGATAGGTCTCCCTGGTCGAGATTAGGTTTTTTTATGAGAGGCCTAATAACTGCCATTTTGAAGGCTGCTGAAACATAGCCTAATTCTAATGATGAATTAATAATATTGAGTAATGGTTCCGAAACTGCAGGAAAAACTTATTTTAGTAATTTTGTGGGGACGGGATCTAATAAACAGGATGATGATTTTGATGAATTTATTATTTTTGTGAGCTCATCCATTTTAATAGCATTAAATGATTCTAGTTGTACTAATGGCATGATGTGGGACAGGATACTATGGGATATAGAGGTGGCTAGCTGTGTAGATGCAATATTGTCTCTAATCTGCTCAATTTTATTTTCAAAGTTATTACTATCGTGCTGTAGTTTAGCGTCTTTTTCTGTTAATGATTTGTTTTCAGTTTTGCGACTGTATTAAAAAGAAATTGCGGGTTATTTTGATTTTCTGCGATCAACTTGCTGAAATAGGAGGATTTGGCGGTTTTTAGAGCTTGTTTATACTTGTTGGTGCTCTCTTTCCATGCATCACGCCATACTTCTAGGTTCGTAGTCCTCCATCTATGTTCCATTTTTCTAGTTGCTTTTTTTAGGGCTGAGGTGTGGTTATTATACCATGGTGCTGGCGTTCTTTCTTTTATTCTCTTTAATCTAATAGGTGCGACAACTTCTAAAGTATCTGAAAAAACTTTGTTTAATGTTTCTGTTACAACCTCAAGATCTTCATTTTTGTTGATTACATTATGGGTTTGATATAGATTCGGAAGATTGCTAATAAAACCATCTTTAGTAGTAGAGATGATTGATCTGCTTGATCTAAACCGATGTGTAGGACGAGGGGGTTTATCTAAAAGTACAGTGTAGGATATGAGGCAGTGATCTGAGATAGCGTCACTCTGAGGTAATATTTCTATGTTGTTTATGTTTAGTCCAAATGATAGAATTAGGTCTAAAGTGTAATGTGTGGGACCTGACACCTTTTGGCTAACACCAAGCGAGTCCAGGATATCCATAAAAGCTATACGTAGCGCATCTTTTGGATTATCAATGTGTATGTTAAAGTCACCAACGATTAAGGCTCTATCTACAGTGACTACTAATTCTGACAAAAAATCTGCGAATTCTTTAAGGAAGTCTGTATGATGACCCGGTGGTCTGTAAATAGTAGCCATTATAAAAGGCAAATGTTTGTTGCGACCATTTGGAAGTGACATATTTAGCACCATTAGTTCAAACAAGTTAAATTTTCTAGATTTAAGATTGACGCAGAATAGGTTGCTATAGATTGTGGCAATACCGCCACCTCTACCTTTCAGACGAGGCTCGTGCTTATAGTAAAAGTCTTATGGAGTAGATTCATTCAGACTGGTAAAATCATCTGTTTTAAGCCATGTTTCTGTCAGGCACAGCAGCGACCAAGTTGTGGTCTGTAATAATTTCATTGACAATGTATTCTTTGTTGGAAAGCGACCTGATGTTAAGCAGGCCGAATTTTAGCCTTTTTGTTGCATCTATTTGTAGATTGTTTTCTAGTTTAATTTTAATTAGATTTGTATATTTTGGTTTAGAGTATGCTACATGTTTGTTTGTTCGGGAAACAGACACAGTCTCTATATGTTGATATGTGGGTTGTAAAAACTATATGCTGTGATTTATGTGACCTGAGTAACATGTCATGGCAGCTTGCAGACGGATGGTTAAGCCGATTGGTCTGCTTACTGACCTGGGCCCTGGATAGTCAGATTTTACTATTAAGACTATTGTTCAAATTTCTAGAGAGGACAGCAGCTCCTTCCTGTGAGGGATGGAGGCCATCTCTCTTTAACAGGTCAGGTCTCCTCCAGAAATATTTCCAGTTGTCTATATAGCCTACATTGTTTTCCGGGCACCACTTAGACATCCAGCCATGCAATGACAATAGTCTACTATAGGTCTCATCCCCCCGGTAAGCGGGTAGGAGACCAGAGCATATTATGGTGTCTGACAGAGTTTTTGCAACTTCACACACCTCCTTAATATTATATTTAGTGATCTCCAATTGGCGGAGTCTCATATCGTTTGTGCCGACGTGAAAAACAATCTTAGAGTATTTACGTTTAGTCTTAGCCAGCACTTTCAATTTAGATCTAATGTCAGACGCTCTGGCTCCTGGTATACATTCAACAATGGTGGCTGGGGTCTCTATTTCCACGTTCCGTAAAATAGAATCATCAATAACCAGGGCGCTTGACACGGGTATCTCAGCATGTGGGGAGTACCGGTTTGAGATAACAACAGGAGTGGGAGAGTGATGCCGCTTTTCTTTACGACTACGCCGCCTGACTGTCACCCAGCTGCCCTGCTGCTTCGGGCCTACAGTCGGAAACGAGCCGTTATTATCGCACGTTATGATAGGCGCATCCGAAAGAGTGTCAGAGTTATTACTAGCCTTACTATTCTCAACAATGCGTGATTCTAATTCTGTAACCTTTTCCGTCAGGGTTATGGAGGTCCTCGAAGTATTCCTTCCACCGCTCGACAATATCCCCAGTCAAAGTCAGCAGAGCCCCACCTCCACTATATACAGTGTTGGTAGGGCACCGCTTTCCCCTCCTGAGGCGCCGGATAGTTTGCCAGAACTTCTTCGAGGCCTCTTCGAGTCCTTCTCCATGGAATTCTCACCGAACTCCTCCCAGACCCGAGTTTTTGCCTCCACAACCACCCGTGCTGCAGTCCGCTTGGCCTGCCAGTACGCATCCGCTGCCTCAGGAGTCCCGCAAGCCAGCCAGGCTCGATAGGACTCCTTCTTCAGCTTGACAGCATCACTTACTTCCGGTGTCCACCACCGGGTTCGGGGATTGCCGCCATGACAGGCACCAGAGACCTTATGGCCACAACTCCGAACGGTCGCACTGACAATGGAGGCGGAGAACATAGTCCACTCGGACTCAATGTCCCCAACCTCCCTCGGAATCTGCTCAAAGCTCTGCCGGAGGTGGGAGTTGAAGATGCCTCTGACAGGGGGCTCTGCCAAACGTTCCCAACAGACCCTCACAGAACGTTTGGGCCTGCCGAGTCTGTCCAGCTTCCTCCCCCGCCAACGGATCCAACTCACCACCAGGTAGTGATCAGTTGATAGCTCCGCCCCTCTCTTCACCCGGGTGTCCAAGACATACGGCCGGAGGTCAGATGAAACAACCACAAAGTCGATCATCGACCTCCGCCCTAGAAACCCTGCTGCCACGTGTGCTGATGGACGCCCTTATGCTCGAACATGGTGTTCATTATGGACAAACCATGACTAGCACAGAAGTCCAACAACAGAACACCACTCGGGTTCAGGTTGGGGGGGCCGTTCCTCCCAATCACGCCTCTCCAGGTGTCACTGTCATTGCCCACGTGGCGTTGAAGTCCCCAGCAGAGCGGCGGAGTCCCCATTTGGAGCACTATCCAGCACCCCTCCCAGAGACTCCAAGAAGGCGGGTACTCTGTGCCGCCATTAGGCCCAGTAGGCACAAATGACAGTGAGAGACCTATCCCCACCGGAGGCGCAGGGAAGCGACCCTCTGCGTTCACGGGGTAAACTCCAACACATGGCGACTAAGCTGGGGGCTATAAGCAAGCCCACACCAGCCCGCTGCCTCTCACCGCAGGCAACTCCAGAGTAGTGGAGAGTCCAACCCCTTTCAAGGAGTTGGGTTCCAGAGCCCAAACTGTGCGTGGAGGCGAGCCCGACTATCTCTAGTCGGTACCTCCCGCACTAACTCAGGCTCCTTTCCCCCCAGCGAAGTGACATTCCATGTCCCAAGAGTCAGATTCTGTGTCTGAGGATTGGGTCGCCGAGGTCCCCGCCTTCGACCGCCACCCAAACCACAATGTACCGGCCCCTTACGGTCCTCCCGCAGGTGGTGGGCCCACGGGAGGTCGGCCCCACGTCGCTCGCCGGGCTAGGCCGGCCAGTCCCGTGGGGTAAGACCCGGCCACCAGGCGCTCGCATACGAGCACCAACCCCAGGCCTGGCTCCAGGGTGAGGCCCCGGCTGCGCCATACCAGGCGACGTCATGACTTCCTTGATTTTCTTTCTCATAAGGGGTAGGGTGGACCGCTCTTTGTCTGGCTTGTCACCTAGGACCCGTTTGCCTTGGGAGATCCTACCAGGGGCATATAGCCCCCAACAACGTAGCTCCTAGGATCATTCAGGCACTCAAACCCCTCCACCACGGTAAGGTGGCGGTCCCAGGAGAGGGAGTAACGTTTAAACTAAGTTTAATGTTGCAACCCAAAAATATTTAGTGGTGTGTAAACTGTAATTCAGTGACCAGTTACGCCTAAACTAGGGTACATTGTAACATTAGCCCCAGATCACTGAACAAGGGAGCTGATTGAGACACACCTATAGAAATTATTAGACAGGCCTGGCAAAAGTTACCTAGAAACACAAGTAAGATGGCGGGCCTGTTGACATATCGCTTCAGCTAATAAAGCGGCCAATACGCTGTCTAATGTTTTCAGCCCGTTTTTCAATATGCGTTCTTGTCTGTACTTGTGTTCTTGTGAACTTGAAATGTCATTAAATAAGCGGTCGGTTAATAAAGATAGCGTCTATTTAAAAATTTGACCAATCAGCAGACGCTCAGCGCTCATATACCCGCCCAACACAGTCTCACCTCAGCAAGTCCTGCTGAAAATCACAGCTGGCTGTGATGTATTGAGATATAATTAATTTCAGGTATATCCAATGAACAATCTTTGGTCTCATGAGTCTATTATTTGTTTCTGAGTAAATCGTTTTGACTGTGGGCAAAGTTAAATTTTATAACTTTATATTTTTATTTAACTTACTGGATCACAGCCTAAATTGTGCTTTTGACTAATTTATTTGCTTATATATTTACTATTGTACAAACGATTTATACTTTATAATAAAGTGTTGTGTTTTATATCATATTTAGTTTTATTATAAACAAATACACAGTTAGGATAATCAGAGCACACTCCCTGAATCATATTTTTTGAAAGCGTCAGGAAGCAGTGTTTTGTATCAAATTAGTTATAACGTTTAATTTTAAATCTAAAATTAAAATGAGTGTTTATTTGCTACCACAGCTGCATGACACATCAACTGCTCTGCTGCTCCATTTGCCATATAACCTGTCTTGCGTCCTCCGTCCTTGAGAGTTCAACCTCCCCAGTCTGAACTTGTATGTTCGAACTAGCAAGTCCGTTCTTTGCATTCTAGGAATTGAGAAATGGCCTATGTCTATACTGGAAACACACTGTCCCGTGAACGTGCATCGACCGGAAGCTAGTTATTTTCATTTGTTTAAATAAAAGTGCTAAAGTAAAGTAAAGTAAAATAAAAGTAAAAGCAGGTTTGTCATTGTACTATTATATTGTTGTTAGTCTTATCTAAAAATTAAATAAACACAAACTAAGCATTTGTTTTAAAGTATAAGGGGAAAATCTGAAGATTTTTAATTTCATTTATTTTACAAGGCAGCTATATATCCATCTGCCAACTCACTAACTGCAAGATAAGTGATAGGGAATTGTGATTGGATGGGAATTTGGTTATCTAAATGTATGTGATTGGCTTCCCTGATTGGCTACCCTTTATTAGGCTGTTCCCCACAGAGTTTATAAATCCCTTATAAGAGTCATTTACTAATCCCTGTGTACAGTGCATTATAGAAAAGTCTTTTGCAATATTCAGTAAGTTGGAAAACATGGAAAAACATGTTTTTTATTTTATTTTAAACAGCTGGTAAATAAAAAAATAGAGTTTGTATTCAATAATACATTAGAATTTGATAGCTATACTATCAATTTTAATGTGTTTAAGTTATGTAATTATGGTGGTTAGTAGATGGTACTTGATCTAAAAAGTTTAGAACCACTGGTTTAAAGAAAGTCATTTGAAGTACATTTTTATTATAAAGAGCATTTCACTGGCTAATACCCATTTTAATACACCCCTAAGTACATGATGAATAATCAGTTTTTTACAATAGAGAAAAGGAATTCGAATGTCCACTAAAAGGTAGTTTTAGAAGTACACTCGTATTGCTTTAAAGTAAACAGCCAAACCACATAAGTTGAATGAACGAACGCTAGCTGGTGGTAAATATTTGTAAGTCGCTTTAGACAAAAGCGTCAGCTAAATGCCTAAATGTAAATGTAAGTTGACTTTTGATTTCATAGGGTCTTTAAAATACAGCAGTTGGCTGGAATTGTTGCTGAACACTCACTGACTAAAGACCTCCTATCACATGTCTGCATAAAACAACAGGATCAGGAAGTAATTTAAACGAGCCTGTACTCTCACCCACCCAGCAGTTATGCTCTAATTCCTAGTTTCGGGGTAGCAGCTTGACTCCTCTGTGCTTGATTTTCATGATTATCATTATTTGAGAATATATTTTCTTGAAAATCTGGGAATAATACCACAAGCTTAGATCAACCCATATGTTTATTTACAATAGCAGGGCATTGCCAGGTTATTGTTATATTTAAAAAAAAATTGCTGTTAAAATTCAAAATGATATTTTGTTGAATCAACCACACTGGGCCACACTAAACTCAGAAAGATAGTATCATGTGCCACAAGCATGAACATATGGCACAATTCTTTAGTTTCATATTTAAATAGAATTCCACGTCACATCCTTTAAACAAAAATCTGATATATAGAAATTTGAGTGTGTAGAGTGTTTGAATTTAGAAAATATAAAAATGTCCTATATTTCTGCATGGGTTATTATATCATAATAAGATGCAGTCATGTACATGTTACTCTTACACTTTACTTTTGATTTACAATTCTTCCATAAAATTCTAATCTCTTTGCTCCATCGAGGTTTGGATAGTTTAGCCTTAGATAGTTAATTTTCTTGTTCCATCTGCTGTATATCACTATATCACTACTGTATAATATTATATTCTGTATAGGGAATAGCAAACTCTGCTTCAAACTTCCTACCCACATTGCACTCTGCAGTCAAGGAGGGGCTTGAACTTTCCAGAGGAAACATAGAATTTCCTGTCCTGATTGATGGAGGTTTGAAGATATCTGTAAATGGTGTTGTTGAGAACAATATGTTCGCAAAGTATTTGTGATCCCAAGTTTCTTCTGGCAGTACAGTATGTTCAGAGAGAGTATAGTAATGCAAAACATTAAAAGATGTATCAGCCAAAGGTAAGCTATCTTTGTGTGTATAAGACAATGCACTTTTGGATAGAGCATACAACATTCTCTTATGGTATTATGGGTGTGGTGTGGGGTGTTTGGTGTAGTTTGTTTGAAGTTAGGTGCGTATTGCATAGGTATAGCTGTTCCTAGGTATTCTCTAGATTTACTAATGTGCTGTATGGTAATGGTAGTTGTATAACGTAGCAAAAATGTTGGTATAACTTTATATTAAGGTACACAAATTCTCTACTAACTACTTTCTTATTAGCATGCATATTACTAACGTATTGGCTGTCTATTAGTATTTATTAAACACATATTAATGCTTTATTCTACACGACCATATTCTACAACTAATAGAGCATTAACGAAGACTTCTCCTGCAATAAACTCCTAATTATTGCTTATGTTTAGTTAGTAAGGTAAATTTTGTACATAAATTACTACCTTAATATGCTTTGCTCAGTATGGGCCTTAAGGCAGTAACATCACAAGAATATACATTCTCCCTTAATAACAAAGAACTAAAATTGTCTATTCTTAGGTAGCAAAACATAGAACTACAAGTGCTAATGATGTCCAAATTACTTCTAATTAAGTCTTTATAAATCTGAATATGTTACCCTTTCTAAAGTTATGTCTTGCTCATTACTAATTCACAAGTAGTTGGACACCTACGCCTGTTTCACACTACAGACGTAAGCAGCGCGTAATTGTTTTGGAGCCCATGTTAACAGATAAGAGCTTTCACAATGTGCACGTACTGTAAGCAGCGCATACTCGCGTGCTCCTGTTCAATTAAAATGACAGTGCATTGTCAATGGCCAAAATTCACATGATTGACAGAAAATATTCAGTTTGTAAATGAGATGTAGTGTATTTTAAACAGTCACCATGACGTTCAGCAGTTTCCCAGCGAGTTCAAAGTTTAACAACAAAAAGATAACTATCAGGCTCAAAATGTGATGTACAAGGACTTGCAAGCAAAGGAAAAGCATGAAAGGCAGTGGCAAAGGCTGTAAGTAGTATTAAAATGCTTTTATTTTAGATCTAAGATCTAACAAATGATTATAAACATATTTAAAGACATCACCTAATAGATACCACACATACATCACATAAGTCTATGATGCAAGTTACTTAATTTAGATATGTGATTTTTTTTCTAATGTTTGCTTATATTCCTGTTAAAATGTGTGCCACTGTGTAAATGTTACCGGTGCGGTGTACCTTGAAGACAGGAAACACGGAGCCAGGAATACACAGGAATAATCTTTACTTTCAAACAGGAATAGAGCACACGATACACAACTAACATAACTTCAACACCAGACAAAGACAAGGGAGACATGCAGGGTATATATACACAAGTCCTTGATGACGGTGAGCAGGTGCAGGTGATCACAGAAGAGAAGGGATTATGGGAAATGGAGTCCGGGAGAACACATGGGGCTGCGACAGTACCCCCCCCTCCAGGAAGGCGCGTCCTCGCGCCGCAGAAGGACCAACAGAGGAGGGAGGGTGGGGGTCCTGGAGGAGGATAAGGTGGTGAGGACGAGGGCAGTGAGATAAAGTCCATCCGGCCAGGGTGGCGATGATGGTGGGAGGAGCCACGGAAGAGGGAGTGACGAATCCGGGGACCCGACCGCCAGAACCGACACCGGGGACGTGGGATCCCCAGGCGGAGATGGAGAGCCGCAGAGCCAGGGCGACTTGAAAGACCCGGAGGGCCGAGGCGGAACCGACAGCTCTGCCGACCGAGATGGAGCAGTGGATCCGGCAGAGCGCGGCGACAGTGGAGGGACCGAGGACGAAGGAGGAGCCGGAGGGAGGAGCGGAGGGAGGAGCCTGACCGAGCCTGTGGGACGCACCGCCGAGCCGAAGGTGGAGAAGGGGAGGCCAAGGGAGAGGGAAGGTCAACTCCCGACCAAGGCGAGGCCGGAGAGACGAGGGAGCCCAGTGGGAAGTAGTCTTGAGGGAGGGCGGGGCACAGTGGGCGAGGGAGGTAAGGGCAGAGGTGGAGCTGTAGGGTCGGGAGGGCTGGAGAGGAGTCTGGGTCTCGGAGGCAGGAGGCGGAGCAAGGGAGCTGCACTCCATGTAGGCGCCAGGGGTCCGGAAGGCCCGAGCCCCAGCCCCAGCCTAGGTGGCGTGGCATGGAGGCGTGCAGAGGGACTGAGGGACCTGGGGAAGACAGGGGAGCCGGCCAGGTAGGACACAGAGGAGGCGGGAGAGGGAGGCTGGGCGGGAGCTTGAAGGCCCTGTCAGGCGGCTCGGGGTCATGCGGCTCGGGGTCAGGGTCCTCAGGGGCGGAGCCAGGAACATCAGGGGCGGAGCCAGGAACCTCCGGGGCGGAGCCCTTGGCCAGGTGGGGGAAGGGATGACAGCCACAGCATAGCAGCACCCACTCCACATACTCCCTGACACTCCCTTGCGGACCCCTCCCAGGCAGCTTATCCTGGACGGCAGCCGTCAGGCTGAGCTCAAAAAACAGCCGTAGGTAGAGGTCGGGAGGTCCGACATCTCACAGAGAGCCAGGAAGTACAAGGAGTGGGCTAGCAAGGGCTTCTCCCCCTGACTCTGGCGGAGGCGATTGTCCACCGAGGGGAACATCTTCCTCTTCTTTTGTTGTTGGGGTCTGGTGTTCTGTTACTGGTGCGGTGTACCTTGAAGACAGGAAACACGGAGCCAGGAATACACAGGAATAATCTTTACTTTCAAACAGGAATAGAGCACACGATACACGACTAACATAACTTCAACACCAGACAAAGACAAGGGAGAAATGCAGGGTATATATACACAAGTCCTTGATGACGGTGAGCAGGTGCAGGTGATCACAGAAGACAGGTGAGTGGGAACAGGTGAGAGGAGTGCAAGGGATTATGGGAAATGGAGTCCGGGAGAACACATGGGGCTGTGACAGTAAACAAGCTGCGGGTCAGCTGCGTACTGCATATGCTGCAAGTGTGAAACTGGCGTAAGGGTCCAACTACTAGTGAATTAGTAATGAGCAAGACTCCACTTTAGAATGGGGAACATATTCAAATTTATGAAGACTTAAATTAGAAGTAATTTGGACATCATTAGCACTTGTATTTCTCTGTTTTGCAACCTAAGAATAGACCAAATTAGTTCTTTGTTATTAAGAGAGAATTACTCTTGTGATGTTACTGCCTTATAAGGCCCATACCGAGCAAAGCATATTAAGGGTAGTAATTTATGTACAACATCAACCTTACTAACTATCCATAAGCAATAATTAGGAGTTTTTAGTTTATAGAAGTCTTAGTTAATGGTCTATTAATTGTAAAATATGGCCATGTAGAATAAAACATTAGTCTGTGTTTAAAAAATACTAATAGACAGCCAATACGTTAGTAATATGCATAATTTGTGTACTTTAATATAAAGTGTTACCGAAATGTTATGTTTTCCTGTTATGTTTTATGTTTCATGTTTTAGTCTGTCTTGCCATTTGTGAGTTTGCTTACTGTTTTACAAGTTTTTTACTACTTTTACTACCATGTAAACAAAGTGTTTTTATTGTTACCTGCACATTTGTAATTGAGGTTTCAATATTATGGTTGGTTAACTGTAGCCTATAGAGTGCCCGACTTATTTTAAATCATAGTTTACACACAGGCCACATCTGGTATGTATGTATGGTTCATTATTTTAAATGTACAGTCATGGCCAAAATTGTTGGCACCCCTGAATTTTTTCCAGAAAATCAGGTATTTCTCACAGAACAGTATTGCATTAACACATGTTTTGCTATACACATGTTTATTCCCTTTGTGTGTATTGGAACAAACCAAAAAAAAGGAGGAAAAAAAGCTAATTTCACATAATTTCACACAAAACTCCAAAAATGGGCTGGACAAAATTATTGGCACCCTTAAAAAAGATCTGAAATCAATCACTTCTTATAACCATCAATAAGCTTCTTACACCTCTCACCAGGAATTTTGGACCACTCTTCCTTCAGGTCTCTCATATTGGAAGCGCACCTTTTCCCAACAACCTCTACCATATTTGACTGTAGGTACTGTGTTCTTTTCTTTGTAGGCCTCATTCCGTTTTCGGTAAACAGTAGAATGATGTGCTTTACCAAAAAGCTCTATCTTGGTCTCATCTGTCCACAAGATGTTTTCCCAGAAGGATTTTGGCTTACTCAAGTACATTTTGGCAAACTGTAGTCTTGCTTTTTTATGTCTCTGTGTCAGCAGTGGGGTCCTCCTGGGTCTCCTGCCATAGTGTTTCATTTCATTCAAATGTCGACGGATAGCTCGTGCTGACACTGATGCACCCTGAGCCTGCAGGACAGCTTGAATTTCTTTGGAACTTGTTTGGGGCTGCTTATCCACCATCCGGACTATCCTGCGTTGCAACCTTTCATCAGTTTTTCTCTTCCGTCCACGTCCAGGGAGATTAGCTATAGTGCCATGGGTTGCAAACTTCTTGATCATGTTGCGCACTGTGGACAAAGGAACATTTAGATCTCTGGAGATGGACTTGTAACCTTGAGATTGTTGATATTTTTCCACAATTTTGGTTCTCAAGTGCTCAGACAGTTCTCTTCTCCTCTTTCTGTTGTCCATGCTTAGTGTGGCACACAGAGACACACAATGCAAAGACTAAGTCAACTTCTCTCCTTTTTATCTGCTTTCAGGTGTAATTTTTATATTGCCCACACCTGTTACTTGCCCCAGGTGAGTTAAAAGGAGCATCACATGCTTGAAACAATCTTATTTATCCACAATTTTGAAAGGATGCCAATAATTTTGTCCAGCCCATTTTTGGAGTTTTGTGTGACATTGTCAAATTTGCTTTTTTTTTCCAATAAACACAAAGGGAATAAACATGTGTATAGCAAAACATGTGTTAATGCAATACTTTTCTGATTTTACTTGATTTTCTGGAAACATTTCAGGAGTGCCAACAATTTTGGCCATGACTGTAGATGCGTGGAAAGAGTGCTGAAACGGACTGGAACGTGCATGCTTACTGTCGTCATGGTGAGCGTGGCTGAAGATACTTAATATTAACAAGATGCGCCACTGCAGTTATTATGAATGGGGCGGATTGCAATGCTCAATATAGCCACTCTAGCGAAAGAAGTCCCGCCTTCCAGTAAAAAATAATCAATTACCAAAAGATAAAACTGATGTTTCTCTAGGGGAAGGGCTATTTACGGAGACTCGTAAGCCTTCCATAAACGGACTTTGGCGTGGCTCACTGTTGTTCAGTAACGGCAGATGCAATAAAGCGCAAACAGCCAAGCGCGGAGAGAACAGTGCGATTGCCTTTGAGAATAGACGCTAACGTATGCTTTTTAAATCACTCCCGGGGGTTTTTGTTGTCCAATGAAGACCAATAAATCTATGATTTGGAGTTGTTTAGGGCGTGTAGCACACTGTGTAGCACACTGCACGTGTCCTACACGTATCTAAAGTTTTTTTTATGGTGACAGCTGATGCAAGAGTAAGATTATAAACAGTCAAACAATTCATGTCACGCATTCGAATCCGCACCCCAGTGTTACAAGTTATAAGTTTATATAACAATGCTCATTTAACAAGGTCTGTGTCATTCATTCACAAGCCTTCTCTTACAGTGCATCACTCTGCCCAGGGATTCCCCTGGGTCCTAAAGCACACTCCAGCGAACTAAAAATAAAAAACTCCAAACATTTTTCTAAATCATCTTAATAAAGAAAAGAAACTAAATTTAACTATTTTGCCATTAAAAACGAGACTACACTATTTTATCTATGGCTGAAACAGTATTATAAGGCTGTGTAATGGGGAGAAAAAACACACAGGCTCTAGTTAAATCATAATGTCTTTAACGTGCATTAATTACATTAATATGATAAACGTGTGATTATTCGACTAATTGCTTAAATGGAAAACTACTCGTTGACTAGGAAAATCGTCCCAGGTTATGTATGTAACCATGGTGCCCAGAGAGGGAACGAGACGCCTTTTGCGTCTGAAGCACGTGTGTAGAATCAATCCAATGGGGAAGGCGGCATCACCTACGTGATGACGTCAGGACCAGGAAGCATAAATTGATATCCATAACTGTTAGTTCTAGCTTAATGAGGCCAAAGCAAGCATACAGGGATGAAGGAAGTATGGCAAGGAGAAGCAGTGTCTCGTTTCCTCTCAGGGAAATATGGTTCCCTGAGAGCATCCTGCTGCAATACATATATCTTGAATTGAGGTCCCTGACCAAAGAGCTTTGGAGGCTGCCATACTTCTAGTTGAGTGCGCTCTGACAGCTAGTGGGCACGGCTGTCCAGAAGCACTGTATGCAAGTGAAATAGCCTCGACTATCCACCTGCTGAGGGTCTGTTTAAATGCTGGGAGACCCTTTTTGGCCGAGGAAAAGCAGACAAACAGCTGCTCCGATTTCATCCATTGCGAAGTTCTATGCATTATGTGTCCAGGGCCCTGACGGGGCAAAGCAAGGTTTGCTTCTGCTGGTCCTAATCCAGGGAGGAGAAGAGGCTTGAAGGTTGATAGGTCTGGGCGGCCCCATTGGTACCTTAGGAACGTAACCCGGCCTAGGGTACAGGAAGAACCATAGTTCCCAGAGAGCATCCTGCTGCATCACACATATCTTGAATTAAGGTCCCTGACCAAAGAGCTTTGGAGGCCGCCATACTTCTAGTTGAGTGCGCTCTGACAGCTAGTGGGCACGGCTGTCCAGAAGCACTGTATGCAAGTGAAATAGCCTCGACTATCCACCTGCTGAGGGTCTGTTTAAATGCTGGGAGACCCTTTTGGCGAGGAAAAGCAGACAAACAGCTGCTCCGATTTCATCCATTGCGAAGTTCTATGCATTATGTGTCCAGGGCCCTGACGGGGCAAAGCAAGTTTTGCTTCTGCTGGTCCTAATCCAGGGAGGAGAGGAGGCTTGAAGGTTGATAGGTCTGGGCGGCCCCATTGGTACCTTAGGAACGTAACCCAGCCTAGGGTACAGGAAGGCCTTAACCATTTCCGGTGAAAACTCTAGGCAGGTATGGGAGACTGAGAGGGTATGCAGGTCTCCCACCCACTTACGGGAGGTGATAGCAAGCTGGAATGCTGTTCTTACTGTGACATACTTGATAGGGACAGATTTGATGGGTTCGAATTGAACCGTGGTAAGTGCTTCGAGTACCACAACAAAGTCCAAGGTAAAAGGTCTTGTGCGGTTAGGAGGACTCAGCCTCAGTACACCACGAAGGAACTGCGAGATTAGGGGATCTCTTCCTAGGGATCGTCCCGTCACAAGGGCCTGGTAGGCCGAAAGTGCCACCACGTACACCTTGATAGTAAAGGGAGATAACTGTGCATTAAATCTGTCCTGTGGGAACTCCAGCACTGTACCAACAGTTCAATTCAATTCAATTTCATTTGTATAGCGCTTTTTCACAAAGGTCATTGTATCAAAGCAGCCTTACATGTATTGACAGATAGCAGTCAGTGGTCAGGGATTCAAAAAAAACTCTTTAAGAGAGAAAAAAAACCTGACATGACGTGTTATAGTTGCAATCTGTAGCATGTGCAATCCGAAATAGAGGACACAAATTGCCATTGATCGCATCTATAACTCGCTATGCAGTTTACAGGATACAGATACAGACATTATAAGATATAAAAATTCACTTTAAGAGAGTGAAAAAATTGTTATATGTTAAGTATAATGTGGTAGATTTAATTTTAATTTAACAGGGTGCAAGGAGGTTATCCTGGGTAGTCGTCATTTAGCAGCACCAGGATGGGCATCAGGTGGGGCAGGACTGTTATGAGCAGTGTTGTGCTAGCTGGAACTCATTCCTCGGGATACCTCAGAAAAGGGAGAGGGGGATAGAGAGAAAGAGAGAAAAGGAGAGAGGAGGAGAGAAGGAGAGGGAACAAAACAGACTAACACTAGCGTAGCGGCCGTTCATATGTAAATCTAAGCAGTTATATGTGATATCACATGCAGTATGTAATATGTATGTGTGCCCGGTTCCGGTTGAGCTAACTATTGTGGCCTTAGAGAGTTAGGATCTAAAATTATTTTGATACTAACATTATGTGAATGCGTGGCTAAAGAGATAAGTCTTTAGTTTAGTTTTAAACTGCTTGAGTGTGTCTGAGTCCCGAATATTGCTGGGAAGGTCATTCCATAGTTTTGGTGCTAAATAGGAGAAGGATCTTCCACCTTTTAGATTTTTTTGATATTTACAGGACAGTGAACTGGGTCATGGTTACTCTGGTTGCACCAGGAGACGAAGAGCTGGCACTTCAGGGCATACAGTCTCCGGGTAGGTGAGCTCTGGACTGTAGGATAGTATGAATCACGTCGATAGGCAGTCCTGACTCAATGAGTCCGGCCCCCTCAGAGGCCAGACCTATAACTTCCACAGCTCTGGGTGAGGATGAAGTATCGTTAACCCTCTCTGTAGACAGAAGGTCCCTCCTCAAAGGGATCTCCCATGGCGGAGCATAAAGGAGGGGCGTCCGACCTGAGAACCATAGTCTGGTTGGCCAGTATGGGGCTACCAGCAGTAGGCAGACCCCCAGATGTCTGACTTTCTCCAGGATCGCCGGAATCAGAGGTATGGGAGGGAATCCGTACAGCAGAAGCCTCTGCCACAGCTGTACCATAGCATCAAGCCCTAGTGGTGCTGGGTGCGAGAGGGAGAACCATAGGGGGCAGTGTGTCGTTTCCTGCGACGCAAACAGATCCACCTGGGCTCTGCCGAACCTCCTCCAGATCTCCACCTCTGTATGTAGTCTCTATTCTCCCAAGTGCGGGGCTTGCCTCGACAGTGCGTCGGCCTATCGATTGAGGTGTCCTGGGATGAACATGGCTCTCAGTGACAGAAACTTGTCCGGGGTCCAGAGTAGAATCTGACGGGCTAGCTTGTACAGCAGCCGCAATCTCATTCCCCCTTGGTGATTTATGTATGAGACCACTGATGTGTTGTCTGTCCGGACAAGCACATGGTGGCTTCTAAGGCTCGGCAGGAACTCCCTGAGTGCCAGGGACACAGTCAACATTTCTAGTAGGTTGATGTGCCAGCTTGGTGCGTTCTCCGATCCATAAGCCTTGGGTCGAGTGGTGTTCCATAACAGCACCCCAGCCTGTGAGAGATGTATCTGTCGTTACGACCTTGCGACAGTATTGCACTCCCAGCCTGACACCTTGGTGCAGGAACCACGGCTTCCTCCACATGGCCAGGGCACGAAGACATATGCGCGTGACTCTGACCACATTAAAAGGGTTGCGTTTCAGAGAGAATCCTTTTCCCTTGAGCCACCACTGTAGTTGGCGCATGAACAGCAGGCCAAGAGGTATCACGTTGGCTGCAGCTGCCATGAGGCCCAACAGTCTTTGGAAGTGCTTGAAAGTTACAGGGTGTCCCAGGCTGAGTTCTTTCACAGTGAGCTAGATTACATCCACACAAGCGGGAGAGAGACATGTCAGCATCATTGTAGAATCCCATATTACACCAAGAAAGGCCGTCCTCTGAACTGGAGAAAACAAGCTTTTCTTGGCGTTGAGCCTCAGCCCAAACCTCCTCATGTGTGCAAGGACAACATCTCGATGTTGAACTGCCATGTGCTCCGACTGAGCTAGGATTAGCCAATCGTCTATGTAGTTCAGTATACAGATGCTCTAGAGTCACAGTGGAGCCAGTGCTGCATCCATACACTTTGTGAAGGTCCGAGGAGATAACGCCAAGCCGAAGGAAGTACACAGTACTGGTATGGATGTTCTTTGGATGTTCATTGGTATCTCGGCTTTGTTGGCTCGAGCAATAAGTTTGACTTTTGGCACCTGGAACCTTCTTTCTTAGTGATTTTTTTTTTGGATAGTGAGGGACTATTTTCCACAATAATTCCACAACAATCTGTGGTGAGTGAGGTCAGGATCTCTTCCTAGGAGCTGGTCTACTGACCTGGACCACCATCCTGGTGTCCATATTTCTCCTGGGAGACCCTTCGATGTTTCGGGCTGGATTGCGGTCTTTGGAGGGGCCCTAGCCGCCACACTCTCTCGCTGAGACTGCCTGTGGGCTTTGTCCCGGCTGCTGGTTGTGGGAGGGTGAGTCTGTTGTGGGAGCGTCAAATGCGGCAGCCTGTTTGTGGGTCTCCCTAAACCTGTCGACGACCGTATTCACTGCATCGCAGAACAGGCCTGTGGGGGAGACAGGGGCATCCATCAGGAAAACCTTATCTGCTGCCCTGATCTCAGAGAGGTTCAATCAGAGGTGCCTTTCCGTAGCCACCATTGCAGCCATCTACCTTCCTATCGCCCTGGCAGTCTCTGTGATATCCCTGAGTGAGACGTAGTGGCTCTCCTGAGCTCATCCAACACCTCAGGGGAGATGGCTTGCCCCTCATCAACGTCTTTCAGGAGGTCCTGGAGGATAGTCATGGTGTGCAGGCACGCCCTGGCCTGGCCTGCACCAGTGTATGCCTTGCCTACCAGGGAAGATGTTGTCCTCACCGTCTTGGACGGGAACATGTCATGTGTCTTTAGGGAACATGCTGTGGAGGGGGACAGATAGCTCGCAGGCATCTGTTCAACCCTGGGCAGCCCGGCATTACCCTGCTCCTTCAGGTCGAGGATGTTAGCATACATACTGGCCTAAGGGGTATTAGTGCGTGCCAAGTATGGGTTTTTCCATGACCTAGAGAGCTCCTCATGCAGGTCAGGGAAGAACCTAAGGCCTCTACACAAGGGTTGGGCCTTCGTGCAGAGAAACCATTCATCCAGTTTGGTGGGAGGGCGAGCGCTCTGTTGCTGGAGTGACCAGTCGATGGAGAGTTTATCCACCGCGTTAGTAATAACCTCCAACAGGTCCTCATATAAAAAGGAGGAAGGAGTAGACTCTTCCAGCTCACCAGCTTCCAGGCTAAGCACATCTGCGTCGTCCGAGCTGGATGCCTGCCGCTCCGGGTTCAGACCCTGGACGGAAGAAGCCGCATGGTGTGCCCCGACCACCGAGGGTAAAGGCCGGGATAGAGGGGCGCTTGTCCCGAACCCCGCCACGAGGTCCATCTGTGATCTCAAGGAGTTTTGATTCCGTGCAGATGCGGGACCAGAGCCACCCGGGACACAATCCTCAGCAAAATCCGCCAACCTGGAGCATAGCACTCAGAGGTGGAGACGGTCGCAATGCACGCAATCGGCTCATTTCAAACACATGCTTGCTGTGGCACAAAAAGCTAGAACTAGTGGTTATGGATGTCTATTTATGCTTCCTGGTCCTGACGCCATCACGTAGGTGACGGCGCCTTCCCCATTGGATTGATTCTACACACGTGCTTCAGCCGAAAAGGCATTCCCATAGCGCTGCCAAGACGACACAGCATTGAGTTACCTCGAAAGGGCACTTTAGTCGGGGGCAGCCCTAACAATTTGCATTGTTATAAAGCAGCTGTACAGGCAACGCAATAACTGCAAGCAATACATAACATATAAAAGAAGAGTGTAAAAAGCTGTCATGAATGCACAAATTAACTTTTCTGCATTTGATAATGACAGCATATCACATAATTTGAATATATTTTTAAGATGGAAAATTAAACACGTTTTACAAATGTTGGCAATAGTCGTGTGTGTGTGTTGGTGCGAAGAGTTGAAAAACGCTGGGCTTTCAAGTGCTGTCAAGCACCCGCATGTGGTGTTTTCAGAACAGCCGCTAGCTTTTTAGCAGCATTTCAAAGTTCCAATGGATTGTTGAGTAGTGACTTAGACTCGATTTGCACTGTAATATACTTCAGACTTGATTCTTTTACATTTAGGCATTTGGCAGATGCTTTTATCCAAAGTGAATTTACAGTGCTTTACATTTGCTTTACAGTGCACTATATATATATTTTTTTTACAAGTATGTGCAATCCCTGGGATCAAACTCATGATTTTGGTATTTCTAGTGCCGTGCTCTTACCACTGAGCTACAGACTCTAACTGAAATTACTTCAGACTTGCCACGACTTGACTCGTAAATATTTTAAAAACTAGAGTTTTTAAAACTTAACAAGTGATGTAATAAAGAAAGGATTTGGGTCTTATTTTTCTATCACATGTGTTTGGCGGAAGCCACGGTTTGTTCTCAAGTTTGGTTTTAATAATCTCTCTGAATCTTCAGTGAGATTGGCTAGATGCAAGGAATATGGGAAAATGATTAAAGATGTCGGAACGACAACATCAAACTTTATCATCTTTATATCAAACTTAAGAATGCATCCACAAAGGTATTCAGATGATCTCATATCTATTATACTGTGGTGTAACTGCACTGTGCTGCGTTTCTTAAAACCTTCTTAACACTGCATCATTCTTAAGTTATACCTAAAGCTGTACCTTATTGTTACCTTAGTGTTTCCCGAAACATTCTTAGTTAAGTATAAATAATTCTATGACCTTTGGTTTTTTAGTTATTATGACACCAAGATAAGTAAAATAATTTTCTGCTATCTTGAAAGGGGTGGATCTTATATACTGCTTACAAGTGTTGGGCACAATAGTCATCAGTTCACTTTTTTCCCAGTTAACAGTAAAACCTGATATATTCCCGAATCTTGTAATTGAAGTGAGGAGATGTGGAATAGACTTACTAGGATTTTTTATAAACAAAAGTATATCATCTGCGTAAAGTGAAATATGTTGTGGGAGGCCACCCATCGTGATTGGTTGAATATCTGCCTGTTGCCGAATGTATGCAGCCAAGGGCTCTATCACAACTGCAAAAAGAAATGGGGACAGCGGGCAGCCTTGCCTTGTCCCCCTATAAATTGAGAAAGGAGCTGAGATATTATGATTAGTCACTACTGAGGCCTTTGGACAGGAATATATTGTTTTTATCCACTGTATGCGTGGCCGAAACCAAATTTCTTCAGGACTGACATCATATATCCCCACTCTAAAATAATTCTATGATAAGGGTGATATTAGATATTAGTGATATTAGATATTAAATTAGCATTTATATTTTCCTGTTTGTCATTATGTTTATTCTGCTGTAAAGCTGCTTTGAAACAGTGCTACATTGTTAAAGCGCTATACAAATAAACTTGAACTTAAGTATACCTCCTGTAAGTCATACTTTCGTAGAGTTGGACTGGAGCTGGATTTATAAAAATAAATGAAAACCTATGAAAAAATGAAAAAAAATGAAAAAACTTTTTTAAAGTATCTATTATCTAAAATTTCTTTGGTGACAGTTATCAGGCCATGATTGTGATGTAGTTTGGTAAAACTATGGCAGCTATACAGCGAATAGTTGCGCTAGATCGAAGATGGCGCCGTCCGTGGACTCATTTAGTGTATGTGAACTACTTCATATCTGAGAATGTTAGTCCCCTGGCTACTATGACAGAAGCTGCTATTCTTAAAAAAATGTTGGATGCCAGGGCAGCAAAATCAGCAGCTTATAGAACTTGTTGGTCCGACTTTGTTTAAACAATCTACACCCGCTCCTGGTGGCTCCCCGTTTTATGCAGTGGGGAGTTTTCTGGAGGTGCTTGGAGATGGATATGGAAAATTTTAATAAATATATGGAAATTTCAATAAAATATACAGGTTTGGATTTAGTTGATAATTTGTATTGTTTTTATTGTATGAGTCCTAATAAATAAAATTACAACTATTTCTGAAGTGCTTCTTTAATAAAGAACATTGAAATCTCACATAATGCAGCGAAGTATTCCTTGCATAGTGCAATTGATTGTCGAGCAACCGATATCAATTTAGCACCATCCTTATGGACAGCACCTGGTAACGTCGTACTTAAGAAAGTATACCTTAAGCAACCCACCTAGAACAAGCCTAGAAAAGGTATACCTGTAATTTAGGTATACTTTTAAAGTCTTCGTGGCACTCTAAGAATAAAAATTATTTCTCAAAAATAACGTAGCCCAGGTGTTTATCTTTAGGATTGCCACTGCCAGCCTTTTGAAACGAAAAAAAATCTTGCCTTTAAATCTAGCACTGTGTTTATATCAATATTTTTGTAGTGTGGGAATGTGGCTTTCTTAAAATAAGTGTGAGAGAGCAAGAGAGAATGCACGATAAAGAAAGATAATGTGTACAGTCTTTAGTATTTTAAAGTATTACAATCAGCATGCTTACAATTTTATATTGACTTAAATCAGCTAAAAACATTTCGAGGTCTAAAACATTTTTATATTTAAAAATGTTTGTGTGCTGCTACAAGCTAGGCCCTGGGACAAGAACCCAGGCTTCTTCCACACAGCCAGTCCTCGCAGCCTTTGCCCCTCAGGGAAAACTCTTTTGACTTGAGCCACCACTGTAGAGGTCTCATGTGCAGCAGGCCAAGAGGTATCACATTGGCTGCAGCTGCCAAGAGCCCCAGCAGACGCTGAAATTGTTTCACCGATATGCGGTGATGAAGCTGGATCCCATTCACGTCCGACAGAATAGATGCTATGTGGGCTGATGACAGCCTCTCTCCTGTGACCCTCGAGTTACATTCTACACTGAGATAAGTAGTTCTCTGAACTGGAGAAAGCATACTTTTCTTACATCTCGATGTTGAACTGCCAGATGTTCTGACTGGGCTAAAATAAGCCAGTTGTCCAGATAGTTGAGTATGGGGATGCCCCGGAGAGGCAAAGGTGCCAGAGCAACATCCACACACTTTGTGAATGTGCGGGGTGACAGGGCCACACCGAATAACCCAATACTGGTACACTACGCCCCAAAAAGCGAACCTCAGGAACTTCCGGTTTTAAGAAAGGATGGAGACATGGAAGTATACGTCCTTCATTTCTATAGTGACAAACCAGTCCTCGGACCGGATTTGAGTCACAATCAGTTTGAGTGTAAGCATCAGTGTCTTTACTGAGCGGTTCAGAACACACAGATCTAAAATAGGGCGCAAGCCCCCATCCTTCTTTGGAACAATGAAGTATCGGCTGTAAAAGCCTGCCTGCCTTTATGCGGGGAGGGACTATTTCTGTGGCCCCCTTTGCCCAAAGTGTCTTCACTTCCTGGAAAGGGAAATAAGATACTTCCTGGAAGGGGAAATAAGATAGTTCACTGGCTTAACTTTGTTTTAAAAAGCGTTGAGCAAAATGTAACATCACACATTTTAGCAAATCCTACAACGTGTTATTAATAATTAAAATAGGCTAATTAAAAATAATCAATATATACAAATACTATATATACAAATTCTGCCTTTCCTGTTATTGAGCTACTACCTGTGTGCTGATTATGTTTTAGCAATAAAAATGCAACAAAAATGACGGCCGCGCATAACGAGAATGTGTAGCATTCATGACTGAACTGAAACTGAACTTTACCATGTTATAAAGATCTCAGTTCTGGTCGGTGCAAAAGAAGTTTGTTAAACATATAATTTTGAATATGAATAATGACTTGAAGAATGATTTGTAGATGTTTCTTCCTTTAATACACATCTTCCTATTTTTCCAATACTTTCAGAAAGTGGTGGGGACAGAATCGGCTTTGGCAAAACATGGTGGTGACATGTCCAAACTGAAATGTATTACACACATCTCACCCTTCTCAAACTGTTAGAAAGTACAACACAAATCACCAACTTTTACTTTACCTTTACTTTTACTTAAACAGCATATTTTAAATATCTAATTTAGATATCCAATTCAAAGGGCCTGAAGACATGCATTACCTGATGCCACTTAAAACAAAACAGACTTGACTCTGGGAGTCGATTCCCGTCCTGGAGTTGATTCCGACACTTGGTCTATTAAGAGTCAAGGAAGTGATAGGGAGTCGACTCCCTATCCCTACATTGTGGGTATGAAGTAGTAGGGAATGAGTTTTTACTAAGAATTCGGACAGCACTGCAAAATGGCAGACACACTATATAGTGCACTATATGGGGGATAGGGGGTGATTTCTGACACAGCTCACATGTTTAATACTCTAATTAATCTTTTCTTCTCATTATAGAAACATGGCTACCACACCAGTCTCCTGGCCCCTTCCTATGAGGGCTATCGGAGCTCAGAATCTGCTCACCATGCCAGGAGGAGTGACCACATCTGGATATCTGCACAAGAAAGGGGGAAACCAGTTCAGCCTAATGAAATGTATTTTACTCACACACACACATTCTGTCGCCTCACCCTACCTCTAAACCTAACCCTCACATAAAGCTTTCTGCATTTTTACATTCTCAAATAAACATAATTCAGTATGACGTATCCACCTTAATTTTGTCGTAAATGAGAGTGCCGCAATCTTGAGCTGTTTTTGTTAGGACTTCTGGTGATCCGCTAAAACTATGGCAGCTGAGTGAGACGAGTGTGCAGTTTTGACAAGGTACAAGCTTAATGTGTGCAGTTAGAGGTTGCCATAATAGCTGGTACACGGTTTTGACTAAAATCCACGCATCAGAGCTCAATGTGGATGTATCGCACTTTATTATCTGCATCCACCGTAAAAGGAGGAAGAATCTTATTGGCTTTGGTTAAAAGCTTTAAAATTATATCATCCACCAAAACGCCCGTATGTTTGTTCAGACCGACAGAAGATCTTTTTACTGAAAAGTGGTTGGGCCGATAACTACTCCAGTAAAATACAAAATAAATAAATATATCTTCATATGATATATCAGGCCACTTCTTCATTTCATCCTTACATTGTGTTATACACAATAGAAAATATTTCCTGTAACTATAACTGTTTTTAATCATGTTTTACGCCCGATCCCACAGCATTGTTTTCAACCAGCCGGCTAATAAAACGAAAGTCTCGACACAAAAAGGAAGTACGTCACATTGTTTACTTTCGCGTTAGAAAATAAGGTGGATAAGATGTTTTCTTCATGGGGACCCAAAAAATGTCCCCACAAGGTTAAAAAGTATTACTATCTTGAGGACTATGAGGACATTTGGTCTCCACACTGTATGGTTTATCAGGGCCACACACATATATACACACCATAAACTGTTGCTTTCTATTTATGTGCTAAAATGGTCTGTTTAATGTGACTTGCGGATATATTGAGTGTTTGCCAATACTACAGGGCCTCTCCGGTTCATCATAATCCACAAAGGTTGTGTGTACTATTTCAAGAGCAGTACATCAGCTACACCACAAGGAGCATTCTCTCTCAATGGCTACAACAGGTTGGTTATACAACCAGTTCAGCACAAGTCTTTATGTGCCCCTGGCTGCAGTTACTCCATTTCTTTTATTTACAGTTCTGATGTATCTGTGGTCTTTTTAAGAGAAGCCAAGTTTTAGTAGCCTTTAGTAGGTTGCACGTTGCATACATTGTTGGCCACATCATGTCCACAGCTGTGCATTCTTAAATAAATATTTTTTGGTCAAGAGTTTTGATTCTGCACTGAATAGGTCTTTATGAAAGTTTAGTGTGAGCACTACACTAACAAATCTACTAAATGTTTTGTTTAAAGTAATTGATGTATATACTGTACAACACAGAGTTTAAGAAATCTAAAATGCATGCTTTGAGCACCTCTGCATGCACCTCTTGAGTAGGTATACTGTTGCATAAGCTAAACGTTTATTTACTGTGTCAGACTTTTTCTTGCAGTGGGATATAAGCCCTCCAAATGAATATAGCACAGCGCAGAGACCAGACGTTTAGCATGTCTTTATGGCTGCCTTTACATTTGGCATTAACATGCGATCACAGTGATCTGATCAAGCAAATAGGATCATTAGTCAATTAGGACACAGCACGTTTACACTTGGCAACATCAGGTTTTTATGTCTGGTTATCTGATCGGATCTCTAGTTTCCCCGCCCAATATTTAAAATATCTGCAGTTTAAAAATAGTCTGCCCTGCTGTAGCTTTTCTTTTATAAACTTTTCAGTCACAAGAGATTTCACAAACTTAGGTTGCAAATAATGATACATTGGATATTCGTGATAAAGCAAACAGGTGGGTTTGAAATTGTTGCCATATTTGGTGGAGAAATTGCATACTTGTTTCAGAAAATGAACGATTGTGCAACATTTGGAAGTAAAAGCAAACTTTTAGCTATATTTGTCACCTTCTCCGCATTTGGTTTACTGACAGGCTTCGGACAGAGAAGCAGAGTGATGACAGCGGGCAGAGTTTTGTGTGGGTTTTGTACCTGTGAATGTAAATATGATGGCTGGATTGAGTTTACATTATACTGAGATCACAATGAGTCCTCGACTACCTCTGTACCAGAACACGCAGATCATATAGCATTCCGATTAAACGTTTTTACACTTGTCTTTTAAAAGTGTATGTGGACAACATCCAGATACAGGTCTCATGTTAATGCCAAGTGTAAACGCAGCCTATGATATTTTGTCTCCTAGATATGAGTCAAATCTGTTCTTCAAAGTTATAAAATTTTGTTTCATTATTTAAATTTTGTTGCATGAGCAAGAGTAATACTGATGGCTTAGTAATCTGGTTAAAAACCACTGATATCAGCAATATTAATGCTCATCACATTGGAATTTTTTTGAAGTGTTGTGTAGGGTGTATACACACAACATGGTGTAGAGAAGTGTATAGAGTGCAAAATAAGTTATTTTTTATTAACTGCCAAAATGATTTTATTGATTGGCAGAGTTTTACGGGCAGCAGAGGAAACAACATCTAGCAATGTTTTTCCTTTCAAGATCGTGCATTTCAGTAAAAGACATCGTACATGGTATTTCTCTGCGGCAAGCGAAGATGAGAGAAGGGTGAGATCCTGCCTTGAACTTCAGAATGTTTTACATATTTTGTTCCATTTTTCATAATAACTTTTAATTTATATAAAATAAATTTAGAATGTGTTGATTCAGTAAAGTCTACATGTGTATTTTTGTTTGTCTGACAGAAATGGATGCGACACTTAAGAAAAGAAATAGACTATTATAATGATAAAAAAGAATTTCAGATTCCAAGGTAAAAAAAATCTTCTATCATAATATAAATGCCACACTGTTTAGTCTTTGAGATCAAGTCATGTTATAGAAAGTCCATCCTTCAAAAATTTTAAATAAATAAATACAAAAAGAAATGTACAAAGAAATGTAGAAAAACAAAAATAAAGTAATTAATAAGGAAAATAATAAACAAAGAAAATACCAAAAATAAATGAGTTTTGTTATACTTTTTTTATTTAAACATTATTGTATTTTTCCCACATTTATTTATTTATACACTTATTAATATGCACTTTTATTTATTTTTACATTTATATATTTACTTATGTATTTATGTGACCATTTTTTTATTTCCACATTTATATATTCTTGTTACAATCCTTTCTGTGTCTTCCTTGTTCCTGTGTTGTCCTCATCCACTATTCTGGGCTCAATGCCACTTGAACTACATTCCCAATAATCCCGTGTCGACTCATTGTTCCTGTGATCCTTGTTATTTGATCCTTGTTTCTGTGATCTTGGTACTGGTTCTTTGTTTGATTATTAATAAAATATACCAAAAGTTGCATTTGGACACGCTGCCTCTCTGCCTTCCATTTGTAACAGAGTGACTGACCACATGGATCCAGCAGTAACCCTTGTCCTTTTGCGGCAGGGAATGCGCTCCCTCCAGAACCAGATTCTGGACTTTTTGGTAACAGCTAATTTCACAAACCTTCCAGACTTTATCTTGATAGACTTTTCATTAAAGGACCACCCTCATAGATGCGCTTTTCATCGGCACAGTCAAGAGTAGTTTTAATAGTTTAAAGAGATTGCCAACTTTTACTAGACTGTGGACTAGCTTTGGCTTTTTTAACAGTGACAATCATTGATTAAAACTTGCTTGTCCTGTCGATATAGCATTGAAAAGTGACAGCTCTGCACTTGTCTCCTCTTGTGGAAACTCATAGTGATGACAAATAATTGTCAGGTCCTCTTCAGTGCACATACTAGAGCTGAGAATGTTGTTAAGTGCTGTTAAAAGTGTCATTTTCCTTACATCGCTCACGGATCTCATAAATAGTGTTGTCCAGTACATTGAAATGCATCTCCTTGTAATAGTCAAGGGCTGAGTCTGCATTCGGACCAGGCACCATTGCTCTGTTTGTTCTCCTCCATGGACATAGAGGGCCACAGTAGTTGTTTTTTCGCACAACTCGACTGTGAACTCCCAAAGCTGCTAAAAGTGGTGATTAGTTCTTATTGCTAAAAGAGCAGAGATTGTGGCAGACGCTACGTTTTTTACAGTTCCATAATGTAAGGTGGATGACTGTAACGCTTTGGACAGTACATTGCACTTCATGAGAAATCGTCGCATCAAAATGCAAGGAAAATCAGTGACTGATGTCAACAGACTACTTGCCTGTACCCCGACTCGCACATAATTTTCTGAAATTGCACGTAGAGTGTCAACGATAGCCTCAAAGTTTTCAAGTATTGCCTCACTAAGAGGTTTTAGTGTGGTAGATTTACCAGAAAGGTCGCTGTTTCGTTCTCACAAAGACATAAAAACAGCATGTTGTTTTGCTGACCCCTCGATCAAGTTATAGAGCACATGAACAAAGGTCAGCATGTACCTCACAGCTGTAGTGGTGCGACTATGCAGAGGTTGAGGATATGTGAGTGACAATGTACATACATCGCCAGTGGATTTTTGCCTAAAACCCACAGTAGGTCCCTTGCATATCCCCGCAATATCATAACACTGCGTTTTCACCTTGCAAATATCAAAATTAAGGCTTGTCAGTACATTCTTTAAAAGAAGGACCAGAGATTCACCATCTGTTCTGTCAGTCCGATAAAATCCGATGAATGATTCATGGGCAGCAAGGTCTCTGTCAACATATCTTAAAACTACTGCAACTTGCTTATGCCTACTTATGTTGTGCGTTTAATCTGCAAATAAGGGCAAAATTCCAGCTTCATGCACTCTTTATATGATGTCACTTTTAAACTGACCTGCCATTTATTAATCAACTATGGACATAATAAAACAATCTCTTGCTGTTTTTGAATAGTCAGTCAATTAGTTCAATTCAATTTTATTTGTATAGTGCATTTTCACAAAGTTCATTGTATCAAAGCAGCTTTACAAGCAACAGTCAGTGGCCATATATTCAAAATAACCCTCTGACATGACATGTTACAGCTGCAATCCGTGGCACATATGCGATCTGTAATAGAGGACACAAAGTGCCATTGATGGCATCTATAACTCACATTACAGTTACAGGCCACAGAATTAAGAAAGGTGAATAAGTGAATAATCAATAATATATAGTAGTAAGTTTAATTTAAGAGAGCTGTGGGTGTGCAAAGGAGGTCATCCATTGTGCAGCACCAAGATGGGAATCAAGCGGGCTGGGGCTGTTATGAGCAGTATTATGCCAAACTGGAACTTAACCTGTATCGCTCAGAGTCCCTCAGAGATGAGAGAGAAGGGGATAAAAACATACTTATATTAGTGTAGGGGCTGTTCACATAACTTAACAGGTAGCCAGTGCAGTATTGCTAGAATTGGGCTTATGTGATCATACTTCTTCGATCTAGTAAGGACTCTAGCAGCTGCTTTTTGAACTAGCTGAACATTATTTATTTGATTTGCATGACAACCCCCCAGTAATCAGTTACAGTAGTCGATTATTAATGTGTGTATAAGCTTCAAAATGTTTCTAGGTGGAAGAATGCAGTACGACACACATTGAAAATGTGACTATTGAAAGTCAGGTTCTTATCTATAGCATTACACTTAGGTTCTTGACTATGGAAGATGGGACAATGGTATAACCTTCTATAGAGATGTCTATAGTCTCTCTTATCTTGTTTGGATCTATTAGGTTGAATAATGAAAACCTCTGTCTTGTTGGAGTTAAGCAAAAGGAAGTTGTTTGCCATCCACTTTCTAAAATTGTTGATACAGTCTGTTAGCCTAGAGAAACAATAGGTTTTGCCACGTTCTAAGGAAATGTAAAGCTGGGTATCGTAAGCATAGCAATGGAAACTGATGTCATGTTTGCTAATAATATCTCAGAGAGGAAGACTAAGAACTGATCTTCTGGCACGCCATATTTTACCTAAAAGTAACAAGATTTTACCTCGTTTACACAAAACAAAGTGGTAGCAGTCGGTTAAATAAGACTTAAACCAGGCTAATGCTTGACCACTAATGCCAACATAGTTTTTTAGTCTTTTCTAGTTGTTTATCACAGGCCCTTAAATTTCCGACAGGAACGACAACAAAAGAGCAAAGTCTCAAATTTTTTTTCAGATATTCTCAGTTCTCATCAACTCTCTTGCATCTTTACTGCAGATTTGAGTGGCAGTGCTTCCTGTTTTATGTGTCTGTTCATGGCCTTTAATTTCTAACCCTGCAGAAATGTGCATGCTGCTTTTCTGATGTTCATTTTTGAGTGGCTTTTTTCCGGTTGCTAAATCCTGTCACTTGAAATGTGTTCATCTTGGTCTCACCAAATACATGACACGTAAAACAAAAAGGGCGGGACTATATTCAAGCCAGTTATATATCACATACAATTCTTTCCTGAACTTTTTACCATCCAATACTGGAAATGACATTTCTGGTTGAAATGGCCTGACCTTAATAAAGTTTGCAGACATTTTTGATCTGTGAACCTGATCTGGCTCAGAATGCGCGCTGTCTGGGAAGGCTTTGCTAACCTCTCCAATCAATGGGGCTGACATTGGCTTACAGTGGGATTTCTCCTCTTCTGAATGAGTTGAGCTTGTCTGCTTAATTACCTGTCCTCCATCAGCAATATCTGTTTTTGCTCTTTTGGAGAAGTAGTTTTCCAGAGTAATGGGATGCTTAGCCATTTCGTCTGATCTGTCATCATGTTTTCTCTAAATTTCATACCAACAGCGAATAAACTAATTTGTTTTGCCACTCCCTTAAAACACGGAGATATACATATTGTAAACAGTATTTTAACAGTGAAATCTAAAATTTCATTTTGGCCATATGTGCCAAAATGGGTTGTTTTTAACCCAACCTCTGGGTAAATATAGGACAGAAGACATGTTGGCCTAAATTGGCCCAACAAGATCAAAGGAGGCATTTATACATTTACATTTAGGCAGATGCTTTTATCCAAAGCAACTTACAAATATTAGGAGACAAAACAAAGCTACCCAAACTGTTGGTTTACACAAAACTACCCAAGAAAATAACCCAAATAAATGACCCAAAAGGCTCAGCCCAAGGCCAAGCCCAGGACCACCAGTTAATAGTATGCCTCACACTGGGCACCAAGTATTAGGTGTTTTTACATTTCTTTGTACATTTCTTTTTGTATTTATTTATTTTTCATTTTGTCAGGATGGGCTTTCCATACATGTTGGACATATAACATGTTTGCTTTTATTGGATTCCCAAAATAATTTCACACACTCTGACTGTTACCACTTCCTCTTTCTGTACAGTCACTGCCTGTTGATGTAATTCTTTATGTACTGTTACTGCATCAACTTTCTTATGCATTTCTTGTATTGTAATAGTGACGACGTAGATGCTGAGGGTGTCTATGGTCCATTAGAAGAACCTGTGGAAATCAGTCATTTTGAAGATAATCCTGAAGCAGGTATATGAAATTAATGACTACTTTTAATTAATCTATCAGTCTTCTGTCATTTACACACTCTATCCATGTATCATTCTAGCAGACATACTCTATACATTTTAGCAATTATGCTCTATCCCCTTTTCTATCTAGCATAATAAGATGTTAAAACAAGCTTGCATCATGTAAAAACAAGTTAACATAATGCTAAAACATGTAAGCATCATGTTAATATAGTATGTTAGCATCCTTCTAAAACGTGCTAGTATTGTGTTAAAACATGGTAACATCAATTCTAAAACATGTTAACATCATGTTGAAATAAGGTTGCTTTATGGTAAAACATGCTAAATTTATTGTGAAACATGTTAGCTTTAATTAGCAAATTGTTTATAGAAAATATTGAAAAGTTATTTAACCCTCTGGGGTCTGAGGGTGTTTTGGGATCCTGGAGAAGTTTTGACATTTGTTTTTTCAGTATCTTATAAACACATTAATGGTTAAAGTCACACATCACTGTATTCAGCACAAACTGTGCTACAGTAATATTTAAGCAACATGTATGTGCATACTTCTGTTTTTGAAAAAAACATGTTAATGCATGAGTAGTAAAAAGTATACAAGTCATTGAAATAAGACTTTTGATTACTGAAGACGCACACTGTTTACTTTCTAAATTTTACGAAAGCACAAAGTTTTCTTGTTTTTGTGAGTATACACAAATAAAAATAGACCCTTTACAGATTTAAAAGATGTATTACATTTATGTGTACAATCAAAAATGACATCATTGTAAGTTCTTTTTGCTGCTTTTTGCTGAGTGGTAATAATACAGATATTAAAAATGAAAACTTTTCATTTAGATTATATGACACAAGATGAAGACAGTGATGAAGAGGACATCCTCAATCAAAATGAACCACCACTACCACAAGGTCAATGTTTGACTTGTAATTTCTTGGCTTATTTGTGTCACATTTAGATACAAAATTGTAATCCTTACTCATTATAGAGTATTTAATTTCACAAAGACAATATTTACCTTAGAAAATACCTATACAGTGGAATAATTTGTTGTGTTTGATGTTTTCTTCTTCAAAGGTCGACCCATGGTTCTACCTCCACCCTACCCTCCACCCCCAGTTCCTAAAAAAAAATGCCAAATGAAGGGTCCACCACCTCCACTTCCCCCACCATTAAAAAAACCTCCTTCCTGCATACCTGTAAACAAGGGTCCACCTCTACCATATGCTTCACATCTACAGAAACCAGATGTGCATCCACCAATCAGAACTCCTGGGGGTCCCATGCCTCCTTTACCATGCCCACCAGGATCATTTTCCACAGTCTCTATGTGTGAGAAGAGGCCAAATACCTTGCAGAAAGTTATTCTAAACCCAGGCATTAAACCACCCACCTCTAGCCACCACTTGGGGGGAAGGACAAGAGCAGAGAATAAGCCAGTGTCACCTCATCTGCCTATAGTGGGTAATAAAAATCAGTTGGCCCAGATACCAAAGCCTTCATTACCAACCAAACCTAAACCCAGTAGATCATCACTCCAGTAAGTGTTTTTAGTAAATTAAGAGCAATTAAATCCGTTGAGAATAAAAATAAATCTTTAAAGACTCACTATAATTATTTTTCACCATAATAACAGACATTACTTGTAAGTTAAACAATATTTTTTTATTTTTATAATCACTACAGTTGCTTATCCAAACATGCATTATTCAAACAATTTGGGTATCAGTTGTTAATCTACATGAGCATATAGTCCGATGTTAGTCTGCTAGTTAGTTACCTTTTATACACAAATAGTGAGGTGGTTTGCTCTTTAGAACTTAAGCTTTCTTTGATTTAGGATAAGACTTTATATTTTATTGTTTTATCAAACATTTTATTTAAGCTAATTGTACCCCAGAATGTTTGTTGGACAAAAAAGTTGTTGATCCAAAATGTTCATACATTTTATTTCAGGAGAGCATCACCAGATGGACAAAGCTTCCGTTTCTCTTTGGAAGAGAACCCTTTAAAAAAGAAGACACCTCAGATAAACAGTGACGATTCTGATGATGATGACTATTATAATGTAAGCATACCTGTCTACAATCTGTTCAACTTAAGAGCAAAAATCTCTAAATCAAATTATGAAATAACAAGCATCAAAGCTTTATTTCACTATAAATATCACTGTGATTTCATTCTTTGACATGTCATTACTATTATATATCAAGGGATATATTTTACAGAATGTTCTTTACATGATGTAGGATGATTTTATGTAGAAAACAGTAAATCACAAAAAGCTGGGTTTTCACAGACAGTGTCGCACTTGTTAAATAACTTAAACTGTGGCCCAAAAACTTGTATACTTCAGTCATTAAATCAGCCATTAAATTTTTAAGAATGTAAGCAAAAAATTTCAGTAAAATATATTATTGTGAATTTAGATGATTAACAAGCAATGATTAATTGCTCAAAATGATGACAAAAAATTACCTATCACAATTATATAACAAAAATATTTACTAATGTTTTACACATAAAAAAAATGTATGTGGTTATTCTAGGGCTCTTAAGTGAACTTAAGGAAAACTTAATTTATTAACATGAAATAAATAATCACATTGGGAAAAGTTGATTAAAAGTCATTGGCCCAGGAATCTCAGAAATAGTTTTTGAGAAATAGTTTAGCTTTTGCAGAAGAAACCTGATTTTTAATATTTTGCAATCTAACTAGACTAGTGTTGGGTAAGTTACTTCATAAAAGTTAATGCTAGGCTACATCACCAATTGTGTATTTAGGTCACTTACAATATATAAACTTCCTTAACCATAAAAGCTACTAAAACAAAAGCAACTCCTAACCTACAAAAAATTATTTCAAGTTGGAAAATATACCTCTTTAGTTAGCAAAGAAAAATAAAGAAGATTACCTGTAACAAGCTGTAAACATTACTTATTTATGCAAACTCATCTTAATTTAGATTTAAACTCTGTATTTTTTACAGAAGTTTCAAATTATACAGTATGTAATCCGTATAAAGTAATTCCTTTATTTACTTTTTTGGGTGAAAAGTAATTTAATAACAGTTATTTTATTTTATTTATTCAACACTCTCAACACTAAATCTTTCACAATGACAAATAAAAAATAATAGATTGTGTGGGATTGGCATTTATTGCCAATCTAACCATTTTGTTTTGTTTTTGCTAGAATTATTTTTACTGTAGGAGCAGAAGGTCACCCATTGACCAAATTTTATCACAACATGACATTAAGAGTCTTTGTTTACAAGAACCCACACATGTTGCAATACAGTGAACATGACACGTTTACTTTTAACCATTGTCACTTTTTTTGCTTCAGGTACAGTTACCTTCATCTGTTTTTGTGGACACGACAGAAACTAGTAATGTTGAGAGGTAAATGTTTCTAGATATTATAGATTATAAAAAGTGTTTTTGAACTAATATTTAATATCAAAGATTAATTTAATATTAATATCAAAGTATACTACAATATTTACTATTTTTACGAGTTCACTAAATTCACTACAGTTAATACTATATAATATCTATTTAATAGTACATGAACAAAATGTTGTAACATAATATACTACAGTATACCACAATTTATTATAATATACTGTAGCTACTATAGTAAATATTAAAGTTTATATTATAAATTTTAAAAGTTTTTTCATATGGGTAGAAATTATATTGGTTTATAAATTTAAATGCAGTTTTTAATTTAGATGCAGGTTTATTTTATGATAAAAGAGGAATGGCTCACTTTACCAGACCAGTTGGCCTACCTTACCTGAAAATAATTTTGTATGTTGTGCATGATCACAAAATATTTCTTGTTATATGCCATTCAAATTATTAACACGTTATATAAATGAATTTAAATTTCTATCTTCATCTAATCATGTTCACCTTAACCTAAAAGTTAATGAAGTAATAAATAAAGAAATTGGGGGAACTTACCTACAGTATCTAAATTGCACATTCATTGTCCCACTTGTTGAAAGCGAGTAGAGAATGGTAATCACTGTACTGCTCAATGACTTTAGTTAGTTTGATCTCACTTTACCAGACCAGTATTATTTGTGCAAACGTTGTGCCTTGTTTGTGTTGGGATACTGCCCTCTAGTGAAAAGGAGTTGTAACTGCACATCAGCAGTATCTAGTTCACATACTGTAACTGATTGAGGCAAATTAGTGATTATGTATTTACTCTCTAATTACAGATTATTTAAGGAGACATACAGCTCTCCACAGAATGGTCTTTACTGCATCCGAAAATCACAGACAGGGAAAACATCACAGGTACAGAAACCAACTCTGACATAGTCACATGTATGAGTTAATGATATATAAGTATTTTCGACAGGCCGATTTTGAAGTACAAAAAATAATAATGTCTATTTTAAATGTTCAAACATTAAGAATGTTGTGAACACATAAATTCATATTAAAATTTAAAATTAAGTAATTTTAGTGTTCTTTCGTCTAGATGAATTGACCTTAAAATGTGGTGCGACCGTGATTTATCTTTAAATTAATTGGTTTCCTTAATATGCTTAATATTTTTGACAAGTTCTCAGTAATTAAAATGTTTAAAAACAAAGTATTTGCATTTTTTTATTTTTTGTAAATAATGATCAAAATGTTGACAGACTTATAGTTGACAGACTTCTATTTTCTGTAAATTGCATAAAACTAATACAAAATGTTTTAAAAATACCATTCACTTAAGCGAACTGTATCAGTGATTCATAATACAGCCACAGAAATGTGCTGGAACCGTATTGCATTTGTAAAGATTTTCTTATTATTCTTTTTCTGCCCTAGAACCGTCAGCCACTACTCAGGTGCATGTTGTGTGTGTTGTGAAAAGCTCTTGCATTTAAACATTCAATATACAGTGAGCCAGAAGCCCATCAGCAGGTTTTCTTCCTTCTGTTTATCAGGTGTATATTCTGTAAACCTGTGTGTCACTGTGTTTAACAGCTCACTCGTAGCATCGTAGCAAATTTACTTTAAAAGTACATATTTTCCAAAAATCTTACTCAAGTAAATGTAATGAAGTATATGTAGCGCGTTACTACCCAACTCTGGGTCGTTTTAGTCAATATCTCTGCAACCACTTGGGCTAGAATCAAATTTCCTTTTACGTCTGAATTCTGAATATTAGCCTTACAAAATGTATATCTCTGATTTCATTTCAATCTATAAAATATTTTCACCATTTTCAAACCAGAATCTACTTTTTCAAACTCCTCCTATAGGCCTTTTGTCTGATTTGCATAAAACATGGCATGCGCAAACTTGGCATTGGCACCCTCATGGCAAACAGTTGTCAAAAAAGTTTTTATCGGTCAAACCATTTGGAAGATTTAAGCCCATAAAATCTCTGGCCATGGCCCACTTTGACTAATTAGCCAATATCTTCTGAATGCAAAGTCCACGTTTAACAAAACTTGGTGTACTTAGAAATAAGGATATTTTGTAGAAGGATGTTTCATTTTTAAGTTTCAAACATTTCTGATGAAAGGGGGCTGACCAGCAATTTTTTAATAAGTAATAATTTTAACTGCCAGATAATGGCTGTAGTTCCTTCTTTATCCACAAGAAGGCAGAAAATAATGACTTGAAAATAACAGAGTACCACTGTTATTAGTTTTTAAATGCATTTACATTGATTTATGGAACTATACTGAAGGTCTGAGAACTTTGGCCACTTTTGGCCACTTTTAGCATCTTATTTATCCACAATTTTGAAAGGGTGCCAATAATTTTGTCCAGCCCATTTGTGGAGTTTTGTGTGACATTATGTCAAATTTGCTTTTTTCCTCCTTTTTTTTTGTTTTGTATAAAGCATGTGTAAAGCAAAACATGTGTTAATGCAATACTTTTCTGTAAGAAATACTTGATTTTCTTGAAAAATGTCAGGGGTGCCAACAATTTTGGCCATGACTGTAGGTGACGTTTTCCTTCGGTAAACAGTAAAGATTTTTAGCTCAAACCATAGTCCTTGGTAATTCAAATAATACAAGTATATGACTACTGGTTTTTGAGATAAAAAGAATACAAACAAAGACAAATTAATACCTTCTCCTGACGATCTTTTGAAAGAATTGTACATTATTTACAATATTATTAACTTTAATCCCCAGCCTGGGTAAACAATTTGCACCACATGCACGACTGTAGGGAGCATGACCTTCCTGTCTCTTGATGATGTATGAATAGGTGGAACAAACTCAAATGTGAGTATGTGCCCACACATACGTCATAAAGCAACAGAGAGGTAACGTTCCCTACAGTCGCGTATGTGCCAAGAATGGTTAAACATAAACCATCTGAAATATAAAAAAAATGACCCACATTACATAAAAACCCTTTTCCAAATTATATATTACATAGTAGGACTATGTGTTATTATCCCGATATTTTGGTACAGTTAGGACATTTTCCCTTTCACCATGGGCAGAACACAGCAATATGCAACAATTGTAACGAGCTGATATTGGTTTAGCAAGAATCCAGGACCATGACCTAGTGCCATGTCTGTGGTTCTGTGCCTCAATACCCAATAATCAGACGTTTTACAATTGCTTTATGCGTGACAGGGAAACAACCAAGAATATGGATACAGAAAAAGTGGACTTAACTGGGGTCATTGGGTGGGTATCCGCTGTGTTTGGAGATATATGGTCATAAGCTACATTTTATGATATATACTTACCTTTCCTTGGTACTACCAGTACGACACCTCATAAGATGTCATCAGTGTATCCGGTCCCTCTTCTTTGCCATTTTAGTGAGGTGTTGCTGATCTAAGCAATGTGACACATCATCAGTTGTGTACCTTAGCCTTACTGGATGTTTCAGCCTTTTAGAGACACCCTCAGCCAAGGAAGGCCCACCACAGGCTGATCAGACCTGGGTGTGTGTCACATTGTTACATGGTAATTTGGCCTATCATGTCCCTCTGCTTCAACCACAGCCAATGGCTGCTTCTCTCGGCGACTCTGATCCCCATTTCCTAAACAGCCTTGTAGTTGATCTTCTTTTTTGTCCCTTCCTAATAAAGGACTACCTTTTTAGTAGAGTAGTCTTGGCATTTTGAGGGATGGCATTGCTACCACTCTCTTGTTGTCTAATGCCGGTGCCATGTGTATCTCCCCTGCGTCAAGCTCTTCTTACAATCCACCAGAATATGTTTGAGGTTTGCTGGAGCTGCACACAGGTTACAGGCTGGTACAAACTTTGCCTGTTTGTTTCCATACCCCACAGCCCACTTCAAGTGATTTTGCGCTGTTCAATGCCTTCTCACCTCATCCAGCAGCCTTGCTGGGCTTGGGAGACTGCTTTGGTGCATCTTCTTGCTTTCTCCTGATGTCGTACCTCCTTCACCCCATGTGCTGTTGATCCTTTGGCGTAGCTTTTTGCCATATAGCTTTTTTGTCTGAGGGCTGCCTTCGTATCTGCTACTGCTGTAGCTGGGTTCCATTTTCTTCCCTGTTGCTAATGTTGGAGCAGCATCTCCTACACAGGGATCACAGGATTCCTTGAGTGTCATTTCTAGCCTTTGTTTTAGTGCATTTACATTCCTCTACAAGGCTTAAAATTGGAAGTAAGAGAGCTCCATTGCGTATAGCCCTATGTTGCTAAGACATCTTGGTAGTCCAAGCAATTTCCTTACTTGTGCGCTCACCAATTTCTCCAGGTGTTTGGCGTGAGATAAATAAGCTCATAGATTGAAATTGGCCACATAAGACGTGGTAACCCAAATTGGAAGTTTCAGCTTTCCAGGAAGAGCCGTGTGATTGATTTTTTTGAGTCCACCTAATATCTCTTGCCTGAGTTGTTCCACCTGTTCTGCATCTTTATGGTCTGCAGTGTACCATTGTCCAAAACCTTTGATGAGCTTGTCCGTGACCATTGGTATGGGCTTGCCCTTTATACAGAACCTATTGTTGGTAAGTCAGCCCTTGACAATGGAGATGCTGCAGGATTTGCTGGGTTTGATATCCATTTGTGCCCAGCTGATGTTTTCCTGAAGCCTAGCCAGCAGTTCCTGGATTATTATTTCCATTGCCATAATGAAAGCCAGAGGTGAAATGGTGCAACCTGCCATTATGCCAACTTTGGTGGTACTATCCTGTGTGGTAACGTAGTACTAGATATCCTAAAAGTAGGCATTAATCAGCTTTGTTATCTGCTCTGGAACGTGGAAGAAGTATTTATTCTTCAGGAACGCTGAGAGTCTGCGCCACAGTCCTGAAGAAAATCTTACCTTCAGTATTAGACAAAAATGGGACAACATTCCTATTCCTGTCTGCATCCTGTATGGCCGGCCATCAGTGTAATATCAGCATATAAAAAGAAACAAAAGACTGTTTTTTAAGGCTGACTGCATCCTGCATGACCAGCTGTATCAATGTAATGTGGATGTGTATCAGAGACAAAGACTGATAGTAACATTTCTCATTATAGCTAGTATTGTTAGATTTATTCTTTCACTGAGTAAGCTATGTGTAGGTTTATGCTTGTTTATATTTGTCTGTTTGCATCTATTTAAATAAAATATTTTAAAATAAAATAGTAATTTTAATGTAATTACTTTAAGATCTAATTAAACATGGTTAAGTACATGTGTTGTACATGTAAAAGTAACAGTAATAGCTTTCTCTAGACCTTGCATCATTTTGTTACCTAAGGGCACTATGAAGCTCCAAATCTGTTTTTGAAAAAGGCACTAGTCAGACAAAAGACCTTGCAAAAACCTCAATTTTTGTACTTTTCTTGTAACATAACTTGTAACTTGTAACATAAAACTTGTAACATAACTTCTTTAGACTTTAGATTGCTTTGCGATCATTGTATTTGTAGATGTTTTAGACATGTTCAAAAAATATCTTCCAATGTACTGCAGCCTCTCTAACTTTTTGAAATGTGAAGCTCAAAGTGTCTTCAGTTATCACTATTATGCTTATACTCCAAAAGGTTTAGGAAGAACAACCATTTAAGTAAAAGTAGGCAATTTTCATGGGTTGGGCTTAGAATGGAGGTGTACTTCAAGAAACTAAAAAATGGTGATCCGTTATGCTTCCTAGCACATCAGCTGGAAACGCAGAACAGGTACTTTTATTCCCTTTCAGATAAGGACGAGATAGCATTTTGGCGCTTGTCTGTGATTTGCTGATGATGTTAGAGGGGGCTCACTCACCCTTTCTTCATCGTGTTGAACTAATTTTCACAGCATAAAGTACAGCATTAAACTGTGGTCAAGGGTTTACCTGTGCATTTTTCACTTCCTAAACCACTTTCAAATTATGCCTTTGGCATTGTCCTGAATACACAGAGTATAACCATGACAGAAAGATGTCAAACTATCATGCATGCATTCATTCATATGTTAATAGCATTTGTAAAAGCTTCAGTATTTAACACAAATAACTACAAACCCGATTCCAAAAAAGTTGGGACACTGTACAAATTGTGAATAAAAACAGAATGCAATGTGGAAGTTTCAAATTTCAATATTTTATTCAGAATACAACATAGATGACATATCAAATGTTTAAACTGAGAAAATGTATCATTTCAAGTTGATTTTAAACTTCATGGCATCAACACATCTCAAAAAACAAGGCCATGTTTAACACTGTGTGGCATCCCCTCTTCTTTTTATAACAGTCTGCAAACGTCTGGGGACTGAGGAGACAAGTTGCTCAAGTTTAGGAATAGGAATGTTGTCCCATTCTTGTTTAATACAGGCTTCTAGTTGCTAAACTGTCTTAGGTCTTCTTTGTTGCATCTTCCTCTTTATGATGCGGCAAATGTTTTCTATGGGTGAAAGATCTGGACTGCAGGCTGGCAATTTCAGTACTTGGATGCTTCTTCTACGCAGCCATGATGTTGTAATTGATGCAGTATGTGGTCTGGCATTGTCATGTTGGAAAATGCAAGGTCTTCCCTGAAAGAGAAGACGTCTGGATGGGAGCATATGTTGTTCTAGAACTTGGATATACCTTTCAGCATTGATGGTGCCTTTCCAGATGTGTAAGCTGCCCATGCCACATGCACTCATGCAACCCCATACCATCAGAGATGCAGGCTTCTGAACTGAGCGCTGATAACAACTTTGGTTGTCCTTGTCCTCTTTAATCCGGATGACATGGCGTCCCAGTTTTCCAAAAGGAACTTCAAATTTTGATTCGTCTGACCACAGAACAGTTTTCCACTTTGCCACAGTCCATTTTAAATGAGCCTTGGCCCAGAGAAAATGCCTGCGCTTCTGGATCATGTTTAGATATGGCTTCTTTTTTGACCTATAGAGTTTTAGCCGGCAACGGCGAATGGCACGGTGGATTGTGTTCACCAACAATGTTTTCTGGAAGTATTCCTGAGCCCATGTTGTGATTTCCATTACAGTAGCATTCCTGTATGTGATGCAGTGCCGTCTAAGGGCCCAAAGATCACGGGCATCCAATATGGTTTTCCGGCTTTGACCTTTATGCACAGAGATTGTTCCAGATTCTCTGAATCTTTGGATGATATTATGCACTGTAGATGATGATAACTTCAAACTCTTTGCAATTTTTCTCTGACAAACTCCTTTCTGATATTGCTCCACTATTTTTCGCCGCAGCATTGGGGGAATTGGTGATCCTCTGCCCATCTTGACTTCTGAGAGACACTGCCACTCTGAGAGGCTGTTTCTATACCCAATCATGTTGCCAATTGACCTAATAAGTTGCAAATTGGTCCTCCAGCTGTTCCTTATATGTACATTTAACTTTTCCGACCTCTTATTGCTATCTGTCCCAACTTTTTTGGAATGTGTAGCTCTCTTGAAATCCAAAATGAGCCAATATTTGGCATGACATTTCAAAATGTCTCACTTTCAACATTTGACATGTTATCTATATTCTTTTGTGAATAAAATATAAGTTTATAAGATTTGTAAATTATTGCATTCCTTTTTTATTCACAGTTTGTACAGTGTCCCAACTTTTTTGGAATTGGGTTTGTATTATAAAGTATGTTCTGAATGAGAACAGAATAAATAATTTTAATAATTTATGTCCATTTTTATTAATTAAAGAATGCAGAGATGTGTCCTTTGTTTCAGTCAAAGCTGCTGCTTGACCAGTTAATTACATGCCACATTTGAAGGTCCTGAGGAGTTCGATGGCCAGGCTGGGTGAGGGGTTTGGTTTATTGATAAGTCTGCCCTGTAAAAGGTCTCTGACAGTTGCTCTACTAGCCTTATCTGATGGAACTGGCTCTTTTGTTTATATTATTTATATTTATATAAAAATCCAGTCCCAAATAAGTGCTTGTAGCTTCTGAGGCTCTGTATGCGTAAGTAGAGGTGCAGTGCACATACTGGACACAGCGGCGATAGAGTCAGGTCTTCCTCCCCAGTGGGACCACTTGCAGGTTCATTTGCAGGTTCACCATCTGGTCTCGAAAGGGTGTGGTTGGAAGTTGCCAGGCTTTGATCTCAGGATAACGTGAGAGTCTCCCGGCCCAAACACTAGGCACTCATCATAAACAGAGAGTGCTTGTATGTCTCCCACCCTAATAGAGACCCTAATAGAGACAAGCGCCACTAGGAAATCCGTCTTCACTGACAGATACCTGAAACTGGCCTCCCCAGGGGCTCCCCATAGGGTGCAGTCTAGGTAGATTCAGCCTTCTCGCACCTGTAGTGATCTTCACACGGGGCACCAATTATGTAGTGATCCTCACACGTGGCACCAATTAATAGTACGCCTCACACAGGACACTAGAGGTGTTAGTGAGACTTGACCCCACGTCACTTCAAGTGTGTGTGTGTGTGTGTGTCAGATGACCTCTCCCTCCTTTTAACTTCGGGGGGCACCAGCTGAGGAATTCCACCTCAACATTTGTTGGAATAAATCCAACATAAATCATAAAAATATGATAAGAAAAATTAGTAAAGTGGAGGAAGTAAATCACCTGGGGTATCTGAAGGATTTCGTGAGATTCGTGCTAACTTGTAGAGCCTTTTACTGTATTATCAACACAAGGAAGACACAATTGTAATAAAAGAGGATTTATTTACAAAAGACATACAAGAATAACTAACACACTACTAAATGATACTAAAGAGCTAAAGGATAGTAAGGTTGAGTGTAAAGAATGAAGAGAATGCAGGTAACTAAGGTATAAACTGAAATGAACTGAAAGAGTACACTAATGCCAAGGTCTCTAGAAAGAGGTTTGGTAAGTGATATTTACGTTCACGTGAGCAGTCCGAGGGTGGCGACGTCCTCCACTGGTGAGGCTGGGCCTTGTTGCAGTGGCGAAGGAGTCTGAATCCGTTCAACAGCCTTGAACACGAAGCGCTGTGGGATGCTAATCTCCTGGAGCACCAAAAGGGTCCTGGCGATCTGGAACACGCAGATGAGGCCCTGAAGCTGGTGCGGAAGGTCCTTGACGATCTGGAACACGCAGATGAAGGTACCTGGAAGTAAGGTTGCCCTCCTGGGCTTAACCTTGTTGCAGACGTTTGGGATTGCCTTTCTGGACAGCAGGCTCTGAACGTGGTTTCTCTATTTCAGTCCTTGCGGGGAGACTCAGAACTGGGTGATCTGTTATGCTTCCTTCCCGGAAACTCAGAACGGTTGATCTGTTATGCTTCCTAGCACACAGGCTGGAAACTCAGAACGGGTGATCTGTTATGCTTCCTTCCTGGAAACTCAGAACGGGTGTTGCTGTTATGCTTCCCAGCACACAGCCTGGAAACTCAGAACCAAGAATTTGTGTTGAAAGGGTACCTTTATCCCCTTTCAGATAAGGAGGAGATTGCATTTTGGCGCTTGTCCGTTGCAGGGCTGTGATTGGCTGTTGATGTCAGAGAGGGCTCACTCATCCTTTTGCTTGTGAAATGAATGTATTTGCATAGAGTAAAGCACAGCATTAAAACTGTGTCTTCACTGTTTTACCTATGGAATTATCACTTCCCAAACCACTTTCAAAATACCTTTGGCTTTGTCCTGAATACAAAGAGTATAAACATGACAAAAATATATTAAACTATCATGCATGAATTCATTCATATGTGAATAGCATGAACAAACAAACACCAACCTCACCTCCTCCTTTGACCATTGGCATTTAAAGTAAAGTACAGGTTAATATGCTGTATGTATATAGTACTACATCCCCCCTGCTCTGACTGATCGAGGGACCTAAATTGGATTGATCTAGGCCGATGCACTGAAAAGAAATTGCTATTAGAAAAGTAGGCTATTGAATACCTAAAGTTTCTAAAGAAAGAAGAGAAGAAAAAGAAAATTCTTAAAGATATCCTAAAGGTAATTCGTAAATACCATATTACTGACAAACATTATGAAATGTTTTAGCAGATTTAACAGGAAAACTTTGAAGTGTCTGGTATGACATGATCTGGTATGCAATGTGTAAGCTGTAGGCTATGAACACTTGCATTGCTTGCATGGTTATCTGTGTTGCCTGTTCCCATCTAGTTCATCTAGCACTAAGTATGAAGAGATTGTACCTGCAGTTGATTAGCCGTGCATCTGTATACTGACATGTTTAATTTCATAATCATGTTGTATGACATCCATTACCTACACTGTGGTTGTAGTTTGAGGGCTGTAAATTGAGAAAGATGGCATTATAGCTAACAACAAATTAGACAATCCTAACACAGTCAGTAATGACTTCCTCATACTCGCAGGCAGTAACTAGTTAAAGTCGGGTCTTGCATTTTGCTTTTGACCCCCCCCTTTTGGAGACTTCAAAGACATGTCACAGGCATGCAACAGTATAACCCCCCATCCCCTTTGCTGTGGGGAATGACTGAAAGTTTTAGATTGACGGGGTTGGGAGTAATAATAAAAAAAACACTTTTGTGACTAGTGTACTATCTAATAGATACAGGGTCTTTGGTCCTGAAAACCTTATCAGCTATTAAGATGTCCTATGACCCCCCTTTCCCTAGCTTTTCTGCACCATCTGAGGTGCATGTGAGGTGGAGGGGGAAGGGACACAGCCTGGTCATGCTGTCAGAACCAGGCCTCTATCTTTTAGATCTTTTAGGACCCTATCAAAGACATGATTGAACAGACTGTCATGATCTTCTTGGGTTGTTTTAGCTTTTATTTTCCTTTGGCTATCATGTCTACAGCTGTTCTTAGAACAATCCCTAACCTTTCTCGGTCTATGACCATGCCAGTGGCTGTTAAGTCTATTGTCACCAGAGGGCTTAGGGCTCTGAGTGCTCTGGTGTAACTCACTGGACTTACACTGGGAAGAATGGTTGTATTTCCTGGAATGGGAAAACCTATGTATAGGGGGTTCTGACATGGAAGAACTTGGTTCTCTATTTTTCCTGTCTGTGCCCATTCTCTCATTCTCCCAGGCTCGCATTGCAAGCTGTCTTAGTTCTCTTGCAGACATTTGATCAACATCTATCAGGAGTGTGAGTGGTTTCCTAATAGTAGGGTACAAGTTATTGATAAACAGACTCTTAAACATTACATCTTCTTCCACTCCAGGGGAATCTATGCCAGCAAAATAAACTCTGCGTAAGCTCATAGAACTCTCTTGGAGATTCATAGCGACCTTGCTTAGTCTGTAAAGCAGATAGACGGGAAGCAGATGGGTTCGGGTATAACGTATATTCTGCTATTAGAGCCCTACACATTTCAGGATAACTGAGAGCAATGGCTGGAGCCTGTCTCTCAATGAAGCCATGGACAACTTGTGTTGTTGTCTTCCTCAGAAGAAATAGTTTGTCTGCCATAGTGGCCTCAGGGATGTAAGATAAAGCATAATTGACATCTTTAAGATATAGCTCTATGTTGCTTCCTGGGATTTCGGGGTTAAACACTTCAATGTCTTGTGCAAATTCCCTCAGCTGACATAGTCTGCTGTCCCTAGATATAGCCAGACTAGGAAGTTCAGGGAGTGGGCGACTAGTCTTACCCTCTACTGGGGGTTTAGGGTCTAACCCATATGGATGTTTGGAGCCAGCATGGGCACTTAAGCCATCAGCGGCTACAGCATTACTATGCATCTGGTAGCGCTGTCCTTCTGCTGGGCTGTAAGGTATTGGATCCCTGTCTGCTGAGCCAATGGAACCAAAGCGCGGTGGTTCAGATTGCTCAAAGGGACTGTCCTTTCCTATATCCATTTCTTCCATTATTTTCCCTATTTCCTTAAGTCTTTTCTCAGCAGCAACAGCTTTATCTTCCCACTCCTGGGCTCTAGCAGCAATTCTTTCATGGCTATCCTTCATATCTTGTAACTCATCATCTGCTTTACCCAGATCTTCTCTCAACTTATTTTGTGCCTGTTCAGAATAATGCAACTAGCGTTCAAGCCTTTGTGAACGCTCATAGGCCTTACTGCAAAGTCTCTGCTCTATTTCAAGAGCGTCTTTTAACTTTGATGCTTAAACTAAGGCTGACTGTAACTCCGCTTTGGTCTGTTGCTCACTAACACTTACTTTGTTAAGCAGGTCTGTCTGTGCTGACAGTTCATCTTGAGCACGGGTCAGCTCTGTTTGCAGAGTGACCATTTCTCTGTTGTGGCTTTTTAGTAGCACAGTCATGTTTAAACATTCATCTTTGAGCTGTTTAAGTTCTGTTTTCATGTCTGAATGATCAGTTCTTAACATATCATTTATTAATTCTTGTCTCTTAATAAGAACCCACAGGTCTTTAGCTTCTGCTGACAATGTAATGGTTTTTGCCTTTAACTGCTCATTGTTCTTACGCAAATCAGACATCTCATGTATGAGTTCTTGAAACTTTATATAATTCTCTTCATCCTGCTCTTGTGCAAGGGATATTTTGTCTATGACCTGAGTTAGCTGGGCAGGCCAATTTAGCGCTAAGCTAGAAAGAAGCTTTAAAAATGGAGCACCTTTTAAGGCCGCCACTGTTTCATCTGTTAACTTTGCTGTCATATCTGCCATTTTAATCAATATTAAAAGGAATACAGCACCCTTAAAAGTTAAACTTAAAAGTGTAAGCAGCTCTGGGCTACTAAGACAATGGATGTCACACAAGCTTGAGGTGAGAATTATCACTTGTCTATGATTTGTCAGAGGGCACTACCCTTACCTGACAGGTTTCACACAGAAACTCTAAACTATTATAGTCTTACAAGGGGAATACCATATGCTATAATTTTGGGTAGCGGCTAGTTACAATTATTAATTATAACATGCACAAAAATTTTGATCACAGAATTCCCATATCTTTGTCACAATACACTCACGATTTTCAGTACACTTTGCAACCAATCCTATTCATAAATAGTACCATAGAACTTGTGCAGGGAAACTGTCAGGCTTACAGGGAACCACGCTTGTTATGCAACTGGTTACTAATTTAGCAAAGTTTCCTGTCAAAGTTACTAGTCTTGATATCTTTCAGTCTATTGACTTGTGTTGATAAGACAGTAATTCAATTCAATTCAATTCAATTTTATTTGTATAGCGCTTTTCACAAAGGACATTGTATCAAAGCAGCTTTACATGTAATGACATAGCAGTCAGTGGTCAGGGATTCAAAAAAACTCTTTAGGAGAGAAAAAAACCCCTGACATGACGTGTTATAGGTGCAATCCGTAGCATGTGCAATCCAGAATAGGGGACACAAATTGCCATTGATCGCATCCATAACTCACTATGCAGTTTACAGGATACAGATACAGACATTATAAGATACAGAACTTCACTATAAGAGAGTTAATAAAAAATGTTATATGTTGAGTGTAATGTGGTAAATTTGATTTTAATGTAACAGGTGCCGGAGGTTGTCCTGGGTAGTCGTCATGAAGCAGCACCAGGGTGGGCATCAGGTGGGGCAGTGTTGCGCCAGCTGGAACTCATTCCTCAGGATACCTCGGAGAAAGGGATAGGGGGATAGAGAGAGAGAGAGAGAGAGAGAGAAAAGGAGAGAGGAGGAGGGAGAGAAGGACAAAACAGAATTAGCGTAGCAGCCATTCCTATGTTGATTGTAAGCAGTTTTATGTGATATCACATGCAGTATGTATTATGTGTGTGTGCCCGGTTCCAGTTGAGGTTAACTATTGCGGCCTTAGAGAGTTGGGTCAAAGATTATGTGAATGCAAGTGTAAACAGATAAGTCTTTAATGTAGTTTTAAACTGTTCGACTGTGTCTGAGTCCCGGACTTTACTGGGAAGGTTATTCCATAGTTTAGGAGCTAAGTAGGAGAAAGATCTGCCACCTTTAGATTTCTTTGATATTCTTGGAACTATTAAGAGCCCGTTGTTTTGTGAACGTAATGTCCGTGATGGGTTGTATGCTGATAATAGTTCACGGAGGTCTAGAGGTGCTAAGCCATTTAGTGCTTTGTATGTCATTAACAGAATTTTAAAATCGATGCGATATTTTACAGGTAGCCAGTGCAGTGTTGCTAGGAGTGGACTAATGTGGTCATACTTTTTGATCTAGTGAGGACTCTAGCAGCTGCATTTTGAACCAGCTGAAGCTTATTTATTTGCTTTGCATGACATCCCCAGTAATGAATTACAGTAGTCGATTCTGGAGGTCATAAAGGCGTGGATTAGTTTCTCTATATCCGAGAAAGACAGCATATGGCATCTTTGAAATATTTCTAAGGTGAAAAAATGCAGTTCAGCATGTATTAGAAATGTGACCATCGAAAGACAGATTCTTATCTAGAATCACACCTAGGTTCTTGACTGCGGAAGAAGGGATAATGGTGCAACCTTCTATAGAGAAGTTGTGGGCTATTGTGTCGTGTTTGGAGCTATTAGGTTCAATAATCAAAATCTCTGTCTTGTTGGAGTTAAGTAGAAGGAAGTTGTTTGCCATCCATTTTCTAATATCGTTAATACAGTCTATTAGCTTAGTAAAACGGTGGGGTTTGTTAGGTTCTGAGGAAATATAGAGCTGGGTATCGTCAGCGTAGCAGTGGAAGTTGATGTCGTGTTTCTTAATAATATCTCCGAGGGGTAGCATATATAGTGCGAAGACAATTGGGCCAAGAATGAGTAGGCTCATTTCAATCTAAGTTAGCCTCACACGGGGCACCAATTATGTAGTGAGCCTCACACGGGGCACCAATTATGTAGTGATCTTCACATGGGGCACCAATTAATAGTACGCCTCACACAGGGCACTAGAGGTGTTAGTGAGACTTGACCCCACGTCACTTCAAGTGTGTGTGTGTGTGTGTGTGTGTCAGATGACCTCTCCCTCCTTTTAACTCGGGGCACCAGCTGAGGAATTCCACCTTAACATTTGTTGGAATTATCCAACAAATCATAGATAATATGATAAGAAAAATTAGTGGAGGGAGCAAGTCACCTGGGGTATCTGAAGGATTTCGTGATATTCGTGCTAACTTGTAGAGCCTCTGATTACCAACACAAGAATGACACAGTTGTACAAATGCAAAAGGGATTTATTCACTAAACATGCAAAGGGAAATAACTACTGGGGAATACATGTAAATGAAATAAAACTATAACTGAATAACGCTTTTAACAAGATGTTTGACAAAGGAAAGGGAAATTGAATTATTGTATGGAAGCAATGACTTGAATAGACACAATGCAATGCTGTTGCTTAATATGGTGGCAGGAGGATATTCTTAGGCTGTCAACTCCCAAAAGATAACCCCTATACCCCCTGCTGAGTAGTACACACTAAACAATAATGCATTTACTAGTGCCAAGGTCTCTGAAAGAGGTTTGGAAGGAAAAGTATATTTACGTTCCACACAGTCCAGATTAGTCCAGCGTCGAGGGCGTCCTTTACAGGCTTTGTAGGTTGCAGTCCGAAAGGCGTGGAATCACTCTCAGAGAATACCAGTCATTGAGAGGTGAACTGTGCTGCACCAGAAAGATTGTTAAAGTCCCAGGCGTGATGGAGTCGTTGCAGTCGAGCTGAGAGGCTGGGAGGGCCGTGAAGGTTGGTAAAGTCCACCCGTGCAGATAGTGGTACGGTTTAAGGTTTGCTCGCAAAGCTTAACCTTAGCTGTACTGTTGTTTCTTCCTAGTTCGGTCAGAAAGCTCAGAACAAAGGTGGATCCGCTGGTGAGGGACTTTATCTCTTTCTGGTGAGGTGGAGACTGTAATTCGGTGCTCCCGTTTCCAACAAGGTGATTGGTCATTTGGGTGGAGGCTGGCCACGCCATGTGGCCCACCCTTCCCCAGCTGTGTGGAACTTGTTTGCCTAGTGTGAGAGTCCATTTTAGAAAAATGTCCCTGAACCTTTATCTGTGCATCTTTCCCTGTCCAAACCACTTTCACAATACTCTTGACCATGTACTGAACGCATACATACCAAGCATGAAGTAAAAAGGCTGGAATAATCATTTGTACCTACATTCAGGGCTACAGGTGGGTTTACACATGTTTTATGACATTCCAGTTACATTTACGCATACAACACCATTTTGGTATGTTCAGCATTTGTAATGTGCAATTGTAATGTCCATTTTTAACAGTTCTTTCTGTATAAATGTGGAAGGTTTGACTGTCCTTGTTGCAATTATTGTGTGCCACATGGCCAGCACCCTGACGTGCTGTATCTGAGGGATCAAAGGAATTTTATTGCCATCCTCGCCTGGGCCTTAGGATCAAAGTAACGGTGATAAGGGGAATCCTGTGGACCATCCTCGCCTGGGCCTTAGGATCAAAGTAACGGTGATAAGGGGAATCCTGTGGACCAACGAAAAAGGGGTCCTCTCCTTCCCTATCTTAACCCCCCAGGGGTATCTGGCAGTCCCTGTAGTCTCCTTATCTGATGGCACTGGGCATCTGGTTGTGTTAACCTGCCAATGTCCAATCACAAATGAGCAAACCATCCTCCATTGTAGCAGTTAGAGAGGGGCCCTGTCATAAACTGGACCCTGGAATGTCCTTTGTTCCGCTGTTCATTACACACCCCTCAGAAAGCTGATGATCAGGTCCTAGTGATTTACCCTCGATAGTGTTGTGATGGGTGGTGATAACACAAACACTTTCAGGGTAGAGGGAGACAGATGTGTATTCAGTTTAGTCTCTCTTTGCAAAAAGGACAGCATGGAGCTGACCGTTCATTTCTGCGGATCCTCCCCATGGGAGGAACAGCAGGACGATAAGAGGTGCTACTTTAGCCAGGGGACGACAGAATAAGCTCTTCGTGTCCCATCCAGGAGCGTGTAGCTCCTGGATGGGACAAGAAGAGCTTATTCTGTCGTCCCCTGGCTAAAGTAGCACCTCTTATCGTGAATGTCAGAATGTCTTTCATTAGGGTAATCAGCCAAGTTGGTTGGTGGGTGTCAGAAGCATCAGCTCTGAGAACAAAGTCTGGTTCGACCATGGCAGGACCCCTCTTCCCTGTGGGGTCATCAAGTAACGGAATGATTTAATAATGCTAGCAATGGCAATCGCACCACTCACATTTATTCCGAAAACGGACATGCTGATGACATTCATAGTGGCATTTTATTATTAGATGCCATCTGAGTTCCCTTCAAATGATAACAATTAGAATTTATTGCATCGCAATAATCCAAGGAACCACAAGTAAAATCTCTGATATTACAGTGAATATTTATATATTTTAAAATAATAATCAAAACAATTATGATAATGTAAGAAGCATTAAAGAGAGCTGACAGTGTTGTTGGATGTCTTTAATTACTGCTGCATTCACAATGATATGGAAATCATATAAAACTATGTTCTTCATGAGTTTTCTGTGCATTCGTAATCACATAAGAAAAAGATATAACCAGACAGACATAGATACAAGAAACTCAAAAATGACATCATTAGTTTACAGAGTAGTGAAGTTACAATTAGCAAATACCTTACTCAGATGGCTCTCACAAGCAGATCAAAGCGTAAAATAAGAAAGAAAAAAAAAAACAATATGCACTACTAAGTTGGCAGGTTGTTTTTAAATCAAACTCTTAATTTTAAACAGGTAACAATAAAGTATTAAGCTTAAGCGTTTACAAATTAAAATCCAGACACTCTTGATATTCTTGGTTACTGCAACTGCAAAAATGTTTACCCTTCAGGAGCCGTTCCGAATGTCAGAAACCCAAAAGTGAGAAATTGGCCTATTGTGCATGTTGTTGACATGTTTCATCTTTAATGCAGGTGCTGGTTGTTTGGGACATGAGTATAAACAAAGCCAGAAACTACAGGCTTTTTGAGGAGGTCAGTATTGCATGATATTGCACACTTAATAATTTTGTACATGTTTAGTATTATCACCATTAGTGGAGTTTGCCGAACAAGCATTCATATTATAATTGCTCATACTTATGGTTAATAATATTTTTGCTTGGCGAACAATAAAATTATGTAAAAAATACTAAAAAGGACCGAAGTCAGAATATTATAGATACTTGAGGTGAAGCATCTTTAACATAGCACCTTCCTTAAGCTACTGTATGTAACTGGTTGCTAAAGATATTTGTAGAACAACGATTTTTGCCATCATTCTCTCTAACTTTTCATTTCTAGAACCAGAGAGTGTACCTGGAGACAGATCTTACTTTCCCAACTTTAGCTGCTCTGGTTGAGCACTACTACATTAATGCACTGCCCAGCAGCAACAACTCTTTGCCCAACGACTCTCTATGCTTACAGATACCTTATGGATACAACCCACCCAGGTGACATCAGCCTTATTTACCTGTGCTGAAACACCCACATGCACTGTGCACTCCAAGCTCAGGTTGAGGTTTGGTGTTCTGTACTGTTCCAGACAACTGCAGATTGTTCCCTCCTTAGTGGTCATAAGTATTTATCACATCTGAATATGTATCTGGTAAATGAACTTTAGCTCAGTTGTGGGTTCAATCCCAGGGAACAAACAAAGTGATCAAAGACATATATGAAATGAATACATTTGCTTTAGATAAAAGCATCTGCCAAATGCATTAATGTAAATGTAAATTACCTGAATAGTGAATCTTGATAGATGGAAAATTAAAATATGAATTGTCCAATATACTGAATGTGGTCCTAATATTATAAAGTCAGAAATAGGCTATTGAAATCAGGTTGAGGTCATACTGCACTGTATTTATGAAGTATTTAGTAATTAAGTCAGTACACAATATGTCCATAAGTAAAGCTAATTAAACCTGTTTTAACGGTCATATAAAATAGATTTTATTTTCTTTATGCAGTTTTTATTTTTTGCTGAAATGTGGCCCAGACATATTTTGTGAGCCCCACTATTTAAGAAGTTTATTTTACATGACACAGTATTACAATTATATTCATGGGTTGGTTGTGTCCTGAGTCTTCTTTATGTGTATTTTAAGTGTCACACATTGATCTGAATATAATCCAGAAACCACTGAACGCTACATTGCTGAAAATTAATTAGCTAATTGTTAATATCCTTATGGTTAAGCCTGTTTTAATACCAACATAAAACAGCCTTGCAAATGTCATTACAATATTTCAATTATGTATATTTCTGATATTGTATAGATTTTGTATTGTATGGTGAATTTGGGTAAAGTGGACCATCAGGTAAAATGGGCCACTTAAGCTTGACTGCACTGTGCTTAATACACACTGTCAGAACATATTTATTGTTATGTCTTGAAGCATCATTTTTTTTTAAATGATTAAAATGTTTTTGCTGAGCCAATGTCACACGGATGGGTGTGGCCACACCTCAATGGAGGACTCCCTTAAGTAAAAGGTAGTAACCCTTTGTCATTCAGATGTTCGTTTATGTTACAGTCCTGTCTGTGTTTCCCCAGTTCCTGTCCTGTCTCTGCTCCCATTTCTGGACATTTGCATCTCTGAACTCCAATTCCCATAATCCTTTGCCTGGTTAATTATTGTTGCATTGTTATCACCTGTGTCTTGTTTTCCCCTTGTTCTCCCTTGTATATATAGCCCTTGTGTTTCAGTTGTTCTTTGTCAGTCATTGCTTCTGTTATTGTGAATGTTTGTTCCTGCTTGTGTGTGTGTGTGCGTGTGCGTGTGCGTGTGCGTGTGCGCGTGCGTGCGTGCGTGCGTGCGTGCGTGCGTGCGTGCGTGCGTGCGTGCGTGCGTGCGTGCGTGCGTGTATAACTAACTGTATTTGGATCCTCTCTGCCTCCATTTCTCCCGGCATTCATAACAGAACGACTGAAACAAATGGATCCAGCAGTTGCCCTAATCTGCCTTTGCCAGGGAACTCACTCACTCGAGGACCACATCCAGGTGTTTTTGGATACTTCCAATTCCTCCAACCTTCCAGACTTTGTTAATTGACTTTTTCTGCTACGGACTAAATCAACCATTACAATCAGTACTCACCCGTGATGGTCCTTGAGGTTCACTAAGTGAGTTTCTTGATTGTGCCCTCCTGATCTCTGGGTCCTCCTTCACTGTCAGTGCAGCAGAAGAGGACATTCCCCCCAAAGATTTTTTGGGGGGGCAGCACACATTAGGCTCTGTTGGCCAAGGAACCAGGTCAGCATTGGAGGCCTACGCAACACCCAAGCCCATTAGTCCCGAGTCTGGTGGTCCCAAGTTTGATCGTCCTGAATCTAATCGTCTCAGTGGTCCTGAGTCCACGTGCCCCACACGAAAGCATTCAACAGTATGTTGCTGCTTTACATGCACTCGCCGCTAACTGTGACTTTGCTGATAAAGCTGATGATATTATCTGCAACCAATTGCTGAAACATTTGCAAAGTGATGTTATTAAAAAGAGACTCTGTTACTGACATTACAGAAAGCAACTGCCCTTGCAACACCGTTAGAAGCCACGGCTGAGCATGCAAAGATAATGACGGCTGACAGGGATGCCCCGGTGCGAGCTGTACATATCAAGACACACCATGCGAAAGGAAAATAATGTTTACGTCCAACTGTTGCCTCTGCTCCTTCTGTCCATAAGTCATGTTTCATATGCGGTTCAAGAGGGTGGAGCTTCACTTACACCAACAACAAAAACTTTAAAACCCAAGATGCGAAGCTCTGATGCTTTTTGTAACAGCGCGGCCGCCATTTTGGGGTAAAAAAAACTGGACAACAGAAATCCATCACATACATGCACCCAAAATTAGCAAATTTTGGTTTCAATTAAATGTTCTATTTCCCTGTCACTTTGTGTCAATGTGTAAGTCCTTTGGTATATGTTCAAGTTAAATTTATTTGTATAGCGCTTTTACAATGTAGCACGGTTTCAAAGCAGCTTTACAGACAAAACAAACATAAAAGGATTTACTGTAAATTAAATATTTAAAATATAAAAAGTTAAGACCAAATGATAACAGAATTTACAGAACCCTAAGCTAATTTAATATCTAAATATATGTGATGATTTCAGTTTTCCAGTTTATACTCCAAAATGGTGGCCGCACTGAGATTTGTGTCTTGGAATGTATACTCTCTTAAAATATCAACATGGCTGGTCTCATGGTGCTCATGGAAACTGTAGCTTTAGCAACATAACCCTTATAGAGTGCCAGTAAGCTCTTTCAGAAGGGCAGCTTGGGAAACAAAATATGACCTATGAAACTTACTTTGTCTGGTGCTGAAGCTCGTGCACGAAGCACTGATAGTGACCCCTTTTTCAGAAAATACAGCATTTACCTGTCCCTTGTTTGTGAAGTAGTCCGTAAAGGTACAAACATGTAAGACTCCAGAATATTTCCTTTAAAAGTTACATTTAATTACTGTGTCCTCAGTGGCTCAGAGTTAGTCTGTAGAGACTCCTATGTTTGTTGGTGCATCCCAAAACACAACAAACACTTATAATGCCTCCAGTATATTTCCAGCAGCTTACAGCACCGTAATGGCGGACTTGGGGCTTCACTGTCAGGTTTGTTTCTATGCAAATAGGGCATTGAACGGGTTATATAGGGTTTTCTTCCTATTATTAAGTTTTAATAGGGGAAATCTTGATTAGCATGTTCAGACAGACTGATTATGATTTTTGGGGATTATAAAGAAATGGGTGAGTGGATTTTTATCATTATAGGCTGGATGTTTTTACACACTACGGTCACACAACTGTGTTCAAACACCTTATAAAAGTGAGTTTTGCATAATAGATCACCTTTGTCAATCAACCAACACAACGCAAAATGTTTATTTAACACAGTGGCTAACTTAACAAAAAATAAATCGTCACCATCCTCAGACGCCAGGTATCAACATAGTAGTGATGAATTTATGAATTTCTTTACAAATAAAATTGATACTATTAGAGAAAAATTTATAACTATGCAACCAGAGGCTATATTCCCAGAACAGACAGAACATTCCAGCCCTCGTACTGAGCAACTGCAATTATTCTCAAACATAGAAAAGGATGAACTGTTTAAGATTATTAAAACATCTAAATCAGCAACGTGCATACTAGATCCAATCCCTACTACCTTATTAAAAGAGATGCTGCCTGAAATAATAGACCCTATGCTTGGTATTATAAACTCATCTTTAACATTAGGATATGTCCCTAAAGCATATAAGCTGGCCGTTATTGTGCCTACTATTAAAAAAACACAACTTGATCCTAGAGACTTCGCAAACTATAGACCTATATTGAATCTACCTTTCATTTCTAAAGTACTTGAAAAGGTTGTTTCATCACAGCTATGCTCCTACCTCCATAGGAATGGAATGTATGAGGAATTCCAGTCGGGATTTAGAGCCCATCACAGTACAGAGACTGCTCTGATCAGAGTTACGAATGATTTGCTCTTGTCATCTGATCGTGGCTGCATCTCATTACTTGTATTGTTAGATCTTAACGCTGCCTTTGACAACATTGATCACAGCATACTTTTAAATAGACTTAAAACCTATGTTGGCATTAGTGGAATCACATTAGAATGGTTTAAATCATACTTACCTGACCGCTTTCAGTATGTAGCAATAAACAATGAAAAATCTTACCGATCACAAGTCCAGTATGGTGTACCACAGGGATCGGTTCTAGGACCACTACTCTTCGCCCTGTACATGTTGCCCTTAGGAGCCATAATTAAGAAACATGGAGTCAATTTTGTTCAAAATAGTTCAAAATGCAGCGGCTAGAGTTCTCACAAGAACAAAAAAGTTTGAACATATCAGCCCGGTACTGTCAAAACTCCACTGGTTACCCATTACGCAATGTATTAACTTTAAGATCTTACTGACTACTTATAAGGCTCTACATGGTTTAGCTCCTCAGTACCTGAGTGAACTCCTAATACATTACAGTCCCTCACGTCCATTACGTTCTCAGGACTCTTGCATTTTGGTAATACCTAGAATTTTTAAATCAAGTAGTGGTGGTAGATTATTCTCCCATTTAGCACCTAAACTTTAGCCCTATTCGCACGGGATTAATATTATCTAGGGACCTCTAGTCATTTGTAATAATTGCGGAGGTTGTCTGTGATCTTAATCCCGTGCGAATTGGCCATGTCTGTAATTTGTAAAGTAAAAATTCCCCCAAATGACCTACCATATTTCGCCGAACACAGAGGTTCTGTGATAATATTAGTCCCGTGCGAATCGGCATCTCTGTGATTTGGCCAGCATTTGGCGGGTTATATCATTGTTACGTACTGCTTCGACATCATATCCGGGAGATAAGTCAGTAAATTCGAGTAAAATCTCAGGCTTCGCTTATCCCATGCGAATGCGCCACACGAAAATCAGACGTGGGGGGCTAATTTCTAAATCACACAAGGTCCCCAGATAATACTAATCCCGTGCGCATAGGGCTTTTGGAATAGTCTTCCTAGTGCTGTGTGGGAGGCAGACACACTCTCTCAGTTTAAATCTAGATTAAAGACCTATCTCTTTAACATAGCATACACATAGTCCAACAGTTTATAACACAAATCCCCTAAGGGATTGTTAGGATGCATTAAATAGGCCAACTGGAACCGGGAACACTTCCCTAACAATCTGATGTACTTGTTGCATCTAAGGGTGTGAAACAGTATTTTGCTCCCAGCTTGTTTGTTTCTTATTATTCCGAGGTTGTATCCAGTCCATACCCTGACCTGACGCTGGATCTGTCAGAAGGAGGCGACCCCCAGGAGAACCTGCACTCATTATAGCTAATACTAATGCTAGTTACTCCATTAATGATAATGCTAAACAGTATTTATGCTAATCTCTCTAACTATGTAATTTTTTTACTAATTAACTACTTCTTTTCTGTCTATGTCAGCAGTTTGATGTTATAGCTGCACTCAGTCAATGCAGTCATCCCCAGTTAAACAATCCTTTATTGTATAATATAATCTTTTTAACTACTACCTAGTTTACCATACACACAAACACATTGTTAAATTCAATCACAACTAATAATGCAGATCAACTCAAAACTCAGACCTACTCAGAGTAAATTTAGTACACGACTTTAAATCAAATAATTTTTATCAAACTACTGACTGCAGCTGTGACGTGTCAGAGGAGAAATGTCCCTCCAAGTAGCTTGGGTTCTCCCAAGGTTTTTTTCTCCATATACATATGCATATATATATATATATACCCATGTTCATTAATGGAGTTTGTGTTCCTTGCCACTGTCGCCATGTTGGAGTGCTCACTAGGAGACTGCTGATATTAGATATTAGTTATTAAATTAGCTCTTATATTTCCCTGCTTGTCATTCTGTTTATTCTGTTGTAAAGCTGCTTTGAAACAGTGCTACATTGTTAAAGCGCTATACAAATAAACTTGAACTTGAACTTAAACCTTTAATACTCCAGTCTCTCCTGGCACCACAGTACAACTCGTTGTGGATACAGATTCTGTCCCTTTTTATTTACGAAAGCCACTTCAGTGCCACACAATTAAGCCTACCATTCACCTTCTGACTTACACACAGGAATGCATACCTGTACTTTGATTTACAGCTAATTATCTAAAAGACAAAGGACAGATATAGTTAATTTGTCTTGCTTACATCCATGACTCATGAGGTACCATGTAATAAGTTAGCTTAAGTTACAGAAGTGAGCACTGCTTTATTCAAGTGTTTCATCATCTTGACAACAACACTCCACTACAACGTCTCTTGAATATTAAACCATTGAACTTTTTCCTTTTTTTGTGCCATTCACCACAACAGCTAAGAGGCTTTGTGCAACCCACCTTATCCCGCTGTGCGACCAGTGGGTCGCACCCACAGTTTGAAAACCCCTGCTTGAATCTACTCTCTAGTGGACAAAATAAGGTACAGCCTTCATCTGGGAGTTGAAATGATGGATCATTAAACATTGCTGGTCACCCCCCTTTTATCAAAAATAAAAGAAACTTTGGATGTTAGGTCAGAATGTTATGTTTTTACATATAGAAAAAGTTGTGTGAGCTTGAATTTTTGTGTAAACAAGATACAAGCATATTTTTCATATAGGCCACAGCTGGCAAATTAAAAAATCTGCTAAACAAGTCAACTAATCAGAATTATTAGGAATTTTTTTTTTTTTTTTGAAAGACAAGCATAACAAGTGAAGTTAGTGATGGCCAATTATGATAACCCATACTCGAAATTTAAACTCTGCATTTAACTTAACTAATCCAGTAAGAAATGAACACACACACACCTTAAGCCATTGATTACGGCTCTGGAGAAGCATTTGGGAAAGGTGTCTTGCTTAAGCACCCCTCAGTTGTTCCCTGCTTGGGAATCAAACACGCAACCTTTAAGTTACAAGTTCAACTCTCTAATCACTAGGATTCAACTGCGCATAAGAGATATACACATCTGATGAGTTGTGAAATGGGCATTGAAATGTTTTCTACACATATATAGGGATTTATATCAGTTGGTAAAAGTATGCCACTAGCAATGCCAAGGTCATGGGTTCCGACCAAAGGATTGCACATACTCAAAAAAATAAAATAATAATAATAATAAGTATCTTTATAAGTCGCTTTAGATAAAAGCGTCTGCCAAATGTTATTAAATGCATTAAAATTATATGCACACCTTATGGACTTCACTGCAATGTCGCTAATGTCATTACTGAGAACACAGTGATCATATATCCTATTGAGTTAAATTAATAGTTGCATTTATTATTATATACCAAGTAAGTATTTTACAGTAATTTTCAGACCAATACCTCTTTATATGTCTTAACTACAAAAACATGTTGATCTTTGAGGCATGTTGTCACACTACAGTAGCTACATGGAGTAAACCGTCACCAGAGTACAATAGTTTTTTTATTTTAAGAATAAAACAATCGTGCAAAAAACAAACAAAAGAAAATATACAAAATTATTAAAGCATTGTTTTAGCCAACACGAACTGTAATGTGCACAAACCCTCTGAGCTATAAACAAAATCTTTAGTGTAGTTGTTTTTAGTATTTGGTTGTTCTTAATCAGACAGTTATAATCAACATGTATCAACAACATCATGGACAATTTTTGACTTTTCTTGACATGAAGAATTGATTTATATATCTTACACAGGCAGACATACGCAGATGTGTGTAAGGTAGTCTTAGAAATAGCTGCGGTGAAGAAAGGGTTAACAATGGGTAAATGACACGCTGAAGGAGAAAACGCCTGTGCTCGGCTGCGGCGCGGTTCTTTGCTGCAGGTTCACGCTATCATTAAATTGGACATGGACAGCGGTTCCGTGACCTGTTCGCTTGCGCGAGAAGTGTGACTGTGAACTGCCTAAATGAGATAAAGGTTCGTGAATCAGGCTGTTTTCTGGTTGTCCCACGGATACGTGTCGGTTGTGCTACAATATCAGCGACAAGGCCACAGCAAAGACAGACCGCACAGCGTTCAACAGTAGCAAGAAATGGTCACGTCTACTCTTTGGCTTCTCATCCTGCCAGTATTTCTTCAGCCTCGTGGATTTGGCCGCGGTAAGTGTTTAATACGATGATGGTAACAATAGTTGTCAAGGAAAGATAAATAGAACATTGCCGCGTACTCATGGGGCATATAGATTCTTCGTAATAAAATAAGCTGCTTTCTCTTATTTTTTCTATTGTAAAAATAGTGCATTTAAATATTAGTGCATGTATTTTGATGGCAATGAATCGCTCATCTAAAGCGTGTTTAAACATTGACCATTCCAAATAGTGTACAGCAGTCACCCTTGCATGTTGTTATTTTCTAACGTTTTAATTAACAAAGGGCAGATTTTTCTGTTTCGCATGTAATTGTGCGTTTTGAAAGTGGATGATCACATGCACGCATTTATTTGATAACCATGGGCCTAATGTGTATAGACGTGTGTATGCTATTGTTCAGTTGGAACGCTTGTTTAATATCTCTAATACATTTTTAACATCTAATCTGTATATTCGTTTCGTTTCTAGAAACGAGGCGCGTTTGGTTGCGGTAATTGACAACAAACAGGTGACTCCAGTCACCGCACACAAAACGGGTACTGCGGCTGTTATTCTAACAGCACTGCACTTGGCCCAGTTACAAGCTCACGGTTATCAACTTAAGTCAGAGCGTTCTTTAGGAGTTCTTCTTTTTATAGACTACGTTTTTATTTAGCTGTGCAGTGTAAAACCTTCAAATAATATCTTTGCGTAGGAGTCATTTTACATTGAAAAACATAGAAAGAGTAACAAGAAAGCCTCCAAACGCGCTTTTTTAATTTGGCACGCCGTCTTACAAACGCAACTGAGGCTTTTACGAAATTATTTTAATATTTAAAGATTTTAATTCAGTAACCATAGTTAAACTATAGTATTTGTATCAGTCCACCAAAAAATATGGTTGTTATACTTGCTATAAAAAGACAATGGTAAATTTTATAAGGCTATTTATGCTTTTTAAACAATAGAACAGATAGACCCGAACTGTATAAACGAGGTCCTGCAAGACCATTAAGGTTGCCTTTATTCTCCTACATGATATTAATTGTGAGATGGTTAAAAATCTTAATTAGGGCTATATTAATCTTCATGGTCAAGGCCGTAGCAAGCTACCAATCAAACACGTCATGGTGGGATTGACCATTTTCAATAGTTACGGTAATGAGGTTTTTTTCCCCATTAAGTCTGAAGTGGGGTACACATCTTTCAGGGTGTGTTTTGTGTGAACGAATCAGTTATAAGTAAGGCCCAAGATATTACCTTGTCAATGCAAAAATCAAGGGTGGCACCAACTGTGATAACATGACATTTTTTAATAGTGCAATGGAGGAAAAGGTGTATATTGTAAATATGCAGTTATTGGGTCGTTTTCGCAATACCACTGAAACATCATACAAAATCATTTTTTTGTTTTTATTGCTTTTTTTGCTGAAAATCTTGTAACGGTAATGTGTCCCCATTTGAGTGCATTTTATGTTGTGATTTAAACACTTCCCCTATGATTATGAACACAAAAAATTGTGATGTTGTGCTCTATTGCACCATTTATTTTACAGTGAAAAGACCATAATTCAGTACTTTATTAAGTCATACTATGTACAGGCAAGCAGATGAGCCCAGAAAGGGAATGCTCTGTGGGAGGAATGGGGAACGAGTCATGGCCGATTCCCATATGAAAATTAACCATGGTTTTTCTATTACATGGTTAGTATAGTTATTGACTATAGTAACCACAGATTAACCAAGATTTTGCTGCAATAATCATAGATTAACTATCGTTTTTATAATTAAACTGGTTATACCAATGATAATCAATCTGACAAAATACCTTTTTTTTCTACTTCATTTACAAGAACCTCAATTTCTGCTTCTGTGAAGTTGTTTTTTGCACACTTTTATAAGTGAGGCTGGCAGATGATTTGCTGGCATGCACAATGAATGGTGTTGCTTATATATGACCTTCTGATATACTCAGTTATGAATGTGTTCGGCAAGCACTAGGGAAGCACCTCTAATGGTCACATGATGCCGTGCTGAATGTTACTGGTATTTTACATTTGTAAACTGTAGTATACTGGAATATATTGTAGCATTTTTTAAACTGATATTAAAAAGATACAGTACAATCAGTGTATCAGTACAAAATGTATATATTATGCCGGATGTAAACCGTATATCATTAATGAATGTGCAGTTTTTATTTTCAATGTAACTTTTAAAGGTTCACTTTTGTGTAGTGTACAATGTGTAATGCAGCTTTTGTGTATACATGGAGTGATTTAATGACCAGTCAGTATTGCATATGAACAATGCACAAATACTTCAAAACATGCAGCTTTGTAGCTACACCATGATCCAGTTTCTGCTGCTTATGCTAACATATCAACTTTGATTTTCGACAACTAATTTTTGATTAATTGATTGGAATGCCAAATTTTAGGCGTTCTAAAAATTAATTGGATTAACATAACCGAACACATCAAGCTTTCTATTTTTTAAATGTTTATACGCTGCACTAAATTAAGTGTGCACTGACATGTGATGACAGTGTACTTCATTAAAACATTTGTATAAAATGTATAAATGTTCTATATCACTGGTAACCGTAATGTAATTTTCACAACATAAATATTAAACCTCATCAGGTAGTTTAAGGATGTCTTCCAGGCTTATTACGTGTTTCTTTATTTTTGCAGTGTAGTATAGCATTAGTCCTAATAATG